>JAOYMU010000098.1:33680349-33693357 GCA_025802295.1 Psammodynastes pulverulentus
AGGGGGTGGGCCTGGGTCTTCCTCTGAACTCCCTCTCCCTTGTTCTACCTCTCCCCTGCTCTGCCCAGCCTGACTTTATCCTTCCCCAGTTTCCTCCACAGCCAACGGAGCCACTCTTCCACTCCCTCTCAGCTGTTCGTCTTCCTCCTCAGATCCAGACTGACAGGGGCATGACACCTGTGCATATGTGTATCTATATGTTAGTAAGATCTTAAATATGGCCTGACAAAGAAATACATATTTTGGTAATTATGAGATTCTCTTTGCTCTGGGCCAGTCACATGCAAATGCAGAGGAATAGCTTGCAGTAAGTTTTGCTTAGTATTACACAAATTCAGGCAGAGGCAAGCATGATATGTATGCAAATGTATGGACAGTACAAAGAAAATTCCTGGAAAGCTTGCCTGCAATAAGTTTCTATAGCCAAAATCCAAAGTACCTTGCAGAGGTTACAGTCTAGTGGTCTAAACATATTTGATGGGTTTTCAGCTGGTCTTGGGCCAGAAAAGTGGAATTTGAAGATATTAGAGCAGCACGGGTGTCAAACTCGATTGTGTCATGGGCTGTATCGTGACCTTTTTGCCTTTGCGGAGCTGGGGTGGGTGTGGCCGGCGAGCGACATATCTGGCCCGTGGGCTGCCAGTTTGGCAGACCTGTTAGAGGATCCTGATTGGAAGAACACAGAATTTGGATTGGTTGCTTAGTTGCTAATGAGAAAAAACAGGTTAACGATTGCTGTTAATAGAGTCCACAATGGTGAAGCTGGCAAAGGAGATGCATTGAAATTCTGCTTGCCCCTGCAACTGTTTGCCCCTGCAACTGATGATAGACTAGCCGTACGCTACAACTCCTGTTCTATTTTGCTGTTTTGTATGATTACCAGCCAGATCAGCCACAAGTGTTTGAGTGCCCACAATTTTCTCAGATTGAAGTCTATCTGCTCCTTTGTGTCAAAATCCTCTGAGTCAGTGGAGGCCACAACAATCATTACATTTTAGTGTCTTGGAGTCTTTCTGAAATGGAAATGCTCCCCAGACCATCTTCCAATTTAACAGAACATGTTTCTGTTGCTAAGGGGAAAAAAGCATCATCTCTATGGATAAGCTCAAATGCTTGTACTGAAATAAGACTGTGGGGATGTGTTACTACTCAGTGATATTGTGCTGAAGTAAATAACTTGCATTTCATCCTAGGATATAAGTAGGGAGAATATTATGAAAATGAAGCAACTTGGATTTTTAAAAATATTTGTGCATTTAAAACTTTTAAAGACATGTATGTATATGTTTGAGAGAGATCTAACACACACAAATATAAAACAAAATGTATTGGTTTCTCTCTTAATAGCTTTAATTGTAGGGACAAAACAGATGTTTGATATCAGTAGTGTTTACATGCCTGGAAGACATAGTTGCTTCATAATTCTCTGGAAAGAGCATAAACAGTGACGAAAACACAGAAGAATGAGCATTGGCAATGATAAAAATATTGCACTTGCAAACATTTTGGTAAAAATAATTTCATATGTTCATTTTACATTTTAATTGGTTTTTTTCAGGAATATATTTTTATGATTCCCAATGCTGCTTGTCTAAACAGTTTTGATTGTCATTTTTTGAAACACATAAAAATAACATAATATTATTTGGATGATTTGATAATCTTCCCACCTTCTGGGAGCAGCATCCCCCCAATGCCTTCTCTCCTGAGTTCCCCAAAGCCCTTAAGACTTTCATCTCAGGCCTGGGATTAATTTGTTGTAGGGTCTCTAGTCTATCTGGTTATTGTCATGACTGTTTAAGTCTAGACTGCCTATACATATTGTTTTATTGTATGTTTTTAACTGATTTTGTTGTTTTTATATTTGTAAACTGCCCAGAGGTTAAGGGAGGCGGTGCCTGTAACAAATTTAAGTAAATGAATACATTTTATTTTAAGAAATTCTAGTAGCCAAATATAACTAAATATAAACTTTAATCATATTAATTTAATCATACCTTTAATTTATAAAATTATTGCAATTTTTAAGTATACTGAATTATTCTAAAGTTACGCAACTTTGGTATTAACAGATTTAAAATACTCATATGTAATCAGGCTAAAAACACAAAATTCTAGTTCTTTCAGGGGATAATTTGATCAAAAATTTCTGTCCTTTTCCCCACCGCCTGCTCTTCCTTCTCAGATCATATTTCAACCCTCCGCATCTGTTGCTCTGAAAACATTACAAATGTTAGCTATTTTATGCTAAGGTTTCATATAGTGTATAACCATTAAAATAGTTATTAGGATTACTGCATTTCACAGTAAGAGTAATTGCTTGGCTGTAATCATACTTTAAGAGTTATATTCTCTGCCTAGTTTACTCATTACTTGAGTATTAAAAATTGGCCTGTGTGACAAATCCTTGGATTTGAAGCTTGGCTTCGTCCCTGCTCTGCATATAGGATTTTATTTTGCTGCTTGTATGGTTTCAGTCAAACTTGGTATCGCCTCCAGAGACGTATGGTTTAATTCTGCTTTTAACACATTTTTATTGCCGATGCTTCATTTCGTGGCTGAATCCACATTAGATGTAGTTTTGCCATAATTAAAATGTTCCATAATGTGAGAAATTACTCTGTAGACTAACAGATATAAACAAATACTCTGTAAATGATATAAGAAAAAAGTTCAATAACATTTCTTTTCTTGAATGTAAGAAAAAGTTTGAAAATGAAGATATTAGCTAAATAAAAGGAGTACTACTGGGTCTTTAATTATAAAAACAAGATAAGGTCTTTGTTGAGATATTTCAGGAGTATTCAGCTTCCAGATGAGGGGTTTTGGCCAGTTAGATGCACGGTGCTGTAATTGCCAGCCAGAAGTTGGTTCTGGCTGACAGAAAACTATTCCAGAAGAAGGAAAAATTGGGGTAATGGCCCATTTGTGGTCTGAAAAAACTGCTCTTTACCAAAAAAATAAAATAAAATAAAAAAATAGTAGTTTACTTTTCTTGAAGTTGCTGGTGAGTCAATTATTTTAGGAGTATTTATTCTAAATTGTTGTGTAGCCTTTTTATGGATATTTGACTTTCAAAAGCCTCACCTTCTTAATAAGTTTATGATTTGTTTTACATCCTAAGAAACATATTCTGAATATCAATGATGTTTAAAGCAGCGGCCTCCAACCTTTTGGGTACCATGGACAGGTTCTGTGGAGAGAGGTTTTTCCATGGACTGGAGGGGGCGTGGTTTAGTGTGCTGCCCTACATGGGGCTTTACTTGTTTGTGCGGCCCAGTTTCTGGAATGCCATGGATCGGTTCCGGTCCATGGACAGGTTGGTGATCCATGATTTAAAGAATCTAGATGAGTATCTTTTTTTTGAAATCAAGAAGAGAAAAATCCCCGTGTTAAAGGATTGTAATTTAAAGGCAAGATTGTGATATTAGACAGCTTCAAATGGAAAAGGAGGACAGTGATTTTTAAAAAAAAATATGTTTTTTTTTCCTTGACGAAAGTATCTTTGAAAATTTAAATAGATGAACAGACCAGACCTCTGTGGGAAGGTGGCTGTTTATATAAAAGGACAGTAATAATTGGTGGATTTTAGAAAACGAGAAGATAAGAGTAATATGAGCTAGACTGTTTGACTGACTACGGAAAGCTAATTGGGAGGATAGTGAAAAGAAAAGCAGAATAAAAGAAGATTCTTAACTTTTTTCTCACCATAGTAACTGACATACTTTTCACTTTCTCACCATGGCAACCACAAGAAAAGCTGCCAAACTGGGAGAAGGACACACAGGTTCACTAGAACAACTTACTGATAAGGGTATTGTATCAGATTTATTGAAGAAACTATTTGAAGAATTTGGTAAAAAGATGTCTGCGGCAGTTAAAGTAAATGGATTTGTAGTGATGAAAAAAGATCTGAAGAAAGAAGTTAAGAAAATTGAATCTGAGGACAACTGGCTGCAGATTTGAAACAAGTTACTGACAAAACAGAAGTTTTGGAAACTAAGACAGAAGTTATAAATAGAGATATAGAGAAAGACTTGGATAATCTGGCATTACTGGAATTTAGAGAAATATTTTTGTTTAAGAATTAGAGCGATTCAAGAACAACATGGAGAGGATATTCGTGAAAAGAGCCTGGATCTCTGGATTGGGAGGAAAACAATTTGGATAGAGAGATTGATTAGACTAAAGGATTAGTACACATTTTGCAAAATTAAAAAATGGTCCAAGGGATGTCCCTGTACACTTTGTCAGGAAAAAGACAACAGATTACAGTTGCATTTTAATATTAGGCTGATAATACAAATGCAGATGTACCTTTTCTGGCAAACAGAAGAAAATTCCATTTAGGTGGTGTAAGCTGCAACGGGTGATTTTTTTACTTTCAAACAATAGAAATTTGAGTTGAACTCTTTGTAAAAAGCAAGATTTCTTTTGGAAGAAATTAAAGAAGAATTGGATGAGACACAAAGGGAAATGACAATGACAGATGAGACTAAACAAATGC
This sequence comes from Psammodynastes pulverulentus, assembly GCA_025802295.1. Lineage (NCBI taxonomy): Eukaryota > Metazoa > Chordata > Lepidosauria > Squamata > Psammodynastidae > Psammodynastes > Psammodynastes pulverulentus. The sequence goes on from JAOYMU010000098.1 coordinate 33,684,857, forward strand.
CACAACAGATGCAAGACATTGAAGAAGACGCCACATTAGGCAGTACAAATATTCACTTTTCTAAAATCTTGGATTAATTATGGATTACAAATGCTTAACATAAAGTATAAATGGAAGAAATGCTCCTCAAAAAAGAAAAAAAAATCACTATTTGCAAAAGATAAAACAAGATGTGTGGGGGAAAGGCAAGTGGTTGGCATATAATTTGTGAAAAGAAAAAGAGAAGAAAGTGATATTAAAGTTAAAAGAAGGGGATACTTTCATAACAAATAATAAAAATAAGCAAAAAGCGTCATAATACTTTATATAAATTTCTTCCGAAAAAGTGGACAATATTTGTATAAACAGAATTTACCTAGGATTGCAGACAATTGGTGACAAATTTTGAATGGACTTATAATAATAAGGGAGCTATGTGAAACTAAAATGGGAAAGGTACTTGGTCCAAATGAATGTTTTGCCATGAATGATGTTTTTGTTTCAAGCAATGCCTTGTTTCATAACACATATACTATTTAAGAATGGCAAAAAGATACATCTAAATTATATTTCAAGGGAAAAAACCAAGAGTTACTATAAAGTGTTACGTGATCCAAAGGAAAGAGGAGGTTTGATTTTACTGGATTTAAATTTCTATTTCACTGCTTGTTGTTTTCTCTGGATGAAAGAATATGTGTTGCTGAGAAATAAGAGAATTTTGCATTTGGAACGTAAGGTTTGGGTGGCATCTATATTTATAGTATGTGGACTTTAAAAAAATATCAGATGTGCCATATTGAGAATATGGAATAGATATAAGCCCAGGTTGTGTCTGAAAACACTTTATGGATCTCATCTCAAAAAGCACAATATAGAAGAGAAAGGACACATAAAGACATACCGGAATTTATTGAAAATATATCAACGGAAATTTAAAATTAGTTCAAGAGAATAAATAATAGCAAAAGAATATAGTTGTCAATGCTTCTCCCATTTACAGTTATAAAAAAGATTTAAAATGAATAAAAAGACTTATGGAGGAAAGTAAGTAATAATTTGAAATACAATTGTGAACTGATACTGAATGCATAATTGCTCAAACATACTAAGAATTTTGATTATTATAGATAGATCAGTGAGAAAAATATGTGATTAAAAGAGTTAAATTTTTTATTGTCTTATGATCCCAAAGAGAATTTTTATAAAATGATGTATCTTTGCTACATGATACCACCTAAATATCTAGAATGTACTGTATAAGGGTACCAAATGTATGTTGGAAATGTGAACATGAAGAGATAGTTTATCATGCTTTGTGGATACATTAAAAAGCTAAAGAATTTAGATTCAATATAGGTAGTTCTCAACTTACAACAGGCTGCTTAATGACTGTTCAAAGTTAAAACAGCCTCCCCCCCCCCCTGCAAACTACTTATGATCTGGTTTCAAAGTTATGTTTGCTGCAGCATCCCTGTGATCATTCCCACTTATGACTGAACATAGGGATGCTGCAGTGCTCCCCATCACTCTGCCTTCCAGGATCCCATAGGCCAGGGGTCTCCAATCTTAGCAACTTTAAGCCTGGAGGACTTTGCTGGCTGGGGAATTCTGGGAGTTGAAGTCCTCCAGGCTTGATGTTGCCAAGGTTGGAGACCCCTGCCATAGGCCATATACTTGCTTCCAATCCCCAACTTTCCACCCATCACCGATTGCGCCACTCTGTCCTTTGGTGTTGACTTTATTCCAGAAGTGGGCACCATTTCCCAAGCAGCCACAATGAAATAGGAATCCAATTGCCCCTGCTGGTGGCTTCCCTCCCATTGGAAGCTCTAGTTAAGTAGCAGGCCCTGCCCTGCCCTGCCACAACTAATCTTCACTATTTTTTCACTCCCAGCCTGGTGCTTTAGGAAGAGGAAGAAGAAGAAAAATGTTAAAGCAAGCCATCAGCTGCAGCATCCGAAAATGCCCCTTTTCACATGCTCTTGGAAGGCTGACGCGCTGGAGCTGGCTTTGTAGAGGAAAAAAAGAGAAGGAAAATTGCCCTCATTTTTCCAAAGCTCTGCAAAGGGTGCACAGCTCCTAAGACTTTGCAGAGTAGCCATGAATTTAAAAAAGCAAAATTTTAGCATTTTCCTTCTTCTGTACAAACTCTTCCCTGGGTATATGTGCCTATTGATTTGTAGTGCATTTCTAAATTATATAATTAGTAAAAGAAAAGGAGGATCTTAAAAGGAAATCCATTCTGGTTCAAGATATTTAGCTCTGGTTTTCAGATGAAAATGAACCATCCTAATTTGTCTATTGCTATTTTGCCTCTTCTTCCTGTATAAGTTGTTGGGAACAGCTGAGGCAGTATGTCAAGTACTAAAAGAAAGATATGAGAACCCCAACCAAACTGGTAGGTATTTGGATGAGGCGGATATATTAATTTAAAATAAAACTGAACAGTCAGAAAAAGGGGTATTATTGCTGGTTGGCTAATGTTAGCCAAAATAAACAATGTTTAGTTTAATTGATATGAATTCACAAGGTTCCCTTAAATACATTTTAAAAGAAATACTAACCAATTTGTCAAAAGACATTCTTTCATGACCAAGGAATGACCTTGTAGAGGCTTGACTGAATCAAAACTCTTTGTCTATCCCAAGGAAATTAATTATCTGTAAGGTTGGTGACTCCTTAGTTCATCATCAGAGAAAGATCAACCCATTTGAGTTTTATCCACAGCAGGCTAGATAAATTGCCAGTGGATCTTTGTTATTTGTTATTTTTACATTTAAAGTTTCTTGAAGCTGTATTGACTTATAAGGAAGGGTTAAGTGTCATCTATGAAACTGATCAGTATGTACAACATCCAATTTACAGCTGGAGATGAAATCAAAATTGATGGAAGCTAGATTTCATGAAGAAAAACTTAAATTACAGCAGAAGCATGATGCAGATGTTCAAAAGGTACAGTATGTTGATTAAAATGATATGTTTTTTTCTGTAATACTTGTAACACAAAGAAATATCTAATATAAAATTCCTATGTAACATACGAATGTTGGCATTAGTTTTCCATTGGCTGCACTTAAACATTTATAATAATAGATTATTATAAATTGAAATAATGAGTCTTGATGATGCATTAATGAATATAAGGAAAATATCACATCGCTTGCCATCATACTGGCATTTCCTGTCATTTCAGAACAATTATTTTATGATGGGTACCTAACCTGAGGCATAGAATAACATTTGTCACTGAATCTCTTTTTTGCATCCTGGTATACTCTATCTAAAAATGTCGAGATTTGGCCGTGCAATTTTGTGACATTTTGTACTGAAAAGTTAAAATAGTTTAAAAACAAAGAAAAAAAGAAATCCTTAAACCTTGCAGAGATAGAGGGAGAAAATCTGTCATTCGCTTATCATTCTGTGTTAATGAAATAAGCACTACTTTCATCTACCAAAAAGTAGGTCCCCTGACCATCAATAGCTCCTCATCTGTTTTAGAACTGCAAACTGCTTCATTTTGCTAAACCAGTTGATTGACACAGATACAGCAAGGATATTTAGTACGTAGGACCAGGTTAGGGACAGATCATAATGGAGAAAATCTATCTGTGCTAAGAGTTGACAATGACTTTATGGCACATAATCAGCATTTGAGCTTGCCACATTTTTATTTTCACTGTCACATACACCAACCAATACAAATATAGTGATACTCAGAATAATGATCCCATTTTGAGGGAGGTGGTGCTTCAGAAATGTGAAAAACAAACCAACAAATACTGCTCAATTAAAATCCACATATAATAAAATCATAGAGGTCAGGTTCACAATTTACAATTAAAAAATAGAGTCTTGGAGAGTGGTGCATGATATCTCATATCCTGCTTCTGGAAAGCCAGCCATCCTAACTTCTGGGAGACACTGTTCCATAGTCCCAGAGCTGACATTGAGAAGTCTTACTTCCAGATTCTCTCTCTTCTCATATAACTTACAGGGGGGAAATGTGGAATATGCTTCCTGGGTAGATTATACAAGATGAGATCTTCTGCAAACCTCGGCTTTAAAAGGCTTACAGATAATAACCAGCACATGTACCTGGAAACTGTTGTAGTCAGTGCAGTCCTACTGTAGCAGTTCTTAACCACTCTTAAGTAGGTTGTTACGTTCTGAACACACTGCTGTTTCTGACACAATCCCAAATTGTGCAATAATCTTTGCAATAATCCAATCTTGAAATGATGAGGGCTTGAGTTTGATGTTACGGAAGGATTCAATGGTTAATACTGAATGCTGTTGAGATGTCTATCAAGAGCTGGTAGGTTCAACTCCTTCCAGACTCAAGGAAAAGTTAATCTGCTGGAGTAACTACTGCCATTTCTGTCCCCTGACTGGGTCTGGAAGCTGGCTAATCTGCTTATTTCAGGATTATCCAAAGTCATCCATTAAAAAAAGGAAGATTAAAGAGGCCCTGCATGGCTGAATTGAAATAAATCTACTCAGGAGAGAATGTTCCACTGCCTTTTTCAGTGCTTCCTCCTTCAAAGATGCATTAGATTTAGCCAGCACCCCTTCCTTAGCTGCCTGGAAAAGCCAGGAGGCCATGAATCTCTTTCACAGGTGTCAGAGCTCATATTGCAGGAACTCTACAGGCTCAAATGAATCTCAAATCATTTCTGTAGAAAATACCCGTCAGATATATTCTAAATGGTACCCAATACTGGGCAGATGTAGCTATTTTATTGATGAAAATATTAACACTTTTGAATGTTTAATATTTCTCCGTAAATATAACGTAAAATGCAATCTGTTTTCTATACAGATTGGGTAAAGAGAACTCAAGCAAAAATGTCAAAAACATTATCCCAGTTTATTTGTTTATTAAGGAAAATGTCCCTTGTCAGTGGAAACACTGGTTGGTTAACTTCTGTCAGTTTATGATTGAGCTGTGAGTAACTATCTTGAATACATAAAGATGAGTAAAAAATATATAGGTATTTGATAAGAGAAGTAGTATAAAAATGAACAGAATTGATTTTATCTACTATTAGTTCTACCATGTAATCTTATCTGAACTTTCCATGAAAATAGGAAAACTGAAAAGTATGTTGGAAGACATTCCCAACTCTGTGCATGTGCCTATGTATGGGGGTGGGTGGAATGTGGATGTGTAATTCTAGTAAAAGAAGATGGGAATATTGGAAATAGGTTCCTCAAAAAGGAGGTTTACCGCCTTGAATAAATGTAATAGAATATTGAAAGAATAATCAGGGCTCCAATTCTGGGGATTATTCACTTCCAGCCAGTATTTCTGCTACATTTATGATTGTTCTGTTATTTTACTTGTGACTTCTGGATTTATCAGCATTAAGGAAAATATTGCCTTGCTGTGTTAATTTTATTTAGTGCTGAAAGGGAATAAGGCAGTTCAGGATGCCAGCTGCTGAGGCAAAATGCTTTTTCATTTTTTGAGGGATGTAAAATTGCTTCATAACTATGCAAGGTGTAATGATAGTTTGCATATAATTTATATTGTTGCAGATAATGTAAACAGTGAATTTTCTTTTAGGTTCATAAAACATTTGTAAATGATATAGTACACATAATATTTAGTATGTAAAGGTAGAGAAGAAAATATTTATTCACAGTCTTGGATTGCATAGAAATATGAGTAGAGGGAGAAAAAAGATTTTTTTAAAAATGAAGCTGTTATTAGAAAATATGATGTGAAGGATAATGCTTATTTGAATACATAAAAAACCTAAACTGATTATCAAACATATGTGAATAAAATATCATATCTTGGGGTTCTAAGAAGAGGGTTTATAATAAAAAATATTTCCATTTAGTTCCTTTTGAAGTATTATTTTGACTGATAGTAGTTTCTAGATGAAAGGTTCTATGGCAGGCCTGCATAACTTGTGGAGCAAAAGGGCCATGTTGATAAATTAAATAGAATTGTGGGCTAAAAAGGTATACTGTACCTGGCACACCAATCAGCTGTTTGGTGGCTAGTGACATACACTTAGTAATACAGCAGGTATGTCAATGAGGCTTGGACACACTTGGCAGCATGTCTTGTGGTAGCAATGGATCCTTTCTTGTAACGGCAACTGTGTCAGTGGTTATTTATTGAGTTTATAAAAAACACTGTCAAATCACAAGACTGCATGCTTGCAGGTCCAATGGAATTTTAAAGTAAAGATAAATCCTTTTTTTATGCTGTTTGTTTGCAAACTGAACACCAGTTCTGTAAAGAGAATATGTCATTTTGAATGTTTCCTTTGGTTTGAAGGTTTTTTTTCTTGTTGGGAATCTCAAATGATTTAAGCAGAACATTTAGAATAATACTCTAACTTGTATTTTAGAGGTGGCCTTTAGAATGTGTTAATCTTCAAAATTCTTGATAAGATTGTAAAAGGATATGGATGCCTTGAAGAAATCTCTCATCAGTTTTCTGTATAACATTTTCCTTGTTTTTCAGGTGCTCTTTTGCTAGAGATATTGATACCAAAGCTAAATAAGTCTTTAACAATAAGATTTCCAGTTCATCGGGGTTTTTTTAAAAAGAGATTACCTCATGGAAAATGGACATTTCTCAATTTTGCTCTATTTATATTTTTGTTATAGATTCTGGATAGAAAAAACAATGAAATTGAGGTACTGAAGAGCTTGTATAGAACAAAACAGAATGAAGCTGAAGAGACTATTCAGAAGCTTGAAAAAAAAGGTGTTCAATCTTCCAATTTTGTATTAATCTTGAAAACTGCATGATTGATGTTTGCTTCTTGCCTGTTTGTTTATAGTTCTCTTAATTTTCTCTTAACAAGCAAAATTCAAAGGAAACACATTCTTGATTAGGGATGGAAAATTCTGAGACAAAGTATTGCATGATTTTGAGGAAATTGGCTTCTGGTTGTTGTTTTTTTAAAATTGAAGGGTAAGAAAGGATATGTTAGGAAAGAATGCCTTTAAGAAAGCTTTCATCAACCTAAACTTTCTCTTGATATGTGGACTTTGATTCCCTGAATTCTCAGCCAGTATGACTATTTCTGAAAATTCAGAATTTGAATTTGAATACATCTGGAGGGTTTGTGGTTGGGAAAAATTGTTTTAGGTTTAACTAGTGCCCTAAGTAATGCTACCTATGGCTTTATTTGAACTTTGCTTTTCCTCATAGGCACCCATGATATGCTAAAATGGCATCTCTTGCATAGTAATGTATTTTGGTAGAGATCCAGTGATGATATGTAGATCTCAGAAGGCTGCTTGGGAGAATGTATTATTTTCTATTACTTTTCTAAACAATTGACAGATTGAAAGCAGATAGATAACCAAATCTTGGTAATTACATTTTGATTAAGTAAAATAGAGTTGTCAGTATATCAAGTTAGACACATAATCATTCATCAGAGACTCACTATAATTGTCACACCTGGATATAAATAAACCTGATTTGTTAAAATTTTAGTAAATTACATATATTTTAAGGCATGTATTTATTGCATGAATTTGATACCTCAAGCATAATGGTACCATAATGAAGGCAACTAACCTGAAGAGTTGACAAATTCATGAGGGGTAAGATTTAATCTGAACTGCTATATGTTACCTTAGAAAAAAACATTATTTTTGGTACAAGTTAATATGAAGCACAAAAAGGGGCTGATTGGAAACATTTTCATTGTGGGAACAGAATTCTGGACTAAAAATGACATTAGTTTTATCTAGTTTGGTTCTTCTTGTATGATCCAAAGTTCTGCTTGCTTGATGTTTAAATAGAAATTTATTAGTGTAGTAGGATGTGTATAAAGTACTCATCATCGTACATTCCTAGCTTGGAAGAGCTGTTCTAAGTTGCTATTTCTAGTGTTTCACTATAGGGGTCAGTGGGAACTCACAGCAAAATTATGTTGCTTCACTTTTTATCTAGTAATTGATTTAGTCTTCTGGTACATAGCTAAATTTTGTAAATTGCCTGTAAAATTAGAAAGACTTGGATTGTCCACCAATGAACCCACCATCAATTGTAAAATTTTATCTTGGCTTTTTTTTTACTTTATGTTTTGAGTGTTTCTGTTTTCAATACTGGTCAGTGGCTGTAATAAAAATTCTCTTCTATTCTGTGATTGTAGATGTGGAGATAATCTATAGACTGGTAGTTGTTATCCAGTCTATCTAAGCAGTGGCCAGTGGAATAATGTTTGATTTAAAAAAAATATATACCAGTATTTAAAATTTGGTAAGACAAAATAGAACAGTTAATTTTTTGAATTCAATTCAATCAGAATATTATTCCAAATATGATGAATTTATTTATGGTTGTTTTATACAATTTTTAGTTATTTTATATTAAAATATAACTGTGGACCATTTTCTGACACTGCCTGTGACTCTGAGGATGACTGGATCAGGATATCATCCAGGTAACACTGCAGTCTAACCAGTACTGAACGAAGAGAAGCAGCCAGAGCCCCCAAAACCTTCGTAAAAGTCCTAGGTGCCGAAGCTAAACCAAAGGGCAA
>JAOYMU010000098.1:33924803-33936574 GCA_025802295.1 Psammodynastes pulverulentus
AAGAGGGACGATCGCCGCCGCCGCTCCTCCTCCTCCTCTTCCTCCTCCTCCTCCCTCCTGGCAGGGTCCCCGGCTCGCCTGCCTGCCCACCCCCCGCCCTGCATCACCTCGACCTCGTTCCTCGGGCAGCCCGGTACCATTTGATCCACGGACCGGTACCAGTCCGCGGCCCGGGGGTTACGGAACACTGCTTTGAGGAATCTACCTGCCTCGGAGCTCTGCTTTCAATGGATATATTACTCAGAATGCTGTCAGAGTGTGGCAATAAAAGAGTTAAGGTCATGTTAGCGAGGGGAAAAAAGCTCTGTGACGCCCTCGGTCCCTTGGTGTCTAAGTCCATGCTCATTTTGCCTAGAGTTAAATCAAGGCTGTTGGTTGGGCAAACTCACAAAAGGTGGGGAGAAAGAACATATAAGCTGTGGTAGTATGGTGGAACCATGGTTAGAATACAGTATTATAGGCCACCAGTCGTGGGATTCAACTGGTTCGCACCACATCGACCAAACCGGTTGTTACATTGCTGGCTGGCCCCTCCTTTCCCCTCCCCTTCCAGGAGTCCTCCCACAGCCCATTTTTTCTCCCAGAAGGCTACAGGGAGGCCTACTAGGCCCAAAACGGGGTGCAGCGGAGCAGTACAGCCCCCGTGTACTGTTTTTGCTTCCAGGGGGTTGCAGGAGGCCGAGTGCTGTCTGTCACATCCCCTGGCCATGCCCACCATGGCCACGCCCACCCACTGGTCATTAGGGCAGAGAACCTGTTGTTAAATTGTTTGAATCCACCATTGAGGCAAACTCTGCCCACAGACTAGAATTCGATCCTGACCTGCTCAAGGTTGACTTCCATCCTTCCGAATAAAATGAGGGCCCAAATTATTGGGGGCAATATTGCTGACTTTGTAAACCGCGTAGAGAGGGCTATATATTTGAATCAATTCCCTTCCTAGATATCGGAAAAGCTCTTTAAAAGTGTTAATGTAACATAAATGGTTAAGGTGTTAGATCTGGACCAAGGGAGAAGAAAAGGAAAGGAAGGAAAAGAAGGAGGAGGACTAATCAATCACGGTGAAATGAATTTGCTCATTTTCTAGATAATCTCTTGCCTTTTGTGCAAGCTCACATATCAATAGGACACGTGGTTACAATGGGACATATAAGTGTAAGGTAATAACAGTAATTACATTCAGACTTGCAGTTACTCCTTTCATTCTGCAGTGTTGTAATTGATTTACACTTCAATTGTTATTTAGAAAAGAAAATTCTAAGGTCCATCCAGCAATTGCCCTGGTTCATGATGATAACTAACAAAATTATCCTGATAGGTGTTTTTGTGAATTGCACAGAGGCACCTACCAATTCGATAATTTTCCTGCCTGTTCCCTTAATTTAGCCTTTAACTGGCAAGTCCTTAAGGCGGTGACATTTTTACTAATGTGAAGTTCAATTAAAGTGACAGGTCCAAGTCTAAATCTTAATCAGTACAATATATTTATTCATCTATTCATCCATTGAATAAGGTAGTAGTTAGAGGTAAGCTCTTTGATGCAGGAGACTCGGGTTCAAATCCCAGCTGGCACCAGTAGGGTCCCTGGGCAAAGTCAGTGGTGGGATTCAATAGGTTCGCTCCTATTTGCGAGAACCGGTTGTTAGAAGAAATCTCTTTTTGTTTTTTTTTTTCACTTTACAGGGCTAATCCTGTAAGGAGGGCAGGAAAGAAATGTTCTGGTTTTGCTTCTAGCCTAATCTTTATTGCCCTGCTTACAGAAACTGCCTCTCGGTTAACCCATAGAACAGCTAAAAGTTCTTGGCAGTACGCCCAGACTTACTGTTGCCTGAGCTCCACCCAGTGACATGATCGCCCAGCCACGCCTACCCAGCTGGTCATTAGGACAGAGAACCGGTTGTTAAATTATTTGAATCCCACCACTGATGTACATTAAGAATATTGTGTGATGGTTAGCATGCTCTATTGAGTCTCCTTTTCAGTACTGGCACATGAATTAGCTTCTTCAATCTGTTAGCCAGTATATCATTCTCTGTTGACATAGCTTTATTAGAACCTTTACTGATTTGTCTACTGCTTGTCATATTTCTATAGATATGCCACAAATTCCTATAGCTTTTTCACTTGGTAATGACTAGAGTGCCAATTTGACTTCATTTTCTAGCACTAGAGAGTCTTGCAAATGGGGAATACTTTCTTTTTTTATTCATTTTTATTTTATTTTTTGCAAATGGGGAATACTTTCTAAGGTATCTTGGATGTTGACATCTTACAATACAGAATTTCAGTATATTCTTTCCATCTTTCTTTGATCTTCTTTGAATCAGTCACTGTCTGGTCCATTGGTATTCTTGAGCACACTAATTTGACGATGGAACCTCTATTTCAACTTTTAGCTTTATTATTAACTTTTTCATGAACATCCTGGTTTTACTTCATGTAATATTGAATTATTTGTTCTTGACTTTCAAGGTCTTCTTAACAACTTTCCCTCCAGCACAGTTTAAAAGGATTCTTTTTTTTCCCTTCATTCAGCTATATGTGTTTAACAGGAAAAACTACAAATCTGACATGTTCCTTTATTGTCATTGCAGGATCTCTGCACTTTTCATATTTTGTCTAGGTCTATCATGCTGTTTCTCCCGAGTAGCAGAACTCTTATTATTTTATGGTTGCAGTCATCATCTCTAGAAGATAAAGTCTGCTACTACTTAGACTTTTTCTTAATGCGTTTGCATTGGGTTGGCCATGCCTGCTGACATACTGATGGAGTCACCTATGTGTGAATTGGGCAGTTATATAAATTAGTTTTATAAATAATTAAATAGCTGGTGGGGAAGTTTTGTTTTGCTTTGCTTTTTAAAATACTGAGCAGCAGACTATCTTTCAAACTCTTTCACCTTCAGCAAAAAACTTTGCACTGTATTTCTTCCTTGCTTTTCAACCATCAAAGAGATATCATCAGCATATCAAAGCTTGTTGATGTTTCTCCCATCAATTTTAATTCTAATTTCTATTTCGTTGAGTCTAGCATTTCTCAACAATATATTCTATACATAAGGAAAATAAATAAGTAAACAACTTGGTGTATTCCTTGTGCAATTTGGAATTATTAGTTGCTCTATATTCTGCTCAAACTGTGGTTTGCTCGTCATTGTACAAATGCTTCAATATACAGGGAGGCTGGGAGTTACAATGCCTACTGGATCTGCTTCCAGATGGCTTATTCTCACACGAAGCATCCTTTTTGGTAGAAATTGGGAACTCCTCTGTGCATAAAAGTTACATTTGCATACCTCCCAGGGTTTCAGATCATGAAAAAGGTACAGGATACAACTATCCATTTTACCATATCTCTTACTGGACTTGATTTAGCCCAATTATTTGTAGTCACACTATGCATATTTAATTTGGCACAGCAGCGGTAGCTTTGAATATTTTGTTTCTGACGGTGGAATTCTAACGCTAGTTTCTGATCTCACAACTCCTGAAGTATGAATTACATTATTTACCATGTTGGCTAGAAATGTTTCCCTCCCTTCTAAGTGTAGAAAATAAATCTTTATAAATATATATTAAGTTGAAGTCAATCAATCAAAACATTTAGTGATAGACATATGGAGGCTTAATCACATTTCTCAAATGTCAGCTTAATTAAACGAGGAACCATAACTCTGTGTATGTGTGTGTGTTTTAATGAACAGAAAATTTATATGGTGTCTGGATTATTATATTCATTGACATGACATCAAAAATACAGATGAAATTACAAAATGAATTTCAATCATCTCCTAGGAAATAGCCCCGTGCCTCTTCAGAATTTGTGGGAGAAGGAGAGATTTCGAGGGTGTCATGATTCATATAATTCAAAGGGCTGGATATATTCAAAATATATTCAAGATAAGACTGCAACAAGCTACGTATTCTGAACAGACTTGTTGTGGTTAATATTTATGCTTTATAATAATCAGGGACGGATCATCATGCAACACTTGAAAAAGAAGTTCTACTTCTGCCTGTAATGATTGCCACCCTCGGTGTAGATGGCTTCCAGGAGATGCAAGCTTGCTTGCGTTCCCCGAGGCTTATTCAAGGTGAGCATCCAGAGGTTAGCAGGTGAGGTGTTGGGGAGCTATTAATATGTGAAGGCTGCTTGTTTATTCATGTTCCTGCTCCCAAAGAGTTCACACCACTGAAGGCTGGGTATTAAAATTAATTATTGTATGCCATCCTAGAGTAACTTCGTGAGATGGGCAGCTATATAATTTCGATTAATAAATAAATAATAGCCAACATCCTACTTCCTCGCATTATGGCTGTGCTTTAGAAAGGAGTCAAGACCTTTCTCTTTAGACAGGCTTTTCGGTTTTAATTTGTCAATGGTGACTTAATTTTCTAACTCTTATTGAACTTTCAAACTGCCTGGGTGGAAAAGAAGGGTGTCAATCAAATAAATTCTCAGTGCCAATTGCCCGTCAGCCCAAGGTGTTCATTGTTCTGAGAGTGAACTCAGAACAGGGGATTAAGGGTTATTTATTTTATGCGCTACTCCTTCTGAAGACCATTAGGAAACCAGCTGCTGCTTACATCTTGATCAACATTACCTTCCTATCAGTCAGAACAGGTATGATTCTTGGCATCATTCAAGGAGCTAGTTATTTAAAAAATGTTTTTTGTTGCATAAGTGCCTACATTCTGAGGCTTTTTTGTGTGTAGGCCAATGTCTTCTGAGACTTAGAATACTTAAAAAGCTTTTTTCTGCAGATACAGCAGAATGGAAATAGTGTGAAAATCGTTGCCTCGCTCGTTGCAAACATTCAGCTTAAAAATGCTTGTTCCAGGGATTTTTTCCTTCTGATTGTTCAGTTAGTTTATATTTCTGGCGGTCCTTAATATGATGGATTTTTTTAAAAAAAATCTGTTACATTTGCACTGTTTGGGTTGGATTGACTGTTCTTCTTTTGTTAATGATGTTGTTTATTGATAGTATCCATCCAAAACAATATTATAAAGATGGGACAAACAAACTAGAACATTTAAATATAAATAAAAGTATTTGGATTTGAATGTGGTCTTTGAATTTAACCACAGTGAGCTTTGTTCAGCTTTATAAATGTTCTAACAAACACTGATTTGGGCAGAGGATAAGTAACTTTAATTAAGATTCATATTCATCACTAGAATGGACTATTTTCTTTTTTATATAGTGATTTTATTAAAAGTACAATTGCAACAGTAAAAACTAATACAAACAAACAAAATAAATAAAATGCAGAAAAGAAGAAAAATAGAAAAATGTAAAAAATAATAAAAACAAAAATATGTATATCAAATTTCACTTGTATTTAAAACTTCATTCATTAAGGATTGAAGGAAGCTCACTTGGTGCTTTCAGATTTGTCGATCCAAAGGTTTCTAAAATAACTAAAAAGTAGTTAACCAGCTTTTCTGAAAGTGATAGAAAAGGAAGTATACAAACCCAGTATTGTTTCAAAGGCACCAATTATGCTTTTAGCAAGATAGCTTTTTGCTTGTCTCCCAAAACTCTAGACCTATGGGAGACTACTATCTTGTGGTCTTCTTGCAAAGAGCAGCTGTCTGGACTACTTGTAGGTGATCTCAAGTCCTCTTTGTCCAGAAAGGAATTATGAAGAGCCAGTTTACTTGCCAGTTCTTCATTATGCCACAGCTGTTGGCTCCTTTTTTTTTTTAACCGAAGCTGCCTTTAGTTTTCTGTTTTTTTCCCATAAGTCCTTCAAGAATGAGTATTTTCAATAGATCCTCCCCCAATCCTACAATAGTAAAGGACACCAATGTAGTACAATAAAATAATTTCTGTTCAGGATTAGCTATACTTTACCAAAGTTTTATTTATAATATAAGAGTATGATTGGGTCCATGAAGCTTTTGAGATAGTTAACTATGGTAGTTACTACATGTTCACCATTTCCACAATTCTGTTTACAGCAGTTGATACGGTAATAGTCCCACATTCATTGATTGATTGAATTTGTATCCCACTTTTGAGGAGAACAAGGTAGCCTGTGTAACATTTCCTCTTCCAATGTTTCCAATGTGTGATAGATTTGAGTGGAAAATGATTGCTCCAGAGTCACCCAGTGAACTTCCATGACTGATGGTACACTTGAGCTTGAGTTCCCCAATATTAATTCAGTACTTTAAGGTATTCATTAAGTGTACTACATTCTTGTGTGTTTTATTTATGTATTTATTTGCAATATACTCGGATACAAATTGTCCGGCGCGCTTTTGATTTTGAGGAAACTATTTAAAAATAGAATGAGTTTCAGTTCTGAAGGCTAATCCAGATGAGATCTTTAGTTGAAGGGGCAGAATGCCGAAGCTTCAAGTTTATGAAGTTGCCTGGAGAAACTTTCCCAACAATGCACAAGGATAATAATGCTTTGGACTGAAGTACTTTCTAAGAATCTCCAATTATTTTTAATAGGGTGTCTTTTTAATTTGTTGTTTTAGCACTACCCTCAAAGGAGAATTGTCTCAGATGTCTGGTAAAGTCAGACAAGATGCACAAATGCTGAAACGATAATACCCTTCAGAGATTTTAACATACCACAACATTCTTGTTATTTTTTTGCTAAAGAAGATTAACATGGCTACTCCTTTGGAAATTGTTCCAAATAATGTGGAAGAGAAGCTACTGTGGGGAAAAGCTTGCAATCCTATGGGTCAGAATTCGTGCTGCTTGGAAACAGGAGCGCACTCTCACCCACCACTCACCCCCACAAATATTGTATTGTTTCATAAGAGCAGCGTATAGCATTCTTTCAGACTGACCATTTTTCATGGGACAAAGACTAGATTATAAATTAATTAAACCTCTCAGACCTTTTAAAAACCATACTATTCAATTCAAACTGAGTTGTTTTAGCCTTTTCACGCTCAACTAAACCTCAACTGCGGGGTAAATAAGGCTTTGACCAATTATTATTTTTGCTATTTTAAGAGCCAGTATACATTTATGGCGCTCCTTCGTATAACACAGTTCTTCCAATAAATTAATGTACTAGTGGATGGCCCCTATGAGATCCAAAACACTCATCTACAGATGCTGCAACATTTGTATTTCAGATTGTTGTGCGGTGTGGCAGGGAGATCATGTTTGCTTTTAGATGTGAAAATTCAACAGATGGAAAATAGTGTCATTTAAAAAAAAAAAAAAGGAAAAAGAAATGGCCAGATGTTACATTCTGTGAGCTTGGTTGCTAAGCCAATATATTGCCAGTTCCGCTTTTCAGCCTCCTACTTCATGCCTCTTGGACAGTCAACAACTGTAAGATTCTTTTGAAGCACCTTCCCACCCACATTCCTTTTTTTGTATTAATGTAAATTCTCAAAAGCTGCAATGTTGACATCTGTCATTAAGGTTGAGCCTCATTAAATGCAGAGTAACTGGTAATGAAGTATCTTGGAACCCCATGTTGACATAGGTAAGGGTGACATATTCATCACTGGACTTGCCCCACCCGACTGGAGTAGCTCAGAGTGATATAACAATGATTGGCTTCAACTAGTATTTGCCACCACCTTCTCTTCCTTCCTTAAACCAGGTGTTTAAAGCAAGGCTAAAAGAAAGAAAATGTCTTTTCCTTTCTGTTCAGTGAAAAAAATACAAGGACAACATAACCTGTAAACCAGCCACCAATCTTTAGAATGCATTGCCAGATTAAAAAATAAAGTAGCATTAAAGCTGTCTCTTTAAAATGTCATTTGGCGTTTATTAATTCACACGGCAATAAGAGAAACATGAATGGGTTTTAGACTTAAGGATAACTTTCAGATTCAAAGAGGGACTCTAAACAAAAGAACAAAGTACTGATTCTTTCAAAATGGAGATTGAACATCAGAAGAAAATAGTTTGGAGATTAATTGGGGAAAGTTTTGTCCAAAATAAAATTAAAGCAATGTTTCCGGATATTTATTGCAGAGGAATCTACCTAGCTTCATTGCCTTCTTGCATTATGAGAAATGTTATTTCCAGCTTGGGGTGTGTTTGACATTCATTTTCTTCTCTCAGAGCAAACTACTACTCCCTGAAAAGATTCAAGAAACAAAGATTCAAGACTCTACCCTGGCTATCTGACCTTAGCGAATGATAGTCACCATATTAGAGAGAGGGGAGACCAAACTCTTTGTGTGCTATTGCCCCAACTGAAGTCTCAAAAATGTACACAGCTAGAAACTCCCATTATGAGATATCTGATTTCAAGGACATCCTGATTTCCTTAGCACTGTCAGAGTCAGACAAGAGAAATGAATCAACAACACCTCACAACATCAAAGAGTTCCTTGTAATTAAATTTTTGCTTTCATCATTCCACCCTAAAATTCCTTGAGAAATATATCCAACTAGGCCAGGGATACCTTCATCTCCACCAGTGAGTTTCCAGGACCAATTCAATCTTCTGGCAATAATTATTTTCAAGACTTTCAACATAACTGTAAAGAACATATTTTGCTCTATGAGTTTCAATGCCGATTGTAATTCTCTGTTGGGCCCTACTTTGTTGATCCTCTCTAAACAGAGACAGGTGGAAACCAAGTGTTAAAAGGACACATTGCTTTGGGGATAGTTGTTCATCTGACACAGCTGGAAGACTCAATCTAAATATTTTGGGAGAGGCTGGAGTTCTCCATTCTGTGGCAGGTAACATGTTGTTGCTAAATATTTTATCATGTTTTGTGAACTCATCCACCTACCCAATGTATCCAATCTTCATATCCTGTCAAATCTTGATTGTGTTTCAGTTGCATATTGGGGATTGTTGTAAAGCACGGGTGTCAAACTTGTGGTGTCATGTGACGTATCGCAATGTTTTTCCCCTTCGCAAGGCTGGGTTGGGCATAGCCAGCATGTGACACATCTGGTCCACGAGCCGCCAGTTTGACACCCTATTATAAAAGAATCATATATACCTATGGATTTTTTTTCTTATTTAAGAACACCCCTCCCCTGAATCTTGAAACATATGTTATTTTCTTATTTTTGTTGTTGTTGGAAATGTGTAGATCTCTCTACATAAATTAGACAATTGCCACTCAATATAGTCTAAGGTACTATATTGTTACATTGCAATGCTCATTGTCTGGGCTGAGCTGGCTGAGAATTCTGGGAGTTGAAGTCCACAAGCTTGGACACCCCTGCTCTAATGGCTTTGTTCCTTAGAAATATGCCTTCCTGAACGTTCAGCTTTTAAACAGAGACAGAAAAAACCCATTGATACATTTTATTCATGGAGAAATTTTTTAAAACCCATACAAATAAGCTGGTGACAGAATTTAACTGAGTTGGTTGATTTCCTAAGAGCTAAGCAGGATCGGACCTGATTCACACATGGATGAGAGACCACCAGGAAACCCCAAGATTGTAGGCCAGAAGAGAAATTTGGTCAAAAATCAGAAGGCAAACATTTATTTCTTATGGCCCAGAGAAATACATGGACTGGCCTGCACAGTCTCTGGGATCCAAGCTTTTCAAGTCAGTCTTTATTATTAAATTTTCCTCCATCTAAAAGCTCATTAAGAAATACAATAAACTGGTCCCTTGCTTTCTGCTATTATCATTAGGCTAGTTGACAGAACTTTATTTTTCAACAGTGTAGATTAATAAAACAAAAATGTACAAAGCCATGGAATAATTTTTAAAAGATCCCAATATACAACTGGAATGTACTCTTTGGCTTTCCTGCAGTGGTCCTCTTCTCCTTGTACTCTATCCCTATATCTCAATTAGCGCCATAACATGGTAAAGCTATTAGTATCTGAGCAGGATTGCAGATTTCACAACCCACAAGCCAATATCTCTGATCGGCTTTCTCCACCTCTTACCTTTCAGACAGCCTGGTTCCACAGCTCCCAGAATGAGAAACTTAGGACTGTCAAACCCATCTGAAAGGTAGCAGGTTGTGATGCCAGGTTAGTCTCCTTGTCCTTCTGGCTACTCTTACCCCAAAGCGGGGGGCTTCCAACTTTGTCAACTCTTAAGACTTGTTGCTGGGGAATTCTGAGAGTCGAAGTCCACAGGTCTTCAAGTTGCCAAGGTTAGACAGTCTTTGCCCTAAAGACTGGAAAGCAGAGCAGATTTAGACCCATCCTGGCAGGTGGAAAGGAGCACTTTTCTCCCTACCGGGGGCATTTAGTGATCTGCTTGCCGGTCTCTCGGCTCTCTGGTGATCTTCCAGATTCCCTCAAGCATAATGTTGTTCAGGATGCAGATAATTTATATATACTAGTAAGATGGTAGGCGGTGACTTACAAAGGGTTGGCTCCCCACCCTCCTATATTTAATTCCAAAGGCTGCTGAATGCACATCGGTGCTTCCAAGGCAGAACGTAGAGGCCTCATGCTGTCCTTCAGATATGAGTTGCTTCATTTGTCTCCTGGTGGGGGGGGGAGGGAGTATTTTGTCCAGGGCCTTTTCAATTCCCCCCAGGCTGCATGAACGTGTGGTGTGTCTTTGAAAGCATCCCTCTGCCTCTCTCTTTCCCTCCCAAGCCTTTGTTAGCAAGCCGATTGGAGACCCGCCTGATTCAAGGTCCAGGTGCCAACCAAGTTAAAGTCCCCACCAGGAGGCAATTATTGCCTCTCAGTCTCTTCCTTTGTTCTCCTGGAGGCCATGAATTCAGATTGAATTAAACACCCACTTGCCAATAGTTCCTGCTCATTTGCAGCAAAAGTCTCCACCCAGAAAGGATACCAGGAAGGGTTCCTGCTTTCTTCTGAACAGAAGGGGAAGCTCTTCAAAATCCCGCTCTGAGTTCAGCCGTGCCGCATCCATTGTCCTAAGATGTTCCTCATGCTGTTGACGTTCTCCCCATTTACACCCAGGGATGGGAAAGGCTCGCAGGCAGCCTTCTTGCCAAGGAACAGCACTGGCATTTTTTTTTTAAATGGAATTGTTCACTCCCACAAGATATATGAGAGTGGGAGGGGATAGGAAGGGAGAATTGAATCATCCTGCTGAATTAAAGTGGTCAAATTTCTTAATCGCTTTTTAAAAAAAAAAATAAGGAAATTTACGTTTTATTTTCTAGGAAGGGAATCTGTGTGGTCTTGCGCTACTCGATTCTCTGGCTCAAGCCCCAGACAACTGCAAACTTATTCATTGAGCTTGCTCCAGACAATGCTGGCAACGGGCCTCTGTCACAGCTTTCAGGGGCATTAGCAGCAATGCCGCTAAATTGATGTTTGGAAACTTGCAAGCTGGCTTGAAAAATTATTCAGAGGATGGGCACCCTGTTGCTCTTAAGCTGAGCAATCTATAAGCCCCTGCAATGCAGGTGCAGCCTGCTAAGCCCACTTGGATGCCTGCAATTAAGAATCTTGAGTCTGGGGATTGTCTGAAGCTGCTAGGCTGGGAAAACTGCTCAGACAGCCTCGGTCTGGGCTGTCTCACACCCAAGAGGAGCAGGGGAGCCCAGGAGGGAGGCAGTCGTTTATCAAGGGGCAACTTAGTCACGGCAGGCAGGGAACCAGCCACCTCCACCCACCCAATTGGAGGCTTTTTTTTCAAAACTGTACAATCGGGCTGGATCATTCGAGCGTGTTTCATTGTCATGGACAGCACCATCAAGAAGTAACTTGTATGTAGGAGCCTCGATGTTGCAGAGGTTAGAGTGCAGTAATTGCAGGCTACTTCTGCTGACTGCCAGCTGACTGCAATTTGGCCGATCGAATCTCACCAGGCTCAAGGTTGACTCAGCCTTCCATCCTTCCGAGGTGGGTAAAATGAG
>JAOYMU010000098.1:33944389-33957453 GCA_025802295.1 Psammodynastes pulverulentus
CGGCCAGTTAGGAACTGGTCCACACAAGTAGCAGTTGAATGCACTGAAAACAGTGGGGAAAAAGAGGGGGAGGGAGAAAAGTGAGGAAAGATTAGGAAAAAAAGAAAAAGAAGCATTGACTTCCGACTCTGTTGCAGTAAAATAAAGCATTAACATCAAATCACAACCTTTTGTTTTTTTTCATAATAATATAAACTAACCATTTCTATAAGAATTTATCAGTCTAATCTGTAAAAGCCAAAATCAAAGTTTCATTCTTTTCCACTTCAAGCACAAAGTTCAGAAGCGGTTTCCATGTGGAAACAAAAGGACTTACATTCTTTTCTTTAATCAAAATAGTCAATTTTGCCATTTCAGCCAACTCCATCAGTTTCTGCAAACATTTGTCCGTGCTAGGAATTGAAGTGTCCTTCTATTTTGGGGTATACAATAGTCTTGCAGCTGTCAACATATATAGTAACTTTTTTCTCCAAGTCTTTTTCCATTAGGCCCAAAAGGAAAGTGCTGAAAACTTTTTCAATTGCATGTCCCTGCCATTTTAAAGAGCCTTCTTGCAAGTAGAAAATGAAAGAAATATTCTAAGTTAGGTTTTATTTCCCCACCAACGAGAAAATATCTTTACAAGGATGTATTTAGTTAGATTTTAGTAGTTTGGACAACCACCCTAGGCCATTGTGGATGAGCTAAATTCAACTTTGAAAATTCCCTGCCACCCAGAATTTGACTTTAAGGCTACAAAAACATTTTAAATAAATAAATAAAATCATCCCAAACCAACATCCTAAACCGACATGAATTTGAATTCAATCTGTGGGACTCGGCTCGTGTGATTAGTCACACTTCTGTGGCTCGCATCACATGCTAATGAATTAACAAGGTTAATAAGTAACAATGGCTGTGTTCCACCAAGAGCTTAAATCAAAACCAGACAAGTCAGATTAGAGTAGGATTCACACTTAGCTAGAAGGATTGAACTGACCCAGTTGTGGCTTATCCAGCCAAGAATTGTTTTTAAAAACAATTTATGATTTTGTATGATGGATGAAACTAAACACAAACCAGACAAATCACGTTATGGCTTCAGAGGTTGTGTGCATCAAGCCAATGTGGCAGTGGTGGGATCCAAATTTTTTAACTACTGGTTCTGTGGGCGTGGCTTGGTGGGCGTGGCAGGGGAAGGACACTGTAAAATCCCCATTCCCTCCCCACTCCTGGGGGAAGGTTACCACCAATTCTCCAAACTATTCAAAATTTCCACTGCCAGTTCTCCAGAACTGGTCAGAACCTGCTGAATAACATCTCTGCATTGTGGTCTGAAAACCATGATTTATGACATGTTGTGCAAACCAGCCAATTATGATTTATTCAGTAAAGTATGATTACACAAACTTTAGCTGTGTGAGGTGTAAATGAAGCAAATGTTTAATACCCTGTTACCTAAAATAAATGTTAACTAGAATTTAGCACTCTTAATTCATAAAGGCATAAATTAGCTTCCTTTCCTTTCCTTTCCTTTCCTTTCCTTTCCTTTCCTTTCCTTTCCTTTCCTTTCTTTTCCCTCATTGTGGATATGAATTAACTTGACATGTGAATACTACCTATGAGTGATGTGGGGATTTTAAACATTATTTCATTGATCATAGCTATGCCTTTCATTTTTCATCCAAGTTGTCCAGCTGACATACATGAATTTCTTTCAACCTGTCTTTCTAGAACAGTATCTGGGGATCATCCTCAGATATCTTGATTCCGGTCAGGATTGGACCCCAACTGAGATCTTCGTACAGGTAGCTGGTTAGCAACTGAACCCCACTTCAAAACTGGGATTGGGTCAGTATCCATTACTATCTCTGAGGGAAGCAGGCTAGGTTAGGGGTTGAGGGCGGACCATATGGCACACAACTCTGTAATTCAATAACTGGTTGCCACTCCTCATTGCCCAGCAACTCAGCATATCAGAGGCAGATGTTTCATTCTGCCTGAAGGCAAGGCTGGCCTAAGGTCTTGAAAGATTACAGATAGTATCCAAAGTATCGCAGAGGAACTTGCCTTAAGGAGACCAGATATAAACCACAACGATATGGAAACGCACTTGACGTCAGTAGAAATCCCGAACATTTTTTTTCTTTTCTTTTTTTTTGGGGCCATCTGGTAGGCCTGCCTGAATGATTTTGCAGAATGTTTCAGCTCAGAACTGGTATAGTCTGCCTGAATAGTCTTCATTTTCTCCTTTGACATTTCATGATCATGATCATCATCTGATATCGGCTATGAACTTCTGAAGAGTAAAAGTGAAGAAGGGGTAGTCTTTCTAGATTAATCAGTTTGGGAAATCAAGGCTGCATACAGAGACCTTACCCTTGGGGTGCAAAAAAGAAATAATTTCTCTGTAGACCTAAAAAAGTTGCAATCTGTGGTTGCATCAGCCTCTTTTTCCTAGATGAGAGAGGTGAATTTACCTCGCTTTCTCCTCTTAACAGTGTTATGGACCATGTCAGACATCAAAGCTCTGATTAAGGCAATTTTTTAATTGTATCTTTGTGCTTCATTACTTTTTTCATCTCCCTTTGATGAAGAACTCGCTCCTTTGTTGTCCTTCACCCAAATTATCACCCTCAGCTTTGGCTTTTAGTGCTGATTTGAAAATTCCTGCCTCCCTCTTTTTTTTTTTTTTTTTAAAAGAGATAATATGCTGCAGAACAACTTCCTTCCTTCCTTCCTTCCTTCCTTCCTTCCTTCCTTCCTTCCTTCCTTCCTTCCTTCCTTCCTTCCTTCCTTCCTCAAAGAAGCCAGCCAGCTGGTGGTTAAAGGGAAGTTCACACCTATTTTCTGTTGCTTTGCCTCTCCTATTCTTATGAAGCCTCCATTGATTATTGCCCTTAAATTCCTCAGTCTGGTCATAGATAAAAGGATAACCACTTCAAAGGGAAGTGTTAAGAGTTTAACCCCCAGCTAAAAAGAGTGGACAACAAGGTAATTGAAGGTAATAACTGATCAGAGGCCAGCTTTCAAAGGCACATGTGAATCCAACATTCAGATGGCTCTAATTTTATTAACATTTGTAGCGGCTTCTTGATGCTTTTCAAACATGAAAGACTTCAAAGCCCCGGGAAGGTAAAACTCTGCAACAGACAGCCCGACACCCGGATGTGTGTGTGTTTCTGTTTGGTAACTGCTCAAATCCCATCGCTGGTAGCATTTTATGGTAAAATCATCCCAGCAGATATTTTAAGAGATACTTCTAGGGCTTCTTCCCTGGGCCGCAAAGTTTTTTTCTGAGCTGATTTGGGCCCATCAGATTCCTAGACTAGTTTCTTAATATCAGTTGAACCCCAACTGATTTGAGGCCAAGCCTATTTTATCCAATATGTTAACACAAACCCATCCTGTGACCTTGGTTCAGTATGTTATCTATATTCAGAAAATTGGTTAATTCCATAAAGCATGGCTAAATGAAGCAGGAATAAATACAGCCATAGAAAACTGCAGATGGGCCTGGCTTGTTTTAGATCCGAATGGGATGTTGAAAAAGAAAAAAAAAGGCGGAGGAAGTATGTGGCAAACCATTTTTCGTTCTGCTGCAAGAAACTATATGGGTCTTAAAAGTTGAATTTGACTTAAAGGCATCCTTACCTTGACCTTAGTTGCACATTTATGCACAGATAATCTTTTCTTCAAAAAGAAGGATGAAGCATTAAGCCAATTCTGTCTGGAATCATATCAGGAGGCCTGCCACAATCCTTAGATCCCCACTGGACATCGGGTACTCGGGCTCTTTCACTTCTATAGATGGTGTTCTCTTCCACTTCACTGGTTGATAGGATAGGGCTCCTTGTTGTCACTCTCTCATCTGTAAAGGCAAAGGGTGGGATGGCTCCAGGATTTTGAGCCTCAACAGACACAAAGGATGGCTTCCCTTCTTGCCGTAAGCCATGCTTTATGCAATTGTGGCTTACTGAAAAATCACAGTCAGCTCGATTTGTACAAGGAGCTAAACTGTAAACAATGGTTTAGATTAGAAACTGTAGCAACAGGGTAATGTGCCAAGCCTAAAGCAAAGAGAAGCTATTATGGCTCTAGGTGTGCAGGTGAAAGGTAAAGGCCACCAATCTGCAGGTCCACTTATTTTTGTCCTTTGTGTCAAAGGTCTCCACTTGTGTGCAAGCAAGGTTCCATATTCATGCTAGATCACATTCATGGCATTGTTAACTACACAGCCACTGTAGGGCTGAGTTCAAGAAGTGGACTTGCTGTTGATGTGATCAACATTTGATGACATGGTCATCAAATAAAGGGAAGAATCTGGAATGGAGTATCCAGAGACTACTAAACTAGGATATCAATCCACCTATGGCTTACAGCTGGCTTCTACACCACTGCTTTACTGTTATATCCAAATCCACAAGTCACTGAGAAATCACAGATATGGCCCCTGTGCTGCCTCGAAGTGACGGCTATACCACAAATATTTGTGGCTGGCAGATGAAACAACCTGCAGACAGCTAACTTTTAAGCAAAGCTAGATGGTGGACATCTGGATCTGGAAGCCTCAAGCTAGCCTTCAGATTTGGTATTTGTCAGCCTCCTTGCTCCACCTGATGTTTTTGAACATTTCTTTTAATGGAAAAAACATGGGAAGTTGACTTGCTCCAAAGCAGTATCAGTTTCCCACATTTCCCCCCAAATGTCTGTGAGCCTCACATAGGCCACAGAAGCTTCTGCCTTCAAAGATTTAAAAAAAACAAAAATAAAGGTCAACCCAATGTTTGGAAGTCTGTTCACCTGCCGCCAAAGGAACACAGATGAGCACTCGGCAAAGACCTTCTGGTGGAAAGAGAGAGATCTAGAAGGATCTTTGTGCCTTGGTCAGTGGTGGGATTCAAAAAACTTTACTACCGGTACTGTATGCGTGGCTTGGTGGGCATGGTGTGGTGTGGCTTGCTGGGCATGGCAGGAGAAGGATACTGTAAAAACTCCATTCCCTCCCCACTCCTGGGGGAAGGTTATTGCAAAATCCCCATTCCCTCCCCACCCCACTAACCTGCTTTCCAGCTCAGTCCTCCTGTGCAGGGCAACAAAAGAAGACCCAGCCGATCAGCTGGGACTCAGGAGGCAGAGAATAGATGGCTAGTCAGAGGTGGTATTTGCTGGTTCTCCAAACTACTCAAAATTTCCACTACCGGTTCTCCAGAACTGGTCAGAACCTGCTGAATATCACCTCTGGCCTTGTTGCTTTACATTACAAAGGACATTCTAACAAATCAGCATTTGGTAACTTTTGGAGTGTACCTTTACCTCAGCAGCCAAGTCAGGGATGTTTGCAAAAAAAATAAGGGGGGGGGGGTTAAAAAGGCAAAGTGGGGAGTACAACTGTGTGATCAAAGCTCCACCCTTCCATCACATAGTTGTGGTCACCACCTTGATATTTTGGATCAGGGATGTTCAACCTGTGGCAACTTGTAACACCTATGGACTTCAACTCCTGAAATTCTGCTTGGAGTTGGCTTTTGGGAGTTGAAGCCCACAAGTCTTAAAGTTGCCAAGGTTGGATACCCTTGTTTTAGAGTTAGTTGCAGAGACTCCATCAGTCACATGGTGGGGGCACCTATCTAATCCCACCCCCACATTCCAAATTGGAACCCAGCAGAAAACATGGGACAGGGAGCCCAACACTTGATTGCCTGAAAGCCGCTTTCACTGTTTGGGCATCTTCCATGGAGTTCCTGGGATTTCAGCAATATCGGGAGCCTCCCACATCCCCTTTCCTGCTGCAAAGCTCATCTGCCTGGATTTTATGCTTGGTAACTCCAACCATGGTTTGGTTTCTCTGAAACTAAAGTGCCCGGTCTGTGTTTACATCTCTGGCCTTACATCCGCCATTCTTAGCCACGGGCTTTGAAGCAGAGGTGTTCAAAGCAAAACAACAGGCCTTCCTAACAATGAATCCTGTTCTGATTTGCTTATCTTATCGCTCGGTATTTATGAGAACAAACGCAGGGCATTTCACAACTTTATCAGAAATGTACATGTGCTCAAAACATGACATCTCTTGGCATGAGGAATCAACACCTCCATCTCGGCAATTTCTGGTCCAAAGGAACCGGCCTTGTCAGCTAGTCTGCAAGCCAGCAGCTGGAAGGTTGTCTCTTGCCATTGAGGGGCCTGTGATCTCCCCGATCAAAATGCCCAGGCGTAACGTGATGTGCAAATCCCCGCCAGGATGTCTACAGTATGTGTCTGTGTGAGGCATGGGTATTTGTTTTTTGCTTGACTAGCTTCCCTTCTGCCTGCTATTAATTAAAGCCCCATTCGGATGGGAAATCTCTCTATTGTTATGTAAATGTCTCGCATGTCCCTCTCTCTAAGCGCTCACATAAATAGCCCCAGTTCTAGTTGTGGGAAGCTGAGGAGAAGTGGAATGGACTGACCTTTGCAGAAACAAGAGAGGCTTCTGCGTTATTAGCCTGCAAACATCTATAGGTGGGGAGGAAGGAAATACATGGAGAAGACACAGGCCATTCCATTTTCTGGAGGGGGGTCTGAAAATCTACCTGCATCCCCTCCCCTTTTACTTTCTCAGCCACGGGGTTTTGTGTTCCCAACCTGAATTCTCTGGGTTTCCTAGGAAGAGCAACAGCTGGCTGTCCAAGGTTTCCTTAGCAAATACCCAGGGCAGAAATGAAATTGTCCAATCTTGCCCGGCAATTTTATATTGTCCAAATATTTCGTTTTGGGACTCCTCCAGCCTCCAGCCCATAATGCTGCTGTGTTCTTTATTGCCTGGAATGTGCCTGTGGTCTGTCGAACTCCCATGTCATCTGCGTGCTTGGGTAATGAACAGACAATGGGACTTTATAAATCAGTGGAATTTCTGCTAATGTCTTAAACTGTGTTTAGAGTTATGAGCAATTACATTCACATTTTGGGGGTGCTTTTAATGAGGCTATTGTCAGCTACACAAAAGAGCTGGTTGGCAGTAAGATGACCTCAAGTCACAGCCTAGAATTTGGACCCAAAGTTTTCCTTCCTTCCTTCCTTCCTTCCTTCCTTCCTTCCTTCCTTCCTTCCTTCCTTCCTCTCTCCCTCTCCCTCCCTCTCTCCCTCCCTCTCTTCTTTTCTTTTTTTCTATTTTCTTTTCTTTCTCATATCTCTTGAACTGCAATGTCAAAACAGAGCTCCTGTGTAAGCATATGGGAATTCGGGTATTCTAAATTCTCTGCTTGTCCTGTGTGTGATATGTAACATCCATAGTACACCATAGCTGGCTCATCCAATCTGTAACAACAGCTATGGTCTATATGATAGTGGCATAAGGATGGTCCCCTTGGTTTTCATTATTGTTGGATACCAAGACGTCTCTTGTGCCATGGGCAGAATGAAGTGTCATGCTGGATTCAGAGTGTTTTCTTTTCCTGTGTAAGAGAAATGTGTGACTAGCTCTCCTTAATATTAGGGTTAGTGGCACCCCCATATATGTGCTCATGTTCGCCAGCCACAAATCTCTTTTTAACCTAGCTTTGTTTTGTACTTCAGACTGGTTTTTGTACTTCTCCTTATTGTTATTATCTGTTTCATCTGAGCATCTTAAAGATACATGAGAGATATAGAAGGACAATTGGCTGATGTTTCCATGAATGAGTATGGGGAAGGTATTTGGGCTAAGGTTGGTTCTCCTATAAAGGTGGAAAGATTCACAGTTCCTTTTGAGGAGTCTCTTTTAAAAACACTACTGCTATCTTCTAATTCCAGTGTCAGCCCCTGCAATCTGTGGAGGATACATGGAATCATAAACACGGGGTGAAGAAAATACAATAAAATATAGTAGATTAGCTAGTGGTTTAGTATCTCATGTAAACCCAGCATAAGAATTTACAACAGTGAATAACTTGTACAGCAACTTTCTCAAGCTTGTTTGGTGATCCAGTGGTGGTGTACGAAGGTCAGCGTTGGATTTACATCATCCAAAGAAGCTGCATTCAAACTTCCACCTTGCTGTGAAGATCATGGCGAACTTGATGATCCTATCATTTGCTTTCAGTGTAACAAACACTGTGCTTTGTCATTTTATTTTAAAGGATTTAAAATTGCTATTCAGGCAAAAATCTTGTAGAGCAGCTGACAAAGCTGAAAGATCTGAAATAAATTCAGCAAATAAAATGCTAGAAGCAAGAAAATCATAAACCAGATTAAAACCAAGCCTAAAACTAAGACCCTAACTAGGATGCTAAGGACTTCAGTGGTACTGAAAAAGAAGACTTCCAATGAAGGGTAATTGTACAATTAGTGTCAAAACTGAAACAGTTATCTCCTGGCTCATTGACGCTAAAGCCCAATGATGAAGAAAAAGTCATTTGAGAAGAATCTTAGGAGCTGGAGAGAGGATAAAGAGTTTCTTAAAATACGACAGTCCCCAAATGATTTAAGCCTTTAAAAGTCAAAATCAGTTATTTGAACTAAAACCAGGAATGGACTGGAACAAAGTTCAAAGATTGTGCATTGTGTGTCTATACACATCCATCCATCCATCCATCCATCCATCCATCCCTCCACCCATCCATCCATCCAACCATCCTAATAAGCTAGTAGCCATAGTTTATTATACTTGTAACTTTTGTTATTATAATTGTAATTTCTATACCGTCATCGAAAGCAGCCCAACTTATTCAGGATGTTATCAGTTCACGAAAGTATTATTGCAAGGATAAAATAAAATTTCTAATTATAATGTAAATGGTTGATATCTTGAAGCAGGTGAGGAATGGATTGGATTGGATTGGATTGATTTGATTTGTAGAGTCACCCATCTCACTACAAATAACCCTGGGCAGTGAACAGTCATGAAATAAAACAAATTACTATCACATAACAAAAATTAAAATAATCACAGCAGCCAAGGAGAATATTATGCAACTTTGAACCCCAGAAGTGAAAAATAACCATCTTTCTGAGCTCCAAATGAAAATTGAGCGAGGAACACAAACCAGGACACTGCAAACCTGCAGTTGTATATGAATTTTCACAAACATCATCTTCCCAGATCGACCCAATGATTGCTATTTACTTGAATCATCAGGTCTTGTAGCAGCACCTATTACCTATTAGCCAGCTATTGTGACTGCTCTAGTGCTTAAAACAGTTTTTCCTTCTAACATTACCAAGAGCCTCTTTGACGTTGCTCTGATTTGCTCTTTAATCTTCTTATTTGATCTGAAGAAATCAACAGAAAGTAGAAACTAGAAAAGTTTCTCCTAGAATCTAGTAATATCACAGATATTATTCCACTGACATTTTGGAAGTAGGTTCCAAGCAAACCCACCATATAATGTATTACATAAAAATAGCTATATTGTTTTGATGAGTCTTGCTGGGCCTTCTTTAATCATAACTCTGTTGGTGCTCAAGTTCTGCATAATTGTAAATGGACTTTTCTCTTTGTAAAACAGCGCAAAATGAGAAGCAGTACCCTTCCGTATAAGCCACCATCTGCTCCCCTCTCCTCTCCTCTCTCCTCACGTTTTTTCTGGGAGAAGCAATCCAGAATGCAAAGAGTTAACGCCTGCAAAGCCCTGGGTTTTTTTTATTTCCTGTTAATCACATTATTACTGCATTTAAAAAAGCAACAACAAAAACAACCTCCAAAAAATGAAACATGTTTCTTTCATTTATTTAATTTTAAGTTTTGAGTACACTAGCTGGAAACTATGCTTAATAGTTAAACTCAAAACATTTGTATTTCCTCTCTCTCTCTCTCTCCCTCTTTTTCTCTCTCTCTCTCTCTCTCTCTGATTTCCACCACCACAGTTAGCTCATTTCATTCTTAGTCCAGGTTTTAAGACGCATTATATTTTCATGTACACAAATGTGGAAAAGCTGGATTGCAAAGACAAAAAGGATCAAGCTGTACCTTAGAAACATCTCCGCTATTCTGTTCCACCCATTTGATCCCCCTAGTCATCCTCCTGTCCATGTACAAAGAAAGATTAATTCTAGGATCTCACTGTAATGTTGTTTGATATCAAACCTTAAATCCGCCTTGAGGCTGGATACCAAAGCTCTTCCAGAAAAACAGGTCTCAACTCGCTCTGGCCAAGATGTTTGCCTTTAACGGGCTTCGAAATCTTTCTTGTTGTGTCCACAGGCTCTTGGCTACCATAGAATGGATGTTTTACTCCCTTTGGCAGTGGTATTCCTTTTAATTGGCAGAGTGTTGTTTCCCCCCTTCGCTTGATGATGGCCATTAAAGAAAAAAACAGGCTTAGAAAGGGAGATGAGAAACCAGTGGGTGTTACAGTGCTGGACAAATACCACAAGCAGTCACAAAAACCATCAGCCCACAATCCAACTGGGTGACTTGAAAACTTCCCACATCGACTGTCCTTGAATTGTAATTCTTAGCATCCATCATGATTGGCCAGCCTGAGCTGTAAGTCATCGGCATTTGGAACTTCACAGATTTCCTGCCTTGGATGTAGGGGGAGGAGGGGGAAGGGCCTCTTCTTCAGGTGCTCCCCCCAATTCAAAGGCAAGGGAGAAGAGGATCTTTTCCACCGTGGCATAGATCTTTTTCCACCCTTGAAAAAAGAGACTGTATAGCCTCTCTTCCAAGGGAAGCTCTCCTGATTCCTACTGGGGTCCCCAGCAAAGACCAACTTCTTTTTCTGCCGCACTACTTTTTAGAAATGCTTTTCATGTTTGTATTTTATTGTTATGGCTTATTATTGTCAAACACTTTGAATTTAACAGGCTCAAACATAGAAATCTTTGGCCTTGAGTGGAAAAGCCAAGAGCCCATAAGGTCACAGTTCTCGTCTAATATTAAGGGCCTTTTTCTTACGTTGTTGTTGTTGTTGTTGTTGTACAGTCAACCAGATGTTTAGACCGTATTTGGCGTTTTTATCCACCTGTCAAGTCCTTCTCAAGGTTCTGAGATAGGTAGATGTTGTTGTTTGATGGTGTCAAATGCATTGTTGCAGGATGTAAGCTGTTCCAAGTAAAGCTGCCTTTTGCAATTGACTGGTGGTGATTTTGTCAATGCCGATGGTTTTCATGTGATGCTCCAGATGTTTTGGGATTGATCCAAGGAACCTCTTACTATTGGTATTATCTTTGCATTCTTTTGCCAGAGTCGTTCTACTTTTATTTGCAGATCTTTGTATTTGTGATTTTCTCCAGTTTTTCTTGTCTTCTGCTGTCTCCAAGTAACGCAAAGTCCAGGAACAGACTTTTTTTTTGTCTTTCTTATCAACAATTGTAAAATCTGGGAGGGATGCTGTGTGACAGATGCTTGTCAGTTTGAATTCTAAAGTCCCAGAGCACTTTCACTTTCTCACTTTGGTTCCACTAGTTCTTGCTTGCAGGCAAATAGTATTGCGTATATTCACATGCACCATTATTATCGTTGGTCATTCAGTCGATCAGATGTTCAGATTGGATTTTAGATTTTCATCCACCTAGTGAGTCCTTCCTAAGGACCTGGGATATGAAGAGGTGGATGTTTCTTGGTGTTAAAGGTATCATCACAAGATGTAAGCTTTTGCAATTGACTAATGTGATTATTATTCCAAATATATTAATCATATGTCACAACTAAGGTTGGTCGGTTTTCCTCTTCATGTTTTTTCAGCCCTACTCACAGATTTGGGACTTGTAAAGATTGCATCTAATTAGAGATGAGCTGCCCAACTATGCTGCTGTTTTATTGTTGGGCTGATTTAAGTCTTTATTTGTCAATAGCACCACTGTTGACTTTCTGCAATCTGTATTTGCAAATCTCAGTGTTTTGTAATCCCCTACTCCTAATTTCTTGTCTTCAACATTATTCTCTCTTAGAATGGCTTTATCAGTAAAGCAAATACAGTTTTGTCCAATGACAGTAACACCTGGTATATTACGATTCAGGTATACATCAGTCTAACTTTTGAAATCCCACACATTTTTTTGCTTTATCATTTTTAGTAACTTTACCTGTAATTTCACATTTTTAATCATTCTTACTGGCTGCAAATATCTTTCTGACTTGATCGTGTCTTTTTTTTTGTAAACAGTCTGCATGAATTGGCTGCATCCGGTTATCATTGTATAAGATCAATTACTTTACCGTTATCACATCACAAATGGCATTTATTACTCAAACTGAGGGGGGAGGTTATTCTCACTTTTGTGGCATTAGTATGTGGTGATTGTTCTTGAGACTATTAATAGTTTTCAGTTTTCTGGCTTGTCAGTCAAGGGGATCAAAGTCCATCTGAATCTGGTCAACTGCTCCTGCACCCTATCAAGTCATTAGTATTGCCGGTGAGTTGATAGCTTTGATTGTATTTCCAGCATTTAGGCTGGACTTTCAGATTTTCCTTATTAGCTCTCTCAGTGTCCTGGGTTTATCTTTTCTCGTTATTCGGTTGTGTCAAATAGCTGAGGTTTTCAAATATGTTTCCAATATTTATAATCTTGTGAAGAGGCGCTAGACCTTTGGTAGTTGTTTTTGTGCTGAATAGCTTTGTGTGAGTGGGGTTTTTCTTCTTTTTCTTTATTTTATTGCACATTTTAAAAGTCTTGATTGCCCTTCGGTGTCACTACTAAACATCTGAATAGCATTTAGGTGTTCGGTTCTTGATTTGGGCAATAATTTTAGGTTATCTTTATAAAAAAGATAATAGATATTACCACCCCCCTATCCTCATCATCTCCGTCACCATAGCCGCCCCCGTCATCTAAAAGAGAACTAACATTTGTTCAAAAAAATGGATGATCCTCATCAAATATACCTTAGTATTTCAGAATATGCCCCTCGTAGTATCAAGAGCTTTTTGGTAGAACTAGATTTAATGTTTATGAAATTTTGCAAAATGTTATACTCCCGGTCTCCAATTGCTGGAGATCTACCTTTCTCCTTCTTCCCAAAGGGAGGTTTAAAAAGAAGGTGGGAGGCAGAACAGACATGCTCTGTATTACACATTGGGGAAAAAAATCAGAACATAAAATACAAGCTGGATGGTCACAACCTAGTAGATGACCCTCACTCTGTAAAGGGCCTTGGAGTACTTATCTCTAATGATCTAAGTGCC
>JAOYMU010000098.1:34031831-34044179 GCA_025802295.1 Psammodynastes pulverulentus
CCTCTGTGCTTCCAAATACTTGCCTCCCCCCCCCCCTTTGTCTTTCCCTTTTCTTTCCTTCCCTTTCTTTCTTCCCCCCAGGGGTCTGTAGAAACAAAAAATAAAATGTCTTCAAATACATAGCAGGCTGTTTAGTGGAGATAAAAGGGTGTTTGAATAGTCCTTTAAAAATGAATGGGAAGTGAACACTCTTATGTTTGGAGTATAAGTAGGATGTGATGAGCATTCAACATCACCTTAATCTGTCAGTTTCTGGGTCTATTGCATTCACTCTCCTATTTAAGAAGCGTGGGACCTCATCCTGCACTCTGGAGGTAGCAATGCAATGCGACTGAACTAAAATGGTCTCAGGCACTTTTCAACTATTGACGTATGTGGAATAGATGGGGAATTTCCAGACTAGTTTGTGAAGCTTCCTGGCCTAACTGGAAAATCTTTTCCAAGGTTTTTAAAATGCTAAAGGATAAAACTTTTGGTTTTCAAAATAATGGTCCTCCTGCTCCACTGGGAAAAAAAATATCAATCAAAAGAACATGGTGGATATTGAGGGAGATCTGAGCATTCGGTATTGAGGGAGTTTTATGAAAAGAAGGACGAGGGGTGACATGATAGCAGTGTGGCCATATCTAAGGGGCTGCCAGAAGGGAGAGGGGTCAACCTACTCTCTAAACCAGCTGAAAGCAGGACAAGAAGCAATGAATGGAAACTAATCAAGGAGAGAAGCAACCTAGAACCAAGGAGAAATCTCCTGACAATGAGAACAATTAACCAGTGGAACAGTTTGCCTTCAGAAGTTGTGGGCACTCCATCACTGGAGGTTTTTAAGAAGAGATTGGACAGCCATTTGTTTGAAATGATATAGTCTCCTCCTGCTCAAGCAGGCGGTTGGACTAGAGAACCTCCATGGTCTCTTTAAACTCTGTTATTCTGTTATCAAGTGAGTGTGGAAGATTTTGAAATCTATTATAGTAAGAGCTGTCAAGTAATTTAACCATTTTTAAATTAGGAAGCATTTATTTTTTTTAAAAAAATATCCTTATTGCAGCTTGTTCTCTCTAAAAAGTGCAAATAATATTGTATACCACAGAATATAAGACATCTCTGTCCTATAATATTCAAACTTGGGATGACACATAGAATGAAGACATGGTCACTGCCAAACAGAGGCCATTCGTAGAAGATAATCGGTGGCTAACCTTTCCCCTCAAGAAGATGTAGTCTTCAATTTGTAGTAGTCTCACTGGTGGCATAGAAAAAATGTCGCTGTGATTATTTCTCACAATGTACAGGGTAAGTTGAGGGTGGGGCTGGGGATCTTAAAGGGCATTTACCAGGGACACAAAGATATTCGGGAGCTCTAACATTTCAGTCACTTTCTCTCCTTTTTGCCTTTCAAGATACCAATGGCCTAGAGTCTAGACCAACAAGTTTTCTTCAAGATTTATCTGCAGCAGCAGCAGCAATTCTCAGCAAAGTCTTGGTGCAAACTTAGAACAGTACAGAATAACAGAGTTAGACTGAACCTTGGAGATCTTCTAGTCCAACCCCCTGGTCAAGCAGGAAACTCTACACCAGGGGTCAGCAACTTGCGGCTCTGGAGCCGCATGTGGCTCTTTCATCTCTCTGCTCCCTGTCGCTGGTCAGCTCCACAATTGATAGGGCTTTTGGTTAGGACAGGTAGAGGAAAAAGATGCCATGCAAGGTGGAGACTCTATGGTAGGGGACTCGGACTTCTGGTCAGCTCCAGAATTGAATAGGGAGCTTTCGGTTAGGACCTTTGAGTTCTTAAGGTTGCCGACCCCTGCCCTACACCATTTCAGATAAATTATTGTCCGGTCCCTTCTTAAATGCTTCCAGAGATGGAGCACCCACAACTTCTCCTCATGTAAGGCAACGGATAAACAACGTTGAGGACCAGTGGACATCTTCTGGATTTTGGAGACCAAGACTGCCATTGAAAAAGTTTCTTGACTTCCCAGTGCTTCCCTTGTGGGTTGTAGCCAATCACAAATTCCCAATTACCAAAGATGCAACAATCTGGGCTGCTTCCCACCACCATTTCTGATACCTACCAAGTGATATCTACCACTTGAACTGATGGTTAGCATTTGTCTGGGGAGTTAACAAAGCCTTACATTGTTATGATGCATAGTTTTTATTTTTTGGAACTGGAACCTATCATGCAATAAACATTTTTGCAACTGCTACTATGCATTCTGTGAGTATATTTTTTTGTCTAAGATGTTTAAAATTACGTAGGGAAAAAAAAAACCCTGTAGGTATCTACAGAAAGGAGGTGCTGCAGTGGGGCAAAGGATTAAATCTGTGTGGTGTGACGCCCTGTTGCAAATGCAGTGATTTACATATTAACACCTGACACCTGAATATTTATACTTGAGTACCAGAATTTGCACCATGATGCTATGGTGTCTGTTTTATCATTTTCTTGGGCACCTCAGTTAGGAGTGGGTGCTAACGACAAAGAAAATGGTAGGCAAAGGCAAGGCCCACAGACCCTACATTGTCTTCTCCTGATGAAAGGTGAGTCTATGGAGGAAACCAAGAATAATGTTAAAGGAGAGTTAAGGCAATTCCTAGGGCCACTACTTTTATCCCCACAGGCCTTTAAGATCACCCTTGAATCACCCCATGAGTCTCCTCACCAAGACTGTCTTGGGACTGGTGGATTAATTCCTGTCCCTTCCAGCTGGTCCAACCCCCAAATCAGCACTCTGGCCAGTGCTGTTCCTCCCTGCTTGTCTTCTTGCCCCCTTTATGGTCAACTCTCTTGACTTCCAGTAAGCGAGCTTGCCACACTGCACCTTCAGCTTCCATGCAGGTGGAAGGGTCTGATTTCTGCTGCCTTTGCTGTGGCTGTTAGCTGTTGTAGCAGCAATCTACAACATGTGCCATCCAAAGTGATAAGACTTCTTAGGCCTGCTTGGCTCATTACTGATTTTGCAGGGATAGTTCCGTCATTTGGGTGCTTAATGCCATTTAAGGCTTTGTCACAGGCTGAGATGCTTCAGTGCCTGGAATTCCTCTTCTTATTTACAGAGTCAGGCTTTCTTCTAAGCTCACACTGCTGGGATCCTTTCTAAAAGAACCATGTTGTATTTCCAGGTCTCCAATTCATAGAATCTGCTGGCTAAGAATGAGTAGAGCTGGTTGCAGTATGGTTAAAAACCTTGTCTTAGGGAGCTTGAGCAAATCCTAAGGAAAGGCTGATGGGATTGGACTAGCTCTACTCCCTTGCTTGATTTGAAAGGACATTTGATGGACGTGAAGTCTCCTCCGGTAAGTAGTTCAAGAAAGTAGCTTTGCTAAGAGCCCTGATCTCAATCTGGATTGAAGCTAAATTGGCTGGTTCTGCTGAAAGAATAGAATAGAATAGAATAGAATAGAATAGAATAGACTTTATTGTCACTAATCGGCATACATTAAAAAGAAATTTCATTGCATTCAGCTCTCAAAGGATAACCACCTCCACTATACACTACATAAACATGACTAAATAAGTAAATAAATACAAAATTATTCATGACTCCTTTTTAAATCTGTGATTGATCCAAATCTGATACATCGCCTTAGAAAGCACCAGTGACAACTTTCTATGACCCACCTTGGCTGGATGGAGCTACTTTCTGCTTCTAATAGGGGATGATCCCTCATTTATTAATGTTTAAATTCCCAGCATATACTACAAAAAAGAAAGCATGCCAAAGGAAAGCCTGAAATTCTTGATGTTTTCTCCCAAACCTCCTGGCACAACGAAGGAGTTGGGCTTGGCCAAGAAATGGGAAGGAAATTGGGCATAAAGGGCAAAAAAAAAAAAAAATGGAGCAAAGTCACTAATTGTTGTATCTTGGTAGAATGTGTAGCAAGAACAAGGACGTGGTTGGAGAAATTTTAGAAAGGGAGGCAGTAGAAAGTATATGTATTTAACAAGCAAAAATGGCTGTTGAAAAGCCTGCTTCTGGTACTGTTGTGCAGAAGTGAGCATTGGGTGCATTAGGGGAATGGATGCTTAAAGAGCAAGCACAATCAAAGATGAAGAGAGAGATTCAAGAATGAATGTGTACTGAATATGGATTGCATATAAAAGGTAGGAAAGAAGGATGTTGTGGCAATTTGATTACATAGAGAGAATGAATGAGAATCAGATTGTTTAAAAATGTATGGAAAAAAGAGTGAATCGATCCACAGAGGAAGAAACAGCTATAACACCAGACAGACCCCAGTCCCCAGTGACTCTTCAGAAGCTTGTTGGTAGCGGAGAAGTGCGGTAAAACCAAAAGAAACACACCTCTTCATCTAAAACCTGAGAAAAGCCATCAACAAACAAAAACAAGTGCCTTTCTGTTCAGTGCCCAGGCCTGACCTTTGACTGAAAGGCACCAGGTGATCCAGACCAGACTTCTTAGGTGCTTGAAGTTGCCATTCCATCACCTCTGTAACCCCAATGGAAAGTTGGAGACAGGCTGAAAACTGTCCAGTTGGTTGGACTGAGGCAGAATCTTTTAAGGCAGGGGTGTCAAACTCGATTTCATTGAGGGCCACGTCAGGGTTGTGTTTGACCTCAGGGGGCCAGGGTGGGCATGGCCAGCTTGACATCACTTGTGTTGGATTGGCCACTGTATTGGCCAAAGCCAGCGAATGCTCTGTTTTTGGCTGCAATGGCTTCCTGCAACCCTCTGCCAGCAAAAATGTAATTTAGGAGGGCCGCATGCGGCCTTCCTGAGCTCTGTTTTCATTGGCAGAGGCACTGTGGGCCAGTCCTTTGCTGTTTCCAGGGCAGCCCCGTGGGCAAGATTAAACACTGAGCAGGCCAGATCTGGCCCCTGGGCCTTGAGTTTGACACCCTTGTTTTAAGGAGAAGCTGCACTACAATCACCTTCAATAGGCAGAAAATACCCACTGAGTACACAGCACAGAGACACTGTCCTCTGGAAAAGCCAGGGAAGGCATGGATCTCACCAACAAGTGCCAGCTAAAGCACGTACTTATAGTCATGAATGCATTATCCATTTTATTCAACTTTACAGGCCATAAAGAGTTCCAATTAACAGGGCCAGCCATCATTACTCCGGTCACATGATAGGCACAACAAGAGTCATGGAGAGTCAAGACTTGGGTGAATCTGAGCAAAGTGCTATGCAAAATGATCCCAACAGCCAAACAGGACACCTGCCAGCACCTTCCTGACAGTAGAAGAGAGAGAGTCAGCCACCCTACATAAGGCAACCAGCCCACAACTGCTCTTCAAGAAGATTACTGCCAAAGTGTTGGCTGAAACGTGAGCTTTTGCTCCTGCTTAGTCAGGTTCATTTCTAATCTTTCTCCACCGGCAGAAGGAAATCGGAACAAAGAAATTCAGATCAACCCATAAAACAGATCTTAATTCACAAGTAGCTTCCCATTATCCTAGATGTCTAATTCCTTCTGATTTTCAACCTGTTTCCAAGCTAGGGTGCATTTCTTACTTGGCAGGAACCAGTCTGAGGAACCACCAACTACTTCCTTGTGATGAAAGCAAGACAGAATTGGCCTTTTCCTGTTCTAAAAGCTTGCCTGAGAAAGCGGGAATCCTTCCTATTCCTGACTGGTTGATCTAAGTTTGAATTTCTTGGGTTTTGCTGGTCACTGGCCACTGTCTAGATTGGCAGGTTTAGTTAATCTGATAGGTTAACCCTTGCATGCCTGAAGCTCTTGAAAAGTTTTCTCCTCTTTCACTGTGAAACAAACTATGCTTAGAGTAAACTCAGTCTGTGCCTTGTGGAAAATTCAGAGGGGAAAATGTTCTCTTAATAGTGGGTAGCTTCATCATTTATGATAACTAGCAAATAGCGTAGCTTTCCTTTTTATTTTTCTTCTAAAACAATTGAATGAATGAATGAATGAATGAATCAATAAACAGTAATTCCTGAAAAATGTGTTCTGTTCTCCTCTTTTCCCCTTATTTCACTTTGTCCACCTAGCTTGCCTTTCTCCACCTTCTTGTTGCTCAAATATAAAATAAAATAGAACATTCTGGATATTGACAACAGCTCTAATTGAAGTTGGATGGCGATGAAAGGATTTAAAGACCAGGTAATTGCAAAGATTCTGGATTATTGCCAAATGTTTGATTGCCGAGCATGTGGTTTGGTTCTAACTCTTAGGGAAAGCTGCCTATGGAGATGGGGAAAAGCGCTTTATGCGACAAATGTCTGAAGGTGGCCATATTAGTCTGTCACCACTGCCATCAAAATGTTTTGTGGCAGCTTGATAACAAAGCTGAGGTAGAGGCATAATTCTGCTGGGGTAGATGAACATCTGCAGCATCAAACTATCCTTGACTTGGGAGAAGAGGTAGCAAACCAAGTGCAACTTTGTTTTTATCCTGTCCCTTCTGCTCTATGTCAGATCCTGCCTGGGCATCAATTTTTTGCCTGTTGGGATATCTATTCCTGGAACAAGGCAGCTGAAAAGCAATTTAGGGATGCTCTTCTCCTGTGCTGCTGTTTTTGCCTAGGCCAGGGGTGTCAACATCAAGGTCCGGGGGTTGGATCCAGCCTGAGGGGTGCTTAGATCTGGCCTGGGGGGGCCTGCCCTGGAAACAGTGAAGGACCGGCCTGTAGTGCCTCTGCCAGCAAAAAGGGAACTGGGGGGACATGGCCAGGGTGAGCATGACCAGTTCTAGGTCACTCATCGAGGCTCCATTTTGGGCCATGGCAGCCTCCTTAACCATCTGCCAGGGAAAACAGAGCTCAGGGAGGCTGCATGTGGCCCTCCTGAGCTTTGTTTTCTCTGGCAGAGGCCTGCAGGAGGCTGTTGCGGCTGAAAACAGAGCCTCAATGAGTGACGCTCACCCTGGCCATGCTCCCCATTCCCCCGAGGTCAAATACAGCCCTGATGTGGCCTTCAGTGAAATCAAGTTTGACACTCCTGGCCCAGACCACCATATTTTAAAAAAGAAATCTACTGATGAAGTGCCACTATCAAATAGGTTTGTCTTCTTCCTCCATCCTCGTTGCAATTGACTTGAGTGTGTTTTGCATGGAAGGTATGCTTTGCTTCTTCCTTTAGGTGTGGCCAGTCCTTCCTCAGCTGTGAACCCAGTGAATGAAGGGTTATGCCCTGAACGAAGTCAGAACATCAGCCTAAAGTTTCAATATGCAATGGGAGGTGGCCTTGTCCACTAATCCTGAATATGTACTTTTATATGCCATGAAAGCGTATCAGTCTGTGGCTTGGGCAGATCCCCTGGTCACACACAAATGTTGCATATATCAATTGGATGAATATAAATAGAAATGCTTTAAATGAACTGGTAGTCATTTAAACCATTTCCATAAATTTCCAGTTTATTTTAAGAAATTATTTAGGGCAAATATGGGATTATCTCACCTGGTCTCCCAGTCAATTCTCCTTTTATCTTTTGGTTTGTGTCACCAGTTTTCCTATCCTGTGATTCAAGGTCTCCAAATGCAGAGAAGGAGAGGGAGAGGGAGTTAGAAAGGAGAGAGGGATAGAAGGAGGGGGAGGGAAAGGGGGACCTGAAAAAGAAGAGGAGGAGAGAGGGAGGGAGCGAGAGTTGGGAAAGGGAAAGGGATAGTGGGAGAGGAAGAGGAAGGTGGAGATGTATATCTGGCTTCCAGTGCCATATTTCTCCTGGGCACAGCAAAAACCTTGAACACACCTTCCTCTACCTCCTCAGCATTGTCTTTTAAAACAGCATACAGTTGCTCCCAATGCATATTTTTGGAGACAGCTTTCTACTTTTCAGTCAGACCATTTCCAACTTACTCTTATTTCTTCAGATCAGACCAGAGCTTTGCAGGCTTAACGCAGGCATTCTCCTTCCAGCAACGTCAAGATTCTCTTTAGCAACAGAGAATTTTTGTTGGGTTGCTTGTTTTATTTAGCCTAGGTCAGTGGTTCTCAACGTGGGGTCCACGTCTCACAGGGGGGCAATTTGATTTTTAATGGGGGCAATTCAAAAATCCCACTAATTTTGAAAACCCACTAAAAAGAATTATATGTCATGGGGGGGCATCACGATTTTAGAGATGCTTAGGTGGGGCATGGCCAAGAAAAGGTTGGGAACCACTGGCCTAGATTTAGATCTTCTGGGAATGTTTCTTCTGGTCTGGTCTGGGATGACTATTTTGGTAAAGAACTCCAGAGGGCTAGTTAGCCATGTGAATGCATGCAGTCTAACTGAAGCGTAGTGTGACACCAGGAATCCAGCTGATTCATAAACCCCTGTGAGGCAAAATCTGCTTTATTCCCCTGGCAACAGAATGGCTTGTGTGCCACAAAAATCACTAGTTTTGAAGGTGTTGTGAAGAGCCTTGGGGGATCAGCGCTTTACTTTTTAGAAAAACACAGCATCCGTTCCTTAAAATTACCTTAGTGTGGCTTCACAGCTTTGCCCTGATTTTCAAAAGGTGGCCAAAGTATTGAGCTGGTGTCTAACATTCACCTTAAAATGATGAAATGTATAAATTGTTCTTATGTTTCTTCGGAAAGCAACATTCTTCTTGCATGGTTAATACACACACAAGGTTTTATCTCTATCTATCTATCTATCTATCATCTATATACTATCTATCTATCTATCTATCTATCTATCTATCTATCTATCTATCTATCTATCTATCTATCTATCTATCTATCTATCTCTATCATCTACCTATCATCTATCAAGTCAGCATGGCCATTTTCATTCTTCTTTCTCTTTTAGGAAGATACAGAGTGAAGCTACTTTATAATGAGACATATAATTTGTCCATGCAGACTAGAACTGTCTCTTCTGACTTGAAGACGCTTTCCCTGGGATCCTTTTCAAATCTTCTGCTAACTCTTTTTTTTAATTGGAGGTGCCAGATATGGAGCTGGGGACACTTTTGCAATTGCCAGCAAAGCTTATCTCCTCTCATTACTGAATTGCAGTCCTGTTTTGCTGCACGTTGGTCCTTTCTCCTCTAGCACATAACCATGCCAAAAAAAGACCTTGGAAACATAGGCATATTCTACAAACTGGCTTGGTGGGCGTGGTGTGGCTTGGTGGGCATGGCAGGAGAAGGATACTGTAAAATCTCCATTCCGTCCCCACTCCAGGGGGAAGGTTACCATAGGTTCTCCAAATTACTCAAAATATCCGCTATTGGTTCTCCAGAACTGGTCAGAACCTGCTGAATGGCTTGTCCAATCAAGGTTCTTTTAAGAAGCTTTGGAAGAATAGAACAGGTGTTCTGAAGTTGCCCCAAACCAACTCTGCCAACTGTTTTCCTGCTTTAAGTGTTTACTCAAAGCTTCCTTAAGCGGGACTCTATATTCTCTGTGTCTTTTCTTAGACGGAGGTTGTGTGTGTGTGTGTGTGTGTGTGTGTGTGTGTGTGTGTGTGTGTGTGTGTGTCTTTTATAAACACACTCTGATACTGAAAAACAGTTCACGAAGAACAAGGGTATTAAAAGTCCAATCATTAAAACCAGGAAACCAATAAATAATTTCCCCTGAGAGTTGCAGCTGGTGAAGCACAAGCTTTCTCTCCATATAAAACAGGACACTGGCCCCTTTGCTCCCAAATAACTAAAGGAACTTTCCAATGCCAGCCAATGCCATCTCCAGGGCAGCTGCAGCTGCTCCGTAAGCATTTATTTAGGCGAGCGATGGGGCAACCGTTGCCTTCTTCATGCCAGCTCTCGGCCTCTTTTATGCACGGCCCACCCCTGGCAGCTTCTTCTCAATGCAGCTCTCGCTCTGCCAAGCACTCAGGGAAGGGAGAAAAGGTTTCTTGGTGACCGTTTCCTATCCTTGTGTATCCCTTTTTTGGGTGGCCTGACCAAACTGAACTGGAGTGGGCTTTTGTGATTGGCCTTGAGACAATACAAATGCCTTATTGAACAGCTACTTGGTAACCAAGAAAACCAGCCCGCTAGCGTACTAAGCAGCACATCTTTGAAATCTATTTGCAAATATACAGTACGCGAAATATATTTTTTTCTTCGTTAGGTTTATTTATTTATATCCCGCCTTTATTATTTTTACGAGTAACTCAAGGCGGCAGACACGCACTTCCTCCTATTTTCTCCCACAGTAACCCTGATGTTACAAAGTGAGTTGGGTTGAGACAGGCTGACCGGCCCAAAGTGTCCCAGGTGGCTTTCAGAGGTAGTATTCAGCAGGTTCTGACCAGTTTTGGAGAATCAGTAGCGGAACTTTTGAGTAGTTCGGAGAACCGGTGGGAATGGAGATCTTACGGTATCCTTCCTCTGCCACGGCCACAGAACCGGTAGTAAAAAAAATTGAATCCCACCACTGGTGGCTTTCATGCCCAAGGCAGGACTAGAAATCAGTCTTCTTGTGATTGGCTCAAAGTCACCAGCTAGCTTTCATGCCTAAAGGGGGGACTAGAATTCACAGTCTCCTGGTTTCTAGCCTGGTACCTTAACCACGAGGCTAGATTGGCTCTTGTTCTCCTATAGAAGAGAGGACAGTGGACAAGGTACAAAAACAGCACCCAAATACATCAGCTGATTTTAGCATCCAACAATCTCTTCATTCTTCCCGATACTCCCCCGCCAATCATTTTCCTGAAACAGGTACCTGGCGTGCTCCAAAGAAAATTACTGACTTCTGGAGTCATCTATATTTCCAAAAACACTGTTTCCCTCCTTATAGGCTCCAAAGGCACCCTCTAAAATAAAGATGGAAAGTGGTTTCCTCCCTATGCTTCATCTGTAAGTGAGCTTCCCAGCCCAGAAAAAAATACAGCCAGCATTCAGAAAAATTTCAGCAACCGGTTCTCTGACTGGTTGCTGGGTGGGCGTGGCCATGGTGGGTGTGACCTGCTGGCCTCCTGCACCATGATGGGGGGACGTTTTCGCCTTCCCCAGGCTCCAGATGCTTTCCTTGCACCTCTGGGAGGGCAAAAATGGCCTTTCCTGGCTCTGGAGGCCCTCCGGAGGCCGGAAATGGGCTCATTTCCAGCCTTCCGGAGCCTCCAGGAAGCCTGTTTTCCACCCTGTCTGAGCCTCAGTGCGGACACTGCACTTACCTCACATCCAACATGGGCTGCGTGGAGACTCCTGGGAGGGGCGGGATGGAGTGGGGTGGCGGGACCAACTAGGGGTGGAACTTGGCGGTTCGCCAAACTGTGCAGAATCTTAGCTGGAGGATTGCCTGAACCCGGGCGAACCCATAGCAGTCCACCTGTGCCAGCATCTTTATAGGTTGCAAGGGGGGGTGCAGCAGAGGTGGTATTCAGCAGGTTCTGATCAGTTCTGGACAACTAATAGCGGAAATTTTG
Organism: Psammodynastes pulverulentus; assembly: GCA_025802295.1. Classification (NCBI taxonomy): domain Eukaryota; kingdom Metazoa; phylum Chordata; class Lepidosauria; order Squamata; family Psammodynastidae; genus Psammodynastes; species Psammodynastes pulverulentus. Next base: position 34,043,128 of record JAOYMU010000098.1, read on the forward strand.
AGAGAACCGGTGGTAACCTGCTCCCAGGAGTGGGGAGGGAATGGGGATTTTGCAGTAACCTTCCCCTGCCATGCCCACCAAGCCATGCCCACCAAGCCACACCATGCCCACCAAGCCACGCACACAGAACCGATAGTAAAAAATGTTGAATCCCACCACTGGGGTGCAGGGTCCATTTGCTGAGTTGCAGTTTGAGAACTGGCTGCTTTGTGATGGACCAAGTCTCCCAAGGCAGCCATTTTGTGAGGAGCCTCACAAAAAATGTTCTTGCAATTCCAAATCTATTCCCTGGTCTCAAAAGATTGCCTTCCCATGGAAAAGGCTGAAATGCAAAGAGGATAATTTATGAATGGAAAAGGGGCCAGCTTCATTGGGCTCCAACTCCCACTACTGCAGCCCTGTGTTGACTGTGAGTAATGCACACTTGTAGTCCAACAGGTCAGGTCAAGAAGCCTGCAGTTTGCTGTTCAGAGGGCAGGTTTTTCATGAGCAGAAGTTGAGATGAGCAGGGCAATTTCACACAGGCACAGACATGCCCGGTTGTGCGGTAAAGGCAGCGTGAACTGAGCTTTGTTAATTAAGAATTCTTGGGGAGAAAAAAAATAAAGTAAGCTTTTGCTGGGAGCAGAAGAGGAAAGAGTTGGGCACTCCTGGTGTCTGTGTGACAGATTACCCCAATGAAGTCGAAGTGATTTGTCACTTATATTAGGAGCAATTCAAGCCTTTGTGTTAAAAGTCTTTGTAGATTTGTAACATCTTGAATAAAAAGAAATGCCCTCACAACTGTCCAACATGGAACATTTAATTGCTAGGCAAAAAGATTTTTTTCTTCTTCTTCTCCTTCTCCTTCTTTCCTAAGCCTCCATTTAATTATTTGATTGCATAGTAACTGAAGAGGGTTATAGCCAGAAGGCACTTCAAAGCAACACCTTGATGTTCTAAGGGGGGCTTATTGGTTTCTGGAGGCAGATCTTTTTTTTTAGAAAGAAATTATTAAACTCTTTCTTATGATCTTGCCAGTAAATCTGCCATCAACCAACACCCCATGAAGA
>JAOYMU010000098.1:34195105-34206228 GCA_025802295.1 Psammodynastes pulverulentus
CGCTTACCTGCCTTTTGTTTTTAGTTTGTTTTGATAGCCCTCTGCACACAGCCCCCCCTTCCCAAACTCCATTCTTGCTGGCAGACGCACCACGGGCTGGTCCTTTGCTGTTTCCAGGTCGGCACCACAGACCAGATCTAAGCACTCCACGGGCCAGATTCGGCCCACAGGCCTTCAGTTTGACACCCCTGAACTAGACCAAGGCTCTCCAAACTTGGCAACTTTAGGACTTGTGGACTTCAGCTCCCAGAATCCCCCAGCCAACCAGAATTGGCTGGGAGTTGAAGTCCACAAGTCTTAAAGTTGCCAAGTTTGGAAACCCCCTGAACTAGATCAAATTGATCAGATCACTGAATTCAACTATTGCTCTCAGTCCTGCCCTCTAGCAGATGTTCTAAAAAAAAAAACCCTCCTGCAATTGCAAGACTGTAAAAGCTTACGAGCTTCAAAAATGAAGACCAGCCGTCTTGGACAGCATCCCAAGCATGCAGTGATTTCTGCAACGCTTTTCTCCCAATGTATGGCGTGATGGCATTGGTTTAGAGAAGAGAAGGAAATTGGGACCGCAGCTTCAAAATGATCAGACAGCCACAAAAGGTAACTTAAGAGGGGTTGGCTGGTTGCTTGGCTAGACCAGAGTAGGCACAGTTTTGCTTGTGATACTTTGAAGCTTTTTTTTTCTTTTCTTTCTTTATTTCTTTTTTCTTTTCTTTTTTTGAAGCCAAGCTTAGTGGTTTGGGGGATATGATGAAAGAAGGAAACAACTTGCTTTCCCCCTTATATTATACAACGACTGAAAAATGTGAAGTTTGTTGCCGGAAACAAGAGATTCAGTCTGGCGCTATGTATCGTGAAACACTGGAAGAAACGTGCCAATGCGATGAGCGATAGTTTCAGCATCCTCACAAATATTTTGCTTATGATTGACAGCTGCTGTGCTGAACCTAAATGGCCACCCATTAGAAATCTTGCCATATAGTTTTTCCCACTTACAGTCACTTTTACTTTCTGATTAAAGACATAGATTTTTTTTTTACAGGTGGTCCCTACTTAACAATCCCTCGTTCAACAAGTGTTCAAACTTACGATGGGTGCTGAATGAGTGTTAGTTATGATGAATCCTCATGATTATGTCGGTCAAAGTATCCTCATGGTCATTTAATCATCATCCACTTGGCACCAGTGGAGGACTGCTGCGTGGTTGAACCAGTTTGGGTGAACCAGTAGTTGTGATCGCTGGCTGGGCCCACCCACCTGCCCCTGTGCTATCCTTTCCATATATAACTAACTTTCTAGCTTGTTCCCCCGGGCTACGCTGCCCAGCTGTGTTCTGTGCGGCGCCTGCTGCACTTGCCTGAATAGATTAGCTTCCTGTTTGAAGCTCCATTTCAGCCCCAAAGTGGCACATGTGAGTGAAGCAAGAGCTGAACTGGTTGTTAATGTAAGTGTAGCCCACCTCTGCTTGGCACCCAGTTCACAATACGACATCACAGCCAGTGGTGGGATTTAATTTTTTTTACTACCAGTTCTGTGGGTGTGGCTTGGTAGGTGTGGTGGCTTGGTGGGTGTGGCTTGGTGGGCATGGAAGGGGAAGGATATTGTAAAATCTCCATTCACACTCTATTCTAGGGGAAGGATACTATAAAATCTCTATTCCCTCCCTATTCCTGGGGGAAGGTTACCACCGGTTCTCCGAACTACTCAAAATTTCCGCTACCAGTTCTCCAGAACTGGTCAGAACTTGCTGAATACCACCTTTGGTCACAGCTTTTTATAGTCACATGAATGCCACTTGTGACCTTCATTGCTGGCTTCCTTCAAGAAACGTCAGTAGAGACACAAATGGGGAACCACATGAAATCTTTGCGTAATAATGACTCGCGGTTATTGGCTTAATGATGTCAATTGAGATCCTCAAACCAAAGCAGAACTTTCCTTTTAATATTTTCATTAAACATTAGAGATTATTGCTAGTATCTATTTCAATCCTTTCGTCTACTATTTGTTATTGTCTCATAACATTCATTTCTAAAAAAAACATGTTCCCAATATCCAAATTTGTCCTGTTGTGTAATGTGTAGTACATTTGGGAACCACTCTTGTATAAACTGCCCTCTCTTTACCTTATTGTACACATGTTGTACTCTGACAATAAAGGCTGATTTGATTTTTTTTCTTATTATTAGAAAGTGCTTTATTTATTAGAAAATAATCAGATTTTGGTGAATTCTCCAGATATAAATCAAACATAAATAAAACAAAGGCAGTAACAAGATATTTACACTTAGGAGAAGACTTTGTAAAACAAAACAGTCTAAATGTGAGATAACAAAAAAAAAATCAAAGAAATATTGGGACTCATGTTTGTAAATGCTGAGATTTTGAAATGAACCAGCTTCAGCTAGGGCACCCATCTTGGCTTCCACAACATTTGAAATTTAGAACACCTCTCATGGGCATTCTCACAATCAGTCAGAAGGGAACTGGTGGGGGTGCCACCCAAAAGTTGCTACCTTATTGTAGAAGAAAGCACCGATTTCCCAAAATGCAACCATATGGAGCTGAAAGAAAAGTAACTTGTCCACGAATCTAACTATCCAAGACAAAGATGGTGTTCTAGAACAATGGTTCGTTCCAGCAGACTCTGTGGCAAATCTCAGTGATACCAAAGGAATGGTCTGTGTGTGATGACATCGTGCAAATGCCACCATTTCATACCTGCATCTGGACCGTGAATATTTACATGGTGACTTTACTGCATATGTATCGTCCATGTTGTGGAAAGTAGTCTGGAGTCCCAGAATGGAGGGGCTGCTTCCCAGAAGGCTTGGAAAATCTGGTAGGCAGAAGAGAGCTTAGACGGCCCCTACCTAGCACCTCACGGAGTCTATCTATAGCTATGTGTATAATGGTTTAAGTCTGGCAAGATTGCTGTCTGCAGAAGAAACTACTCAGAAATAATTCCATCTGTGATCCTTGGTTCTTGGGGCCTGACAATCCATGTACCACTCTTATCTTCCATGGATGCATTTGAATCACCTCTTCTGTATTCTATGGTAATTTCACATTCCAACACCCATTTCATACAAGGCAAGCTGATATGACCCAAAGGCAGATAACTAAACAAAAGTAGAAGCGGCGGTTTAAAACAACCAAAATCATATCTCATATCTATTTTATATATTAAAAAACTCCAAACTGGTGATGCTCAGAAAGGCATACATGGAGACAAACATTCATCCATGCCACAAATATGCATACAAAGTTAGTCAAAACAAACACATCATTTGAATAGCATCTGGGCAAAACACACATCACTGTGGAGCAAACAGATCAGTCAATATACAAACAGTCAATCCTTTGTACTTGACCAGTTCAAGAAAGAAGAGCTATGGACATCTTGGAAAGTATCTCCATGTAGTAAAATATGGGAACCGAATCTTGAAAGCCTGACAAAGCCCCTGTCTACGTCAACTCATGCCCAACCCTATCAAGGTGGCATTGTTTTGAGTTTCTTTCTCAAATTTTGATCACATGACCGTAGGGATGCTGTGATGGTTGTATGTATGAAGAGCAGTCATAAGTCATATTTTCAGGGCTGTTGCAACTTTGAGCAGCCACTATATGAATGGTTGAAAATCGAGGACTACATTGGTAAAAAACCCAATCCTTTACTTAAGTTCTTCAGAATAGCACCTAGATTTATAAACTGTTTCTCAGTGCTTTACAGCCCTCTCTAAGTGGTTAATAGAGTCAGTATATTTGCCCTCAACAATCTGGGTCCTCATTTTACCAACCTCGGAAGAAGGAAGATTGAGTCAACCTTGAGTCAGTCAAGATCAAACTCCAGCCTATGGGCAGAATTAGCCTGCAATACTGCACTTTAACCACTGTGCCACTATTCCCACTATACCAGCACACTTTATGATTATTGTATGTTAGAATTTTATCCTATCTTTTCTGTAGAAGCTCATGATCCTTCACTACAAAAACAGCCCTGTGAAGCAGATTAACCAGAAAGTGACTGATGATTGATTTGAAACTAGTCCAATGGGAATCAGCACACAAATTCCCCAATGGGCTAGGCACATTTCAAAAGAAAAAAAAATGAAATCATCTCATTTTTTAAAAAAATTCTAAGTATGCCCAGGGCTCTCTTAGGGAGCAGAGACATTTATGGGAACAGGTATGATACTCGCAAGTGGCACTTTGCTTTCCAATATTCCCAAAGGCTGTCTCTCCAACTTTTCTTTCCAACTTCTCAAAGGCTGTCATGAAGGGAGGTCAGGATCTCTTCCCTTATTAAGTTCTTAGCTATTATGTCTTATGAAAATTACCAGTAATCTTTTCATGATGGGAATGGTGACATCTGGAAACCCTGATAGTGAAATGATATAAACTCAATTTACATCTGCAAGGAGAATACTATCATAGGCTTCGGTGCACATCCGTATTTTCCAAATTTTATTTATTTATTTATTAAATTTAGTTATTAAAATGTGAAGGCACATATAAAAATTGTATTTTACACACGTCCTTTCTTTTCCACACTCAGTTTCCATGATATTATAGGCTCTGCTTTGGACAGAAAGTCCTGCAAAAGTAGTTTCTTCAGCCTGGTGACTTTCTTCTGATTCTACACAAACCAACACAAAGACACAGGCGCTCATTGTAGAGTTTATATGAAACGATACACAGTCAAATTAATCCCAGCAGGAGTTGCTGCAATACAAGCCAGATTGGTATGGAAAGAAATGGAAAGAAAGCTAAAGAGTTTCACTGTAGATCTGTGCAATAAAACTAGGTTATCAAAGCTTTTTCAAGAAACTTGGTAAGAAAAGGTAGGATTTCTCAAATAACTAGAGCTACCATCCAATTAATTTGGAGGCTCTGAGCTAGCGAAGGCGGACATAAGAGTCAGGATGAAATTCAGCCCGATTCCAGCTCTTAACAGGTATATCAAGCATGACAAGTAGACAGTGGACAAATAGCTCAGGGGCAGCCATGCTGAATCTGAAGAACTTTTGACCACCTGAATTTGAATCTATACATTTCTCATTCAAGGTCATTTTCAGACCGTGATGGGTCTGAAAATGATCTGGGACAGATTTTAAGAACTTGGATCCTCCAATACAACAATGTGATTTGTTAATGCAGAATAGAATACAAGTAGTCACAAACAGACATCTTGAATATTGAAGTACTGTGATCAAGCTAATACTGAGCAGAAGAGATATATCTCATTTTTTCCTAAAAGGAAGGAAAATGCAGCTCCTCAAGGATTGGGCTCTAGAGCTTGGGGCCAAAGTAGCCAAAGATCTTCTCTACAGAAAAGTGAGTTTCTATGAACATATATAACTACAAAGGCTTGCATCCTGACACCACTTCTTCATTTTGCCTTTTTAAAAACTACAGCTACCCAACAGATGCTGCTTTCAGGAAGCATACATATATGTATGTGTCTTCAGATAAATGTTGATTCTTGACAGCTGTCTCAATAAGCCCCCAGAGTTTCCTGGCAAGATTTTTCAGAAATGGTTTGCCATTGCCTTCTTCCTAGGGCTAAAAGAATGCGACTGGCACAAGATCACTGAGCTAGCTTTATGCCTAAGGTAGGACTAGAACTCACAGTGCTCTTGGTTTCTAGACTGTTGCCTTAACCACTGCACCAAACTGGCTCTCAGACTTGATAGCATGTTAAAAATTAAGGTGTAGGTGGTACTATGCAAGGATCTTATATCCAAAATTGTAACTGCTTTGAACTAATAGTCATAATAATTTCATGATCATTCTGTTCATTTCTGGTTTTCAAATTTTCATACCCCTTTGGCCAGAAACCACTTAGCCAGAATCACCTCAGATGCTAATTTTGGCACATGCTAGTAATCCAGCATTAATGAAGTCACCAGGAATCCCGGTGAGTTTTTTCCCCAAGGTTTTTTTTTAATCCAATTCTTATTTTTCTTATGTCACCAAATAAACTAATAACTTTTACAATCTATAAATATACTAAGGTAGTTAGAACTGGCATTTTGAGGTATTGAAAAATTTAAAGAATAAAAAAACACAGACAGCTGACAGATCAATCCAGCATGGGAATTAGGAGTATGGACATCTATCATAGTGAGGGAAGCCACATTCATTTGCTGAAATAAAAATTCACCAAATCCTGTTTTGGAGGAGCAACCAAGGGCTGGTCGAAATTATTTGGGCCTCATTTTTTGGGCTTTTCCCTTGTTGGGAGTGTTGCTGCTCCCTAGTGGCCAAGGGTTTATGACGCAGTTTATCAAAACACATCCAGAAATACAAACAGCCCAGCAAGAGAGAGAGAAAAGCAAAGAGGAGGGCTACCAGATCGGCTTCCAAAAATTAGGGTAACCACTAGAAGGATGCAGAGATGAGAGATTTCTTTATCTTTCTGCTGCCGTCTGGGGATTGCCCAAATCCTTGCAGCTCAGATGCAGTAGCACTAGCAAAGATGACTCACAAAGATAAAATCAATTTTTTCCCCAAAACATGCACCAATCAAATGTATAGTTTTTGCAAGGATTCACATGTCCCACTACAACAATCAAGGAGACAGGAAAAAAAAATCCCCCTGGGAAATCAAAAGAAAACCCATAAGGTTGGGCCTGGACATACAGCTATCTTTATGACATGGAGTTAAAAATTCATCCTTATTCATAGTTTCAGTGTAGCAGAACAAACAACAGAGTCTGGTGACTCCTTAAAAAGAAAACAGATTCTTTAGGGCATAACAATAAGCTTTACTAGCCCAGAGCTACTTCCCTGCATAAAATCCTGGCTCAGATGCATGGAAACTCAGCCTGCAATAAATCCATTAGTCTTGAAGATGCCATTCAATATTTTAATGGGGTTTTTTTCTGCATACACAAATATTGTTATCCCTCTAGAAGTTTTCTTTTACAAGGAATCGGTTCACGGAAAAAGAAGAAGAAAAATCCTTCTGCTTTCCAGCCAGCCTGATGTACATTACCACATTCCCAGGCTTGGTTCACAATCACATACTTTAGGAAGGTCGAGTTTAGCTCAATTAAAAGCTGTAAAATAATGAAGGTAGCAGCATAAGTAGCTACCATCAGTTGCTGTAAGTCTCGTCCTGTCTCAAGCATTGATGTTGATTAGTCGTTGTAAGGTTTTAAGAAGAGGTTAAACTTCTTATTTGGACGTGCCAGGAACTGATCTCAGGACCTTATGCAAGCAAAGAAGTTGCTCTATCAGCATTTGAGCCCTACCAGTAGTCTTTCTTCTTCCTCTTCTTTAAGATCTGGCACAACTCAGTGACAATCCCTTTATTCTACTTTTTTTTCTTTTAAAAAAAAAATGCTTCTATTTTAACATCTTTTGTACTGCATCTGCTTCTGTTGCTTTTTGCTTTGCTCCTCTTTCTCTTTTTCCCTTACTTCTAATCTTTTTCTCTCCCTTTCTCTCTTCTTTATCCTTGTTATGATTTTTAAAAAAAACCTTAAACAAAGGAGGAAAAACAGCATGGGGTTGAGGATTAATATGTGTTTGAGTCTTTGAGGATCAGTGGAAGATCAATGCTGTGAAGCCACAAGCTTATGTCAATAAGTAGAAGAGGACCCCCTCAACTGCACCTGCACATTTTGTAAACAGTGGCAGTGCCAAACTTTAAGAGAGGCTGGGCAAAATGGGATGAAATGTTTCCCCAAATTCTATTGAAAGCCAGCTTCTATTAAAAGCCAATGGCTTTTCCATTCCCATAGGAATTGTAGTGGGATGAATCTAGCATCAAAGTCTACAAGGGTTCATCTTTTTTCCCATCAAACCTTAACCAAAAATGTGTGCCAAAGAACATTTCTGAAGTTTTCTGTATACACTAATAGTAATGTTTAAAAAGGGACTTATACCGCTGAATTTTTTTTTTGAAATGTCCGCATGTGGGAATTGCAGTATCAAAGAGAAAAGGCAGCTTGATACACTTTTTTTTTTAATTCTTCTGCTATTTACATGAGCAGTTATGTAAGTCAGAGGAAGATTCCTACAAAATTTCCCTGTATGTGTATGTGTGTAAGAGAGAGAGAGAAGGAGGGAGGGAAAGAGAGAGAGAAAAAGAGAGGGGGGAAAGGGAGAGGGAGAGAGGGAGGGAGGGAGGCAGAGAGAGAGAGGGGGGAGGGAGGGAGAGAATGAGAATGTGTTCATAGTGGAAAATTGACCTGAGATTTTTTTTTCTAATTTGGATAACCAAGATAACTCAGTTTTAGCTATTTAAATGTTCCTAATGAAGCACCCACAAGGGTTTTCCTTGTCCCCAAATAGGACTACAGAGGTGTGCTTTGGAAAAGTGAAGAAAAAGTCTCAAAGAATGCTGGCAAGAGAAAGAGAGTGCTATCTGATTAAATCAAAAACCAGAACCATTTAAACCGTGTTAACTCCATGAGATGTAGGACTCCAGGCGTGTATCCAGTAGTTTAGCCCTAGCAACTTCCTCATCTGGAAACAGCATAGAGTAATGAGGCTCTCCCCATATAAAAGCAGACTTGTGTTTGTTGTTGTTGTTAGGTTAAGGCTCAGGTGGCAATCCCCATTAGAATCGTCTACCTTCTAGACTTATCCAACCATCACTGTGCCCTAATGTCATGTTTCTTTATTAATGGCTGGATGAGCCTGCATGAAGCTGTAAGTCATTTACAAGGAAGAACCTGAACACCCAAGCAGTGCCCTATTGGACCAGCCCCTTGGTCCATCAAGTTCAGCAGTCCATTCTTATAGGGGTCAACCAACTAGTGGGCAGAAGTCTCCCAGCAAACGACCTTCAGAAGCAGTCATCCTGCCATCAAGGCTAACAGCTGTTGATCTCCATTATCCTCACAATCAAACTGAACTTTTTAAAGATTATTTTTCATGTGTAGATTGAAATAAAGGTAACCAAAAATAGAGAATGTCTAGGTGAGCTCGAGGATGAGAAATATATGGATCAAGATAAAATGTGCTGGTTTATAAAAAGATATTTTGATCACACACCATGTATACTGGATTATATAAAGATGCTAACATCATCAAAACTGACACCAGCCAGAGCGTAGAAAAACCCAAAATAGGGCAAAATCGAAAGATGTGGGGAGACCTGACCCATGGAATTGCCAAGAGTTGGACATGACTAAATGGATATCATCATCATCATCATCATCATCATCATCATCAATCATTATTATCATCTTTCTCATCTTCCCGACTTTCCTACTACTTTCTCCTATTGGTATCTATGGTTCATTACTTCTTGTTGTATCTTATGATTAATGATTGTGACTATGATCTATGATATATGACCTATCACTTTGTTGTTGTATGTACACTGAGAGCTTATGCACCAGAAACTAATTCCTTGTGTATCCAATCACACTTGGCCAATAAAGAATTATAATTCTATTCTATTCCATCCTATCCAGTGGTGGGATTCAAAAATTTTTACGACTGGTTCTGTGGGTGTGGCTTGGTGGGTGTGGTGTGGCTTGGTGGGTGTGGCTTAGTGGGCATGGTGTGGCTTGGTGGGTGTGGCTTGGTGGGCATGGCAGGGGAAGGATACTGTAAAATCTCCATTCCCTCCCAACTCCAGTGAAAGGATACTGCAAATCTTCATTCCCTCCCCATTCTTGGGGGAAGGTTACCACTGGTTCTCCAAACTACTCAAAAAATTTTTGGCCCAGCACTACAGGCAAACAGAGGAGGGATCCAAGTGTGTCCTTTGTGCCCCACACTGTCTGCTACCATCTGCATAACAGGTGGAAAGGCTCAGAAGGGACTGTCCTTAACTTCTCAGGCTGTGAAGGAGACAAGGGAAGAATTGTATTTTCAGATTTGCAAAGTTCTGTTAAAATAATATTAGCACATCTAACTATGTTTCCTGTCTGATCTACATTGTCAGACTTATGAGGTAGTCTAGACAAGAAGCACACCCAGGAATACTAGCTCTATTGTTAGTTACTAACTAACTTTATTGTTAGTTTATATTAACATAAATTTGTAAATCTAAAAGTACACATCTCTCCCTCTTTACACTTACAGCCAAAGAAAGTAGGGAAGGTCTCTTCTGAGACATCCACTGACCATTGTCTAGTCTGCAGCATTTCATCCTGTCTCTCTCAAATTCTGTGTGTGTAAGACAAGGAAGAATATGTGTGAATAAGTTATTTAGAATAACTGAAAGTAAATGGATGGCCAATATACATTTTCATAAATAAATAAATAAATAAATAAATGGGTAAGGGAGTTTTTTGGACTTGTTTTCTTCAAATACTTCTTAATGAGTTTAACTTGGAAGTAAAATTGAGACGTGAACATATAGGAAGTGCTAGAGTTGTGTAAAAGTGAAATTTAACAGGCAAATAATTAAATGGATTAAAAATACAAACACTATGATTGGATCAATTACTTCTTTTGTTTCTCATCCATTTTTATAACTTGATATAGTTTGCCTCCTTTTACAGTAACAAAATAGAAAAGAAACCTGACAGATGCTTTCCAGGCTAATTACATTTATTAAAAGGCATAAGCCCTTGTGAGCTTATACAACATGTTTATAGTGACCATACATCCTTTACTATAAAGCAGGGGTCCCCAACAACTGGTCCACAGACTGGCATCAGCCTGCCAGGAAGCCCCATCTGTGCACGGGCGGGATCTAGACAGCGTGCAAAACCATGCTCCCCCCCAGTCCACAGAAAAACCTCCCTCCATGGAACTGATTCCTGGTACCCAAAAGAATAATGCTATAAATTAACAAAATGAAATTCAATGTAGAGAAAAGTAAAGTCTTGCACTTAGGCAAGAAAAACCAAAAGTACACATATAGACTAGGTGAAACCAGGCTTAACAGCAGTAACTGTGTGCCTTGAAGTCTTAGTGGGCAACCAGCTAAATATGAGCCAGCAGTGTGCAGCAGCAGCCAAAAAAAGCTAATGCAAGCCTAAATTGCATCAACAGAGGGATACAATCAAGATCATGTGAGGTACTAATACCACTCTATAAAGCCTTAGTAAGACCACACCTAGAGTACTGCATCCCGTTTTGGTCACCACACTATAAAAAAGATGTTGAGGCTCTGGAAAGAGTGCAGAGAAGAGCAACCAGGATGATTAGGG
>JAOYMU010000098.1:34270122-34280489 GCA_025802295.1 Psammodynastes pulverulentus
GGGAAATGGGTCCAAATGGCTCTTTGAGTGTTTAAGGTTGCAGAAACAGGCGGCCAAGCTAAGTGCCTGAAGGACCTTATCCTGTCACTGCAAGTCCAGGCGCTTCAGCGAGCAGCGTGCTGGATTCCTATTAGTGGTCCGCAGGATTTAAAATTATGAATTTGGTGCTCCCTGAGGTCTGAAAGGTTGGAGACCCCTGCCTTAGAAAGAATAAAACTATTTCTTCTGTACAGTAGCACAGGAATCTCCACCTCTGTGTCTTTAATGGGTGCTGAATATCAGACAGAACAAATCCAGGGTTCCTGAGCCAACAGCTTCTCATAATATTATTATGCCTGTGCACCCTACTTCTGAGAAGGGAAGAGTTTCCGGAATGGTGGGGTTCACCAAACTTAATAGGCTTACAGGTAGTGCTCAACTTACAACAGTTCATTTGGTGATTACTCAAAGTTACAATGGCACTGAAAAAAGTGACTTGTGACCATTTTTCACTCTTATGACTGTTGCAGCAAGCCCATGGTCATATGATCAAAATTCAAACGGTTGGCAAGTGACTCATATTTGTGACGATTGCAGTGTCCAGGGGTCATGTAGTCATTTTTCACAAACTTCTGACGAGCAAAGTCAATGGGGGAAGCCAGATTCGCTTAACAATCATGTCACTAACTTGACAACTGGAGTGATTTACTTCACAACCGTGGCAAGAAAGGTTGTAAAATGGGGCAAAACTCACCTAGGAACCGTCTCACTTAATGACAGAAATGTCAGGCTCAATTGTGGTTGTAAGTCAAGGACTACCTATATTTGCCCAGAAAGGAAACCTGGGATAAAATGAGGGATATGCCACATGAATACTATTATCCAGTCCTGGTCCTCTTTAGATTTCTTGGGAAGCACCTAATTCCATTAGGCTCCACTTTGCAGAAAGCCAATTCAGCTCAAATGTTTTTCCTCAGTTCCAAGGCATGAGACAAAGCACAAAGTCACCTTGAGAGTTTGTCGATGTATTGCAATGCACTTTGGGGAGGAAACCCCTGACTTCACTGGATACGTTTGTCAAATTGCAAGGACTCCTGTGATTTATTATTAAGATGACAACCCCTAGAAGACTTGGCTGATCTTGAAAAACAAAGTCAGAGCTGGTTAATATTTAGAATGGAATGCTGGAACTGAAATGAAAAAAAAATATTACAGTGATGGAGGATGTCATGTCTTTGAGAGATGCTACAGCCTGCAAGTCGGTTAACCAAACTGAACTATGGATGGGTTTACATCTTGCCTATGTCACTCCTCCTCCAAAAGATGAGCACTGGTGCCAAAATAAGGTGGAGGTTTTGATTTTAACTTCAGCACTGTGTTTCCTTGAAAAGGATGCTCGTAATATAAGCCCTATCCCAAAAATAAGCCCCAGTTAAGATTGTCAGCCGGGCGGACACATTTGGTACCGTATTTCCCTGAAAATAGGACCTAACTGGAAAATAAGCCCTAATGCGTCTTTTGTAGCAAACATTAATATAAGACCCAGTCTTATTTTCAGGGAAACACTGGTATTACCATCTATCCTTCCTCTGCAGACCCTAAATCAGCAATATCACAAACAGGTAGTTTTGGAACCCGGATTTAATAATTTTATGGTGATCTGGGCAGAGTGCTTCAGTATATAATTTGTATGTAAAAGCACGATAAATCGGAGTTTTGAGCTTCAGACCTCTGCCCTAAAATCCTGCCTTCAAAGCATCATAATTATTTGATCATGATTTACTGTATATATAAACAAGCTTGACTATCGCCTGTTGGTTCAAAGCATAATGATATAAAAGAAATGAAGTCATATCCCATCAGATGAAAGCTTTTCAGGCCTACTTTGAAATCTTTGGCAAGCTGTTTGAGAAACAGTTAACAATCTATATGCTTTGCTTAGAGAAAAGTTTCAGAGTCAATTCCACATTAAAATGTCTCTGCTAAAAAAAAAATCTGTTTCCAGCCTTGGGAAGCAATTGGGAGTCAGAGTAGGCAATCCTGAGCTGGATGAAATAATTCTCTGATATGAATCAGTTCTGTATTTCCACTTCTGTAGAGTTCAAAATTCATCATAGTATCTGAAAATCATCTCTTGTTGCTTTTTCAGCCCAGGTGGATAAATTTTGTCGGACAGGGAGCACATTTTCTAAAAAAAAAAATACTTGGGGTATTAAAAACTGCAGAAGACAGATTGATGGTGTGATGTGATAAAGTCCAGCAAATAGGCAAATAGCCTGGAATTTACCAATCTCTGTTAAGAGATTAGTAAATTGCTTTGTGGTTTATTAGTGACAGTTTTATGGGACACTTGTTGTTTCTTCCCCCAAAGAAATCTTTTTTTTCCCATAGTTGTTTTCTTTCTAGATCCACCTTTACTGTTGAGCTTCCTGCCAAATTTTGACAGTGCGATTTGGGTTTGCAAAAAACAAAACAAAAAAACCCAAGTTACAGATTGTGGGAAGCTACAGATTGTGGGATTTGTGGTGTTCTCTGAGCTTGGTTGTTTTCTTGGGGTCATACCTTTCATTACTAACTAGGTAACATCTGTTATGGTTCACTGGCAGCAGGTGCAGATGGCAGAGGTCTCTGACAGCGGGGACGAAAGGGAACCAGTCAGGGAGCCTGGACACAACTTGGATGAGGGTGCTGCATCTGATGCAGGGATGAGAACAAGATGATCGGAGAGTGGGGTGCTGCCTTTGGAGCCAGTGGAGTCTGGCAGCAGTGACACAGAGGATTCTGGGGAGCCTGTGCCCAGTGCGTGTGTGCGCAGGGCTGCCCGAAGGAGAGAGCAGCGGAAGAAGCAAGGGTGACTTGGGTGTAAGGCTGGTAGGTGATGGCTCCTCCCCTAAGGAATAAAAACCAGCCTTCGGGGATGTGCTCTTTGCAGGAAGCAAAGAAGTTCTTTGGATGCTGATTCTTCGTTGAAGCCCTGCGAACTCCGGTTTGTGTTTGTTGGAATTTCTGTCAGTTGATATTTCTCAATAATTGGACTTCTGTTCTTGGCAGCCTTTTACAACCTTGAAAGGTGTGCTGCTCTTATCTCAGACAATTAGGTTTAAATGAGTCTTGGCTGGGAATGCAAAGAATTCCCAGAGCTGCATTAAAAAAGGTTTGCTTTTACACACAGTGTGTTGTTGCTTAATTTGAATGAGGCTTTGGTCAGAACAACATCATCAATGCTGGTAAGGGTTGTGGTTTACTGTCAGTTTATATTCTAGTAGTGGCTGTATTGATATATCAGTGTTGGTGGAAGTGGCCTCGGTGCTTCCTTGATTAGGCTGTTGTTTACTGTTGGCTTGTTTGTTGGTAGTTGGTAGTTCTTTGACAACCAATAATAACCAGTAAGTTGTCCCATTCAAGGTGGAACCAACTCACCATGGCCATCTTGCCATGGTCAATTTGCTGCAGCCAAAATGCTCAGGACAACTAGCCACAGGACAATTCAATAATTGACTTTAATTATTGAAAATAATTAAAACATTGTTTTAATTTTTGTCATTCAGATTTCATTTTGCCCCTCCCTTGGCATCCTTTCTTTAATGAGTCCATTCCACCATTCCTTCAATATTCCTCTTGTTCCACGGTGAGTTGGCCGTGGCGATTTAGCTGGGGCAAGTTGGCCGTGGTGAGTTGTGTTCAACCCTGAGCTACACATATTCTCTTCTATTAGCTGGAAAATTGCCAATGCATTTGACAGAGTGTCATTAACCAACCTTTTGGGGGTTTTTTTTCCAAATGAATTGAATAATGAAACCAGTGATCAATTGGCACAAAGCCTATGAGTTATTATTGACAGAAATGTTAATGCTATACATTTGAAAAATAACAGTTTGGGGAAATGCAATTTAAACTATTCTTATTTTATTTATTTAAAATTTATTTTGCCACCCATCTTGTATCAAAATGACTCTGGGTGACTTATTTGTGGATAGGTTGTGAGGAGTGAGAAATCTCCATATTAAAACCCTGTGTGTCTGCAGTTCTTAATCTTTTTCTGCCGTAGAGAATCTGGCAAAAGTATGGGAAAATAAGGGCATAAAAGAAAATAGTGAAAATAACTCACTCCCTCATCCAAGTTCACAGATTCTCAGAAATATATCCATAGGTCCCCAGTGAGGAAACCTGCTCCACCTTGTGGCATTTTTCTGATGGAGAATAACAGCAACAAAAAAGTAAGGAATAAGACAATACAAAAATTCCTCTCACTGCAGACAAATTCATTTTTATTTGCAACATTAAGAGCCCACATACTTGAAACAGATAAAGGAAATATGTTTCTTAGGAAAGCAACTGTTGTACTAGAAAATCTGCTTATCAGGAAAACAATCCGTTGACAGCATCCTTTTCTGAAAAAGGAACATTCGTGCACACTAAAGCATACCAATATTGCATATTATATATTTAGCATTTACATTAGCCACACAGCAGAGGATGTCTCATCCAGGTGCATGGAGGCTGTGAAGATCTGGAATCAACAGGCTTCAACTGAACACTGACAAGATCGAGGGGCTTTGGGTTTTGGAGCCCAATGATTCTAGGATTGTATCATCTTTGGTGCTGGATGGGGTTGCATTGCCCCAAACGGACCCCGTGCATAATCTGAGTGGCCAAATCAAATCTTTATTACAGTCAAATACCAGCATAAGAAGGCTGGGGTGCAGTCAATTAAAAAGCATAGAAAATACATTAAAGTCTAAAAAGTTATTGTTATAAAAAGCTAAGAGATATAAAACAGGAGAGAGAGAGAGAAAGAGAGATATAAAACAGAAGTCTAAAAGGAATCTAAAAGGAGGGGTAGGAGCATTAGATGAGTATAGGGGAACATAAATGCTAGTACAGGTAGTCCTTGACTTATAGTAGTTCATTTAGTGACCGCTCGATCTTAAAACAACGTTACAATGTTACAATGACCATTGCAGCATCCTCGTAGTCATGTGATTTATGCTTAATAACTGGTTCATATTTATGACAGTTTCAATGTCCCAGGGTCATGTGATCACCTTTTGCGACTTTCTGACAAGCAAAGTCAATGGGGAAGCCAGATCCATTTAACAACTGCAGTGATTCACTTAACAAACGTGGCAAGAAAAGTCATACAATGGGGCAAAACTCAACACATTTCTCACTTAGAATATAAATTTTGGACTCAATTGCAGCCGTAAGTCGAGGACTACCTGTATGAAGCAGACCATCTATCAAATTACAGAGCACCCTAATATGATGAACTAGATACTCATTAAGTCTAGTCTAGGACACAGGTCATCATCATCTGATGGATTTTAAGTGCTGTGGTGTAGACTTGGCAACGTTATAGGTTGTAGCAGGGTTGGTATCTGAAAATACCCAAGAGGTATAGATTTGTTATGGGTGTTTATGCAATAATGGTGAGATGAAGCTAGAACAAAGGTCTTGGTAAAATAGGCACTGGAGAAACATATGCTTCATTGTTTCTGTGTGTTTAGAATCACCACCCATGCCCTGGCCTAGTCAACTCCCCATTGGACTACTTTAATGTGCTCTATATGGGGCTGCCCTTGAAGAGTATCCAGAAACTTCAGCTGGCGCAGAATGCAGCAGTGTGGGAGGTATGTGTATTTCTAGAAGAACATATGTTACTTTTTTTTTGTTCCAGGAGCTGCCTTGCTTACCAGTCTGCTTCTGGATCCAATTCAAGGTGCTGGTTTTGATCTTTAAAGACCTACCTGGCATGGGGCTGGATTATTTGAGTGACTGCCTCTCCCTCCAGATCCAGCAGAGAAGGCATGCTGTGGGTTCCGATGACTGCTAGCCTTCCCAGGTAAACCAGAAAGGAATCATGACCAGATGAGGTAATTTGAATTTATTGTCAAGCCCCATTAACAGAATCTTAAAAATCCAAAAATACAAGCTCTCACTGTCACTTTTAACTACCCAATCAATCGGGCCAGGTCCTTCTGAAGTTTCCTCTGACTGTGAAACCACTGGTGGTTTAGAACAGAGACTGCACTCAAGGTTTCGTCAAGGGACATAAACCAACCTGGTCCTGAAGATTATCCACCTCTTTTTTTTTACTCAATTGAAGTAGCCTATTCTTTGTCTTCTCTAATTCAAATCCTTTTGCATATTATGACTAAGTTTCTCAATTTCGCTATTGGAAAACATTTGTAACAGTATGGACCTGTATTTAGGAATTCAGCCATTAAGGGTCTTCCTCCATTATGGAAGCAGCCTCCTGTTGGCGATCAACCATCCAGTTGGGAGGATGTCTCAAACAAGGAATCAGCCTAGTCTTGCTACCAATATCTGACCTTTTCCAGGTGAAAACTACCAGTCTGGGGAGATTTCTGTGAAACAGGGCAAGAACATCAAAGTAGCAATAGCAATAATACTTAGACTTATATACCGCTTCACAATGCTTTACAGCCCTCTCTACGCATATTGTCACCCCAACAATCTGGGTCCTCATTCTACTGACCTCATGGAAGACTGAGTCAACCTTGAGCCAGTAAGGATCGAACTCCTGGCAGTGAGCTGAATTAGCTTGCAATATTGCATTCTAACCATTGTGCCACCATGGCTCCTAGTTCAAGTACCTAGCTTGAATTTTACATGTGTGGGTGTGATTTTTCACACCTGACACTTCGCAACTTTCCTTAGCCTTCCTCAGCTAAAACTATCCCAATCTTTGTTATCCACTTCCCTGCTGACCTGTATTTGTTCTGTCCCAACTCATGGCAACCATCAATTTCCTTCTAAAGAAAGGGCCATCAGGATTTTTTATGCTTTTAGGTAGCATTGGAACAGAAGGGAAAGTACTATTTTAATACTAAGGTAGCTAAGGCTGTCTTAAACCAGTGTTTCCTAACTGGGAAAAGCAACATAATGTTGCTGATGAGCATTGGTGTCATAGTGAGATGTAGTTGGGAAATGCTCTTGTCAACCTCAGCAACTTTAAGATGGGTGGACTTCAACACCCAGAATTCCCCATGTGTGGTTTCTCCACTATCTCATCTAATCCAGGTACCCAATGATGTTGCACTGTTGAAGTTAGAAAGTTGCTAATTTGATAGCAGAGTTTTAGGGAGATGACTATTACATTCCTGGTCTTTCTAAACAAAACAAAAAGCAGTATATAATAAATGCAGATACAAAATGCAAACTTTCCAAAAGACCAATCAAATATAAGAATTTCCTGATATATTTTTTCAGCAGTAATACATCATGAAGAACCCAGCACATGATATGTGGCAATTTACCAATATTGTGAACACTGGACAAGAGGCATCTTAGATTTTTCCCTTTTTTGAATATGGAAATAAAGATGTGTGTTTGATTATAAGGTTTCTTCCAAGGGATTTTGACCTAGGGGGTTGCTATTATTTTTATTTTATTTTACTATTTTGTGGCATATTTTGGTATTAGGTCTTATCTATCATCTACTTGATATTCTAGGATAGAGGGTGAGATTAAAAATGCTTTATTTAAATAAAACCAATAAATAAAAAAACATTTGATTTTATATTCTCAAATTGTTTAATATCAAACAGTTTTTGATTTTATGGGTAAGGTTGTTAAACTGCAAGGCCTTCCCTGTTCACCAGGACAATGCACAGCCCATCACAAGATTGAAATCCCATAGGCCAACATGGAAAACAGCTATTCACTTCACATTTATCCGGTTTAACCACGAGAATGCCTGGAGAGAAAAATAGTCCAAGGCACCTTCTTGCAGCCTGATCATTAATGATCCCTCTACCAAACCACCTGGTTTTCACCTGCCTCACTCTGACTGGACAAAATTGAACAGAATGAAGTGTGCTATTGGAAGAAGGGCCTCTGCCCTGTATCTCTGGGGCTGAAAATATTCCCCTTGTTGCGATTGTAGTGCTGATATGCAAATTATTGAACACATTGTGCAAGATGGCCCTGTTCTCTAGTTGCCTAGATGATCTGCACAAAACAAACGCCAGAGGCAATCAGCTGGATAGTGCACTGGACATCCAGTTATGAGGCCACTGCCATACCCCGTAGAAGTTTATATATATATATATATGTGTGTGTGTGTGTGTGTGTGTGTGTGTGTGTGGATTGTGTGTATATGATTACTTCTCTATGTCATGTTCCCATCACACACTAAATAATTTAAAAAAAAACCTTAGTCATTCCAAAAAATACTTATTAGTATTATGGATAAGTCAAATGGTTGATGATTAATACCTGCCAACTCAGGCTCAGGGGGGAAAAAATAGTCATTTTTAAGTGGTTCACATCCGAATGGCTTCAAAGGCTTCTTATCTGCTTTGTCCTCCTTTGGTCAGAACTTCCCAGGGGCAGATCACTTCTTTGGCAGACTCCTTGTAAGGCCAGGGATGATGATCTTCTTCTTCCACTCCAGCGTCCATTGGGTGGATTTTGCTCTCCAGAGAAAGCTGAAAGAAGGCGCTAAACCGAAACCAAACAAAACAAATCATCACAATTTGTGGATTCTCTTTATATTTCATATTTTTAAACCACCCATTCCCCTCGGAGACAATGACAATGAAGAAGCACTGGAAAACTTCTGCCTTTTAGGATCAACTATCACCAGTAAAGAAACAAGCAATCAAGAAATAGGCACAGACCAGCACCTGGTAGAGCACCTATAAAGGTCTTGGAAAAGATATCTAAATACTACAATGTGTGGTAGCTACAGAGATCTGAATCATTCAAGCAATGATATTTCCCCTGACACTCCATGGAAGCAGAAGGTGGACTTTGAAGAAGTGAGATAAAGAGAGTATTGACTCATTTAAAATACAGCATTGGAGAAAATTCCTGTGAATACTATGAACAGCCAAAACAAACAAACAAATGGATGGTTGAAGCAATCAATCTAGAGCAGGCGTATCAAACGCAAGGCCCATGGGCCGGATCTGGCCCATGGGGTGCTTAGACCTGGCCTGTGGGGCTGCCCTGGAAACAGTGAAGTATCAGCCTGCAGTGCCTCTGCCAGTGCAAATAGAGATCAAAAGTGCCGGGCTCCATTTTAGGCCATGATGGCCTCCTGCAGCCCTCTGCCAGCAAAAAATGGAGCTTGGGAAGGCTGCATGCAGCCTCCCAGGTCAAACACAACCCTGATGTAGCCCTCAATGAAATCGAGTTTGAACTCCTGATATAGAGGCACAAATGGACATGGTCAAATACTTTGGACACATTATGTGCAGACTCAGCTCTATGGTAAAGGCCCTAGTACTGAGAAAGGTGGATGGAAAGAAGAGAAGAAGACAACTAGCAGCAAAGTGGATAGACTCAGTTACAGGGGAATCGGGTATACAGTTGAAAGTCTTGAAGGGCCAGGTTAAGGACAGATTGTTGTGGAGAAAATCTCTCTATGAGGTTGTTTGGCACATAATCAATCACAAAGCATTATTAGGACTACTGTATTCCCCCTGTTGTTCAGGAGAACAAGACCAGGCCACTAAGCCCAAATAAAACCACCCATAACGATACTCACATGGATGCTTTTTTGGATTTTGGTTGAAGGTGTTGGCTCAGATCTTCTAAGGATTGCACTTTTCCCTGCGCCACAGCAGGATGCTTAGGTGAAAGAGTGGCAAACACTGGTGAATTCAAACATCGCCATTTCAAGAACCTGCCCAGGGACAAGGCCGTCTTTGGCTTGGATGGCACCTGGGACTTGGAGTTGATAGCGTTTGAAGAACGGTGGCAGTTGTCGAGTTTGGAATCCATGGAGTTCTGAGTCCTTTCCAGGAGGGAAGGAATGGGATCAGAACCAAACCCGTTAGGCTCCAAGTTCTTCTCTGTGACAGATGTATCGCCTAAGGCTACTCGAAGAGGTGAGGAGTAGCTGGCAGTGTTTGGCAGAAGCAGTTGCTCAGGGCATTGAGAATCAGAGGTACTAGTGTAAACAGCCAAATGGGAAACAGGAACAGTATACTGACATAACTTCAGGGAAAGGAGAGAAAGAGAGAATGGTTATAGCATAGACAATTACATGGAATTCTTATAGAAAATTACACTTGGTCATCTCTAACCATCTTCGCTAGGCTTCACGTTATGGTCTTCCCATCGTGTCTTTCTACAGTTCAGCATGAGCAAAGCAATGCTATTGCTGATTACAGAGTATATGATGTCACATTCAGTCTGGTCTGACTTCTGCCAGTAGATAGAAACCAGCCAGTCCAGATGTACCAGAAGTCTAATCTGCACATTTGATCTCAAATTAATTTTTGAGAATGGGGAAATTCTACATCTCTTATGGCCCCTTGGCTGCCATGTCAGAGACTGCAATATTGCAGCTTCAGATGCATGGCCACTGCTAGAAGTTGTCAAATGTATCTTTCCCTCCTTCCCTCCCTCCCTCC
>JAOYMU010000098.1:34376210-34386653 GCA_025802295.1 Psammodynastes pulverulentus
GCTATCACTTCCGGGTTTTTTTAGCGCGCGACGGGGGGAGCGTTCCGGCACCTTTCGGCACCGAAGAAAAGCCCTGCCTATATATCACTTGTTTTAGTAGCTCCAAGAGTGGAAGTTTTGTCTTTTTTCCCCTATGTACAACATTGGTACATGAAGTACATGTTTTGTGGTTTTGTAATATTCCATAGGATGATTGGTGTAAAAGTCTGGCAGGATCAGTATTACAATACAACACACTAGCTGTTACAAAAATAAACATGAGGAACTGCTGAATGCTGTAGCAATTTCAAAGGATTTTGTTCCATACTTATGTGGCTGCATCTAATTAGCATATATTAATACATTCATTTCCACTTCCAAAAGCTAATGTTCTAATAAATATGAATAAAGTCTTATATAAAATTCAGAATACTCTAGTATTCATCCATATGCCCCCATCCTTGTACTATACACAAACTAAACTGGAGCAGTTATTCTCTCGTCTCTGTGTATCTTGAGACTTGGGGAGGGAATGGGGATTTTACAGTATCCATCCCTGTCACGGCCACCAAGCCACGGCCACAGAACCGGTAGTAAAAAATCCCACTTCAGATGGTTACTAAATGAATGGTCGTAAATCGAGGATTACCTATATGTGCAAAATAATAATAATCCAAATGCTTGGGTTGATTTACAGAACCAAGACTTGGTTCACACAACAGAATGAGCCACAAAGTAGCCAGCCACAGTTAAGCTCAGCATACTGTTAAAACTCATCATTGTTTACTACTGTGTGCAGTCTGACCAGAGTAATTTTGGCAAGTAAGAGCCTAGTCCCATTCCTGCCTGCTACAGTTCACTGCATAACCAGCCCCGCCACTTCAGATGTTGCACTTTGGCATCGAGGGAGAAACATCCTTGCCTATGTGTGCATACAGAAGCATTCGTGTGCATTCTGCATAAAGGCTTCCCATAATATCAACTACCTAGGTGTGTGTGTAAAACTTTCATTTATAGGGCTATTCACACTAAAGTCTGCAGCCGACTTCCACAAACTTTTGGCGAGATACGGCTGCCTACTGCTGCGGGGGACGACGACGAACGTAATGTCGAAACCCTTTCTTCATTCCTTCAGAGATGCTGGCTCCATTTGCACAGCGTTCTTAATTGCAGCTTATTGACTTCATGTAATTGTTTGGATTCAGGGTTATTTGTTGTTTTTTTAAACCCACTGGGCTTAACACCCAGCTTTCAGGATTAGTTTATGGCTCCGCGTCGTGAAAACGTCCAAAATGGGGTTACTTACTAAACCTTCAGCGAGCATGGCACATGCCCACACGCTCTGCTGAAGACCACAAGTACTTCGGCGGACATACCGCAGCTCTCTAGCGACCCGTCCAATGTCACAGCGGCAGCAAAAGCCACGCAAAAACGGGCACGTTAAAACTTCCACAGCCCGCCTCGTTCTTTCACCTCTAACGGCACACGGCGCAGACGACAAAGCGCGTGAGCAGCCCCTCTTCTGAGGCGAGCCCGTGTGCGCCTTCGGCACATGGTCTGGCGACGTGTAAGTACAAACTTTCCGAAAGAAACTCCTCGAGAAGGCGCGCACGCTCCCGCGCTCTGCCTCCCAGCCCGGGCTTTTCCAGCCCCGCCCTCCGCTGTCGAGGCGCCAAACGACCTGCTTCCGTTGAGACTGCGGTGGGTGGGCGGGAGGAAGAGGATGAGAGGGACGGGACCGGTAGCCTAGCAACGGAGACATGGAGGCGGTAGGCCGGCCCGTCGCCGATGCGTGCATGCCTGCGTAGGGCTGTTGTCAGCGGCGGCAGCCGTAACAACGGCAGCCCCGTGCAGTGAGTGCGGTTCGTGCAGTTTGGGCGGTGTCAAGTGGTGGAGGGGGGAGCGTCTGCTTCCTGGAAGATGGAGACCAGAGTCAGCTGCAGCAGGCAGGGGATAGTCTGATTTGGGCGCCATTTAACTAGAATAATAATAACTATAATGATAGAATAATTTTGCCTTTATTGTCACTTCGAATGTACACTTTTATTTTTATTTTATTTCAGAATAAAATTGGCTCTTCCGGGATGTGAGCTTAAGCTGACGATCAAATTATTCTCCTCGAAGTATGTTATGTTGCTTCTATATTAAACCACTACAGAAATTCACCAATATATATGTATGTAACATGGGGGTTTAAGACAGACGAGAGTAAATGGGGACAGTGGAAGGCTTGCTTGTCTTAAGTGGTAGCTACTTTGGTAAAAATAGTGATTTCAGGAAAATAATAATAATAAACCGGATCAGAGCTAGTCACCCTTCCTGTAATGGGAAATCCCAGCCTACTGCAGGACTGTAGACCAGATTGAGAAACTGAACAGCAACAACAAAATCTTTCAATATGCCATTGGCAAATCATTTTCACGGTGTTGCCAGGATAATTGCCTAGATGTGTCCAGGTGTTCACCTGAAGGTAGAGGTGCCATTATTTGCTGAACTCCTTTGTGATGCCCTGTCATCCATACATTGCCCCTGAGGATTGGGGAAGTGCTTTGGGAGCAAAATATTGTATCAGGAGAGAGTGCAAATGGAACTGACAGTGGAAAATGGGGGCTAATATTAAACTGCATCTTCAAGTTCCCCCTCCTAAAGAATGAGTTGCTTATCATGGAATTGACAGGATTTGATATACTAGCTAGCCTAATTCAGAGGAATATGCTATATTAGCCTAATTCAGAAGAATATGCTAAAACAAGTTTTAATAAATAACTTACTATTTTGCTTTCTGAAATTTCAAAATACAAATTCAGTAAAGTTTTTGGCTGCTGGGTTATCCAGTTAAATTTTCAAATATTTCCAGAATACAGTGAAATTTCCGGAAATGAATGTAAAAACTCACCATTACTAATATGCAAACATATGAATCTACAAACATGAGACCTGGTCCCAATAAATTACAATATCCAAGAATGTGTTTATGGCTGTATAGGAAAAATAGCTAATTGAAGATTATAATTCTGCCTGCCATCCAGTATATATGGATTACAAAAATATATTTTGTAGAATTATTGACAAAGGAAGTTACTAAAAGAAATGTACTCCTTCAAAACTTTTAAAACATATTTGGAAATATATTGTAGAAGAATACATTTTGAAACAGGTTCTGCAAATTTAGCTGAAGAACAGGTTTGCTTAAATTATGTTTTCTTAATTAATTAGAAGGATCTAATTTGGATATCTATGCACAAAATATGAGATTAGATTTGTGCAGAAGAAAATCAATCTCCTCACTTTACCACATGGCAGGTATTTTTTGAAACCAAGAGGGCTATCAAAAACAGGTTTGGAATATGGTATATCTATTTATTATTTTTTAGAAAGAAAGACTTACATTGGAGATTACTAAGTATTGAACAAATAAAACAATTACTTTAGCTTTTCCAGCCTGTTGAAAGTTGTTTGTGGGTGCCATTGATGTGCAGTAAAAATTGGAAACATGTTATTTTCAAAACTTATTAGTATATAATAAGTAAATGCATTCATATTCATCATGCATTCATATTCATCATGATATTCACTTTTGGAATACGAAATGATATGCAAAGTACAGGAAAAGAGTAAGAAATAGTAAACCAAAGAAATTAACGTATGAGGTGGTGAGACAAAGGAAAGGAAAGATAACTGTTTCTAGTTTTAGATGCCTTAACACATTCTCTCTTTGAGGATCTCATCAATTCCATGTAATGTGTATGCTACACATATCTCATAGTGCACTGGCACCAGGGAAATCTAGGTTCAAACTGCTGTGATCAATCGAAACTCACTAAGTGACTAGGCTATTTTCCCTCCCCTCTCTCAACCCAGCATAATTTACCAAGTTGATCTGGGGGAAAGTAGGAAGACAGAGTTTGACATATGCCATCTTAAATTCTTGTATGAAAGATGGGATAAAATCTAATAACTAAATGTTGTACTTTGAGATGTGGGTTGAGCAAAAGATGGCAGAACACAATCTTAAAAAGAATAAAAGAGTCTCCATAACAGTCACTTCACAATGTAACCACATCATTTTAAAATGAAAAATACATGATCTGTCCACTAATGATAGAAAATGGAAAACTGCCCTAATAATCTTTTCTGCAGTTTAATGTTTGCAGATGTTCCAGATGAGCACAATTGAGAGGGAAATGTTGGATGCAATGAATCATGGACTCAGTTAAATAATACAATAAATTATATGTACCACTGAGATTATAAAGTTGTTGTGAATTACGCCTTGTATGAGAATCATCTGGATACTAGTCGACAATAAACCTCAAACCAACCTTGCATGTACTGGATTTTTTTAAAAAAATTGATGATCCGTGAACTAATTCAGGAACTAGACTGAGGATAGCTTGCAGCAAATCTTTCCCATGATGATCTTGTCGGAAAGCAGAAGTTATGAAATCATAGTTGGTACAGAAATAGGAAGAGAATGGAGAAGTTGATTGTTGCATGGGTAGGACATGATCCTTGCTGAATAAGCACTAAGCTATGTTGCATGTCCAGGGCTTGGCTTATTACTTATCTGCTTGCAATCAGAATCAGAGGAATTTACAAGACTTAACTGATGGCGAAGAGGAACTGTTTAAAATAATGTGCATGTAAGAGCCAGATTTCATAACCAGTATTCATCTTTGTTTCTTGTTACTAGATGAAGATAATTAGGCATTCTGAGGAGGCACTGAAAACAGCTCTTATCTCCAAGGACAGACAGCTTTTGAAGCTTTATGAGAAGTTTGATCCTAAGGAGAAGCATTTGCTGAATGAAGCATTTCAACCAGACAGTGCTCTTTTTAAACCTATAACTCTGGAATCAGAATCAGACTGGATCTCTTCGCATCCAGAACCCACCCAGGATTTTTCACAGTTTTATCACGATCCCTGCAGAAATTTGCCAACCCCACAAAAGAGACAGATTTACATCCAGCCTATTGGTAATATTAAAGAATCAGCTATGAAAATGTTAATTGAGCCATTAAACCAGTAGTGGTATGCTGCCGGTTCACCCCTAATCAGGCGAGCCGGTAGCGCTGGTGAGCGGTAGCTCCGACGATCGGCGTTTGGGCGGATTTGTGGGCCCTCTTACCCACCCATGCTCTTTAGCTTTATCCGCTCAGCTAAATGACGGGGCAGAGCAGATTGCTGTGCTAAAACAGCTGAGAGGCACTTTGGCTGGGGCTTGTCTGAGCTGCACACACGCGTGCGCGCTGTTACTGAACCGGTAGCAGCACCGGTAGGAAATTGCCGCTGCATTAAACTGCAATTAATTAAAAAGGCAGCTTTCAAGATTTCCACTTGCATAATTGTCATCCAAACCTGATTATTATCTGGCCAGTTTTTCAGGATGATTTTCTCTGAACTGATAGCATGAGCTAAAGAATCTTACATGCTCCTACAATTCCAGAATGTGGGCAACAAGGGATAGTAGTGGATGAGTTTTTATCTTCTACTTGAGAAGGTTGCTAAGGCAGTCTAACTCTTCATATCACAATGTGTAGGACAGGGGTGTCAAACTGGTGGGCTGGATGGGTCACACGCAGGCCATGCCCACTCCAGCTCTGAAGGGGGGGAAATCGTGAAACATCACATGACAGCAACATGACACAGCAAGTTTGATACCCGTGATGTAGGAGATCAGATTTATACCATATCAAATGAACATTAAGAAAGCAAAGATAATAAAACATAAAACCCAATTCAGTGCATGCTTAAATTCAAAAGAACCTATTTTGAATAATAAAATATATACCCAAGTGGGCATGTAATTAAAGCCTAGGTCCTTCAATTTCTCTGGATACGGATATCTGCATGGCTATTTTTGTTCACAAAATGTTCTTTGGCTTTTTCTCTTGTCTTTTAAAATAAGCTAATTATTCCTACTCAGAATTATATAGTAAGACAGTTACAAAGTAAAGTTAACATTTATTGTTGTATTATATGATTTTGCCTATAAACAGTGAAAGGAAAAAACTGCTATAAACTAATGTTTTCTGGACCTAGGTTCTTTTGGAGATGCCAAAGTTAGCACAGATGTCTACTTGAAATGGCTGAGAGATTACTGTGAAGCATTTTACTACGGCCTGACTGTAAGAATCTTAGACCCAACGCCAGTTTCACACACGGGTTGTGCTTTTCGAATCAATGAATACACACACAATCTGCAGATCCATGCAGGTACGAGGAATAGACAAAACTGCTAAGATTTTGATCCATTTTGTCAACTGGATTATAAATTTCAGGTGTATTCAAGTGCTCAGAGTCACCTTATTGGTGAGATGGGCAGCATATAAACTTAATAAAAATATATAAATGAATAATGTTGTAATATTTTCTTGGGCAAGTAAAAAGGCTGACGTTCTTGAAGTGACTGATCGTAATCAAAAGTCAAAAAAGATGATGCTTGATGAAAGATGAACTTGACCTATCATAGGTTAGAGTTGCTATTCATTAAGGCCTACCTTCTGTTTTAGTATTGTGCCCTTATTTGCTTTGTATTGATATGCTGAGCTACAGTCTATTCTTTGATGAGGTTTATTCAACTGCCTGGAAGTCAGTGTATTTGTTGTTGTTTTTGAGTAGAGATCTCTCTTCCTCCTGGCCAGAAGCAGAGATCTTTCATTTCATCTCTTAACTAATTATTTTAATTTAAGGATGCTGAGGGTTGGAGCCAAAATCTGATGAATGCAAAATGTGTGTTGTTGAAATGCTGTATGATTCTTCCTTTTGCTGGTGCTTTTGTTACGCACACTCTGTCATAAAACAAATGGAGCATGCTTGGATTTGTTGTTTTAATTGCAAATTTCACATTCATTTTAAGGGAACTAAATTCAAAATGATTACGTTTAAATTCATAGTCCTTATTCCCCCACCCCTCTCCCCTTGCTTCTGCGATATGTAGCTTGGAGAGGTCATCTTAATATCTCTCTTATTTCAGGATTACTGTTATGGCTGCAGTTCTTGATTATGCAATTACTGCTTTCTGTGGAGAGACACTGATACCTGTTTTTCATATAGGGTATCTCTTGAGTTACCTAAAGAAAAAAAAGCCAAAGGATGCTTTTTGCATTGTGGGAATAACCGTGATAGATCTTTACCCCAAGGACTCTTGGAATTTTGTCTTTGGACAAGCCTCCTTAACAGAAGGTATGTGGTTAGCTTCCTTTTAAGTTCTCAGGATGACTTATCATATGACTTTGACCAATCATCTTTTCATAGTTCATATGAAATAGAATTACCTCTGAATATAAAGAGAAAATTACTTTAGAATTGTTGTGACACTGCGGAAAGTGCAAAAGAGTAGGGTTTTTGCACTGCACGAAAACTAGATCTGCGGGTTTTCAGTAGAAGCCAACTCTGTGCAGGAGTCATACCCTGTTATTTTAGGCATCACAGACTGATTCCCTTTAACTCAGATGCAGTTTAATGTACCTTGAATGAACATACCAATATCCTTACATTCCTTGTTTATCAATGTAGAGGAGTAGGTAGAAACAGGATACTGCTTTTGTAACTTCAGGCTGCATCAGAAATGCATTGTATTGCAAATATTGTATGTCACTACTAAAAGGTAAAAGTAACAACTACAGTCAGTTTTCTTTTCTGCTGGCTTCGTGGAGGCTTCTATGCAATTTTTTTGATTGCACATCAGTATATCCATAGTTTTATAATTTGCCACAAATTACTTTTAGTAGGATGGAAAGAATTTTGAAAATGCAGGTATCATACTTCATTCCTGTGTGATTTGCCTGATTCCAGTGCTCAGCACCTTGGGAAAAGATCTTCCACCCAGAAATAAGTCTTTGAGTGGCAAGCCCAAGGATCATGCAATTAATTAACCGTGACAGGGTTCACACATTTATTAGCATGCTAAAGTACAAACATGTAAATCACATACTACGTGTTAGTGCAACCCCATCCTCAGAATGCTGGAAGAGTGCATTGAGTTCTAATATAACTCTGATTATATGAACCATCTTCCATCTACATGTGAAAAGAAACATTCTTTTCACATGTAAAAACTGACAGGTACCTTAATGAGTAGTGACATTCTATCTTGAAGAATATTTAAGAATTGGGGTTGGCTTGAATTTTCGTTGCAAATTGCTGGAGATACTTAAAGCCCAGAGGTAATTCTGTGGGGTTCAGGAAATTAAACTCATGGACCTTTGCAGTTTGATTACTAAATATTACCAACTCCTGGTTCTCAGTGGTTTGCAGGAAGGAATATATAGAGCTATCAGAATAATATATACCGTACTGTTTTCAAATTGTTCGTCATGAGTTATGTTGTACTGTCATTGACCAATCATTGACCAATAGAGGGCAGTGGTAGTACATTTGAAGCCTTTTTGCTCTGAAACAAAGATTCTCTCCCCCCCCTTAAATATTTGATCCTTTTCCAAGCTGAGGAGAACCCTTAGCCCTGGCCTCATGCCAAGTGCTAGGCAGTAAAAAGTGGTTATGTCGAAGATTAAATTGAATTTAAATGTAATTAAAATAAATAGCCCTGAATTAAATATAGAATAGGATCTATTATATTTAATAATTTATTCCTCCTGTCAATTTAAAACTTAACAGTTTTAGGACAACTCTCGGGGCTTTGAAGTGGGCTGCCAGGTTTTTATATTAGAAATATTCTTTTGGATATTTATAATATGTATATGTATGTATGTATGTATGTATGTATGTATGTATGTATGTATGTTAATGCAGCAGTCTCCTGTTGGTACAACTTTAATTTGAATTCCCCTTTGCTTTGGTAAGGGGTGGGGATCTTCAGCTTTGCCAGATACGACAGTGACTTCTACCGTGCAAACTACAAGGGCAGGTTGAAAACAGTGAAAAAGCTTCCTGCAGCTGACTATTCTGTGTTTGATGGCTACTATACACCTGAAATCACAAGTCAACTGCTCCTGAGATCCTGCAAAGTAAGTGTTTTAAATTATTAGAGTTATATCGAGTTATATCGAGTTATATCGATATATATATATTATTTAAACCAAATTTCTGTTTTAATATCCTCACTTCTTGCTTAGTTTTAAAGCAACTTCAGCTCTTTTTATTAAAAAAACAATAACCTATTAAAAAAAAGTTAACATGTGAGTCATGCGCTTGGTGTTTCCCAGGTTCAGCAATTTTAAGAACTGGGGATTTCCACTCCCAGAATCCCACAGTCAGCTTTTTACTACCGGTTCTGTGGGCGTGGCTTGGTGGGCATGGTGTGGCTTGGTGGGCATGGCAGGAGGAGGATACTGTAAAATCCCCATTCCCACCCCACTCCAGGGGAAGGATACTGTAAAATCTCCATTTCCTCTCCACTCCTGAGGGAAGGTTACCACCGATTCTCCGAACGACTCAAAATTTCCGCTACCGGTTCTCCAGAACTGGTCAGAACCTGCTGAATACCACCTCTGGTCAGTTTGCTGGGATGCAGTCCACACATTTTGAAATCACCACAGTTGGGAAACCGTGGGAAGCTTGACTGGATTGAAAGTGCAATAGCCCCGCAGTTTACTTTTCTTAAGCTAAAATCTCTTGAGAAGATTACCTCAGATTTACATTGCAAGGAATCGGATTCCTTTATTCCTGCAGCTTTATAGTTAAGATATGTCATGTGCTAAATAATCAAAAACAGTTAATGTAATTAAAATTAAGTTATTTTGTCATCTTTAGAAATGAAATGACTCGAAATGAATATTGGCCATTCCCTCACTAGTGATTTATAGTGTCTTCTAAGATCACTCACTCATCATCATTGCAGCATTACAAATCCTATCTTTTAACTACTATTTTAGCAAAATGATTATTAGATGCCACAAGATGTTATAAGTACACGGTTTGAAGAAAGAATCACTGATTAGGTTGGCATCACAAACATAGTCAACCACATTTTAACCTAACTGGTTGTGAGAATTCAGCTTATTTATTTATGTATTAATGTGTCACACAAAACCAAACAATCATTCCTACCCTATGATAAGCATATGATATGAATACCACAACTCCCTTCTTTTAGAAAATAAAATATTCCCTTTTATGATTATTTTGTTATTAGTATTCCAGACCAAAATATTAAATTAATTCAAGTGATCATTTGGATGTTAGATTGAAATCGTGCAGAAATGTGAGGACCCTTTGTTGCACAGGGAGATCATTGGCTTGTGGATTAGAGAAAACTTAGAAGTTAAAGCTTGAGATGTCTTTTGACTCACTATTTTTATTGTGCTTTTCATATCTTAGAATAATGTAAGTACAATTATACTGAATTAAATATTGTTCTGCTAAAAGATTAGTTAGTTCACTTTATTGTCATTGTACCTCATACAACGAAATTAAATACCTTCTACGGTGTACATGAATATAAAATAAAATACAAATACAAACACAAACACACATCCTTCACATTCTATACATTGAATTGAA
>JAOYMU010000098.1:34484157-34494526 GCA_025802295.1 Psammodynastes pulverulentus
ATATTAGCTGCCTCGCCCAATTGCATGTGATCTGTAAATCTAATAAATCTTCTATCCATCAAAAATATTAATAAATGTTGAAAAGGGATAGCACTAGGACCAAGCCTTGTGGCAAGCTACCTCACTTATCACTTAGTGAGCTTAATCTTAAATTAAAGTGAGTCTTAAATCACTTAGAAGCATCCTTTCTTTATTATTTTCAGGTTTTTATGTACTTCCAATCTTGTTAATCAAACTGTGGTTGTGGAGATACTCTGTCAAATGCCTTGCTGAAGTCAACACCCATGATCCTCTCAGAAAATTTCCCCATTAAAAAAATGAGTGAAGGTTAGTTTGATAAGGTTTGTTCATATAATTGCCACATTGTTTTCTGGATGTTTAGAGGTCACCTTTATGAACTTCTTGACTTGCTCAAAAACTACCCAGTTATTGATATCACTTTGCCTGACATGTAGTTCTTCCTTTTTTCCTTTCTTGAAGTAGGGTCCTATTGTCTTCTTCAGTCATTTGGCACTTCACTTTTTCTCCTGGATTTCTCAAAAATAAAAGTTGATCAGATCAGAAGGAAGTCCCTTTAGTGCCCTATTATGCAATTCAGCTTGGTCTACCCCAAATTAAAGAGATGTTCCTTCACATCTAGAAATAGGTATCCCCAAAGATACATAAAGCAATTATTACTTCTCATGTCTTACACATTATTTTATTGGTTTGGTTAAAATGTTTGCAATTTATGTGTAGAATCAAAACAGCTACAACAACATTTCCAATTCAAGCATGTGCAAACAGAACATTAACTATAAAGTGTATTGAAACTGTCATTTAATCAC
The DNA here is from genome assembly GCA_025802295.1 of Psammodynastes pulverulentus. Classification (NCBI taxonomy): domain Eukaryota; kingdom Metazoa; phylum Chordata; class Lepidosauria; order Squamata; family Psammodynastidae; genus Psammodynastes; species Psammodynastes pulverulentus. The sequence goes on from JAOYMU010000098.1 coordinate 34,484,985, forward strand.
CAAGCAGCCAAATAGGAATAGAACAGACAAGCCAAACCTACTTCTGAGTTTTTGGATTCCATCTGGAACAATATAGTTTTTTTCTAAATCTGGGATGATTCATCAAGAGGAGGCAAACAAATAATTCTCAGAAGCAAACAGCCCTCAATGGCACTGCACTGCCTCTTCCCCAGGTGACCATCCTTTGCTATATATTCTAGTGTCTCTGAGGATTCTATGTTTTTTTTCCCAGAAATAATTTTCTCCATACTCCTAAGTGGATCCCTACAATTTATATCCAGGAATCTTATTAAAAATCTAGGCATAAATCTAACAAGAGTTTAAATTCAGTCCTGTAAAGCATGACTGTGTGAGCACATGTATACACACACACACACACACACACACACACACACACACACACATACACACACATTTTGCAACACTCTGGATGTCCCCAGTGTATTCTTTGCTTGTAGTTGTATTTATTTAGCAATCAGCTTAATGATCTTACAAGAACATTTTTTTCACAGGAGTATTGGGTTTTTTCCCCTGTTTTTTGCTGTTTATTGTTGTGCCTATTTGTTTCTTAGCAGTCATGCTAAAATTAATTGAATGGAAAAGGAAAAAAAGCCCCCCAAGTTTCCTTCAGCTCCCTCAGATAACATTTCACAAGTCTCTTAAGGGGCTGATACGTTTCAGGTCAGAAAAATCTTCATAGTGCTAATGTGTTCATCAGGTCTAATTTTGATTTCTATTTTTCCAATATAGTCATACTTTTTAAAAAATACTCATCCAAACATGTTTTTTTTATAAATAAATAAACATCGTAATAAAACCATGGATTGTATCCAACGTACTAATAGCATAAAGGAACCCTTGCAAGAGAAATTTTCTGCCACTTCCTCCCTTCATCAGTCTCGAGTCAAGACTTTCAAAAAGATCTATAGTGATTAAAGAGTCTGCTGGGAGAGGATAATTGGGGGATTGGCCACTTGTACAGACTCCATTTGGCCTATAATAATTGTGGTTCAGACATTTGAACGATCAGTTCCTGATAATACAGTACTCATTTGTGTATCAGATGAAGAGCTTTTCACGTATTAGAAATAATTTCTTGATGGAAGGAGCTGTCGACCAGGATTGCTCTGTGAAGTGGAATATTCCCCATTACTGGAGGTTTTCAAGAAGGAGCCGGAGAGCTCCTCACTGTTCAGAAACACTTAAAATGGTTCTTGCACTGACCATGAACACTAGAAGTCTCCTGAAGTCACTTCATAGGACACACGGTTGTCCTCTGATTCTGCTGTTTGGACTAGATGTTCCCTGGCATCACCTCATTCTGATCCTACCATTCTTTTGTTAATTATAGTCAGCATGGCTGCTTTGTGGATATTAATGTTAGGACTTCGTGCTACAGCTTGCAAGATGATAGTAGGTAATCATGATACTTGACAAAAATTGTGCTAAGGCAAAGCAAAAATTCCCCTGCTGTAATAGTGAGGCTATGTTTAAAAATCACCCAGTAGTTAGCATTCTTGTACATTAGTGGTATGAAATCAAATGAATCGGTTCTGATAGTTGGGAACTGAGACATGTCAGGGTTTTCCCACCTTCATTTATTTCTTCCCTCTGTGGGTGGGGCAGATGTCAGTTCCTGAACCTTGTATCAGTTCCAGTTTCTGGATTATGGCAGTTTGCAAATAAGTAGCTGTACAATACTATGGTTTTTTATATGGTTTGAAAGAAAGAAATGTTGCTCTATTCTAGTTGCTCTGAAAAGTGCTATAGCACACATAAATGATCCTAGACCATTAAAAAACAAATTAGATAACTAATATTTTCCTCTTTAGGGAGCGGTTTTCGTGCAAGCTGCTTGAGTCATTCTGATGTACTTGGTTAGTTTTGAGCACACCACAGGGTTTCAATTTAGGGTATTTTATCATTCTATAAAGTTCACGTCTTATTAACCATATGACCAACAAGGGCTTTCTGGACTCTATATGGCTAATTTTTCACAGGTGACATGAAATTTTTTCTGTAGAAAAAGATTCTGGATTGTCCATCTATCCAGGGTGAACTGGACATGGATGTAATTACAATACTTAATTTGAAGTCAGACAGTATATGCAAACGAACAAATAGGAGCTGACATATTTGGCAACAACCTGTAACTTTAAAATCCAACCTCTTAGTTCACAGAGAATAGTCTTCTTTAATGTGTGAGGGATATTTGCCAAACCCAAGAGGAGATCCACAGAGAAGCTCAAGTAAATTGAAAGTAGGACTTCAGTATCCTGTGCAAGGTTTTTCAATACTTTTATGGTTGGTTGTGAAATCTCTGCTGTCCATCATAATTCAGTAGAATTTTCTCTTCTCAAACTCTTTCAATTCAGCTTATACAACAAATACTATGCCAAATCAGAACTTGCAAATTTTATCCTAATTTAATGGTTTGCATTACGAGGAGAATGTTAATGCTTTATTTTATAGAATGAGTTTATATGTACATGGACTCAAACACACACACACACACACACACACACACACACACACACACACACACACGCCTAAAAAGAAAAGGTGCACCTAGGTCTTTAATAAGCAGCCTCCAAAATTTTGTATTTTGTATTGTCTGTATTTTGGCATCAGATGAGGTAGCTTTAGGAATAGGTTTGTAAATCTTTTTTCATAATTCAGCCTATATTCTAATCACAAGATATTCTCTTCTGCAGCACTTTAGACATATTTCCTACATTGGTATCTCTGGCGAATGCCACCCTTCCTCCCAACCGACGTTTTGATGGAATAGATATCTCTAAAGTCCTGTTTGGGTACTCAAGCAAAGGACACCAGGTATGGCATTAACTTTCTGAACACTGAGTAGCAACATCCACTACTTGAAGGTTGGAAACTCTTCACTTCCCTAAAATTCCTCACGTTTCAAATGATTGTCATTGCCACAAACAATGTAAATTTTAGAAGATGCTGTCTCTTGCTCCCGTCTTATAATTTTTTAATATATATTTTAAACTGTTTTGCTTTATCTTGTTTTTCTTCTTCTAAATATTTTGAATTGGTCTTAAATGCTCCAAGCTTCCCTGTGTGATACATATGGAATTGAAACGTTCATATAACAGTTTTTCAGATGCTTCAGATGTTCAATTCTTGTTAGGGAAATACCTGTTATTCCATCTCATAAAAGAGAATGGAATGCAGTTTCAAGCTTGAACTGCTAGCTGTAAAACAGTCAATTAAATCCTCAATTGTATTTCACAAGCTGAAATTTTACTATCAATCACACATGTATTTTATGAAACATAATCAAATAGTTACATAAAGCCATTAAGACAACACAGACTTTTTTGCAAAATTGGTCAGCTTCAGAAAGATTGCTCCTACTTGTGCTCTCATTCTTGTTGAACAAAGCAGTTGATCTGTAAACAACTTAATACTTCAGCAAAACCCATCCATTACCTCTTAGAAACACTTGACGGCTCAGTGGTAGAGCATTTGCCTTGCATAAAGAAAATCTCTGGTTCAGCCCAGGCCTGTACAAGGAGGAAACAACTTCTATCTGAAACCGATTGCCAGTTCTTTTATATAACATGTTGTGAGGACTAGTAGTTTGACTTTTCTGCACAATGAGTGTGCATGTGTGCAGGCACTCTGTGGCTGAGATTCTCGGTGTGCCATTTAAATGTTCTTTCTCCATTTACATAACATTGCAAAGGCAGGAACAGTAGGAGGTTATTCCCAAGTAAATGTACCATATGTGGGTTTGTGCTGAACCAGTTCCATCATTTGATTTGAGTTCTAATAAGTACAGTTATACAGCGGTTGGTTATAATAACAATTACCTTTTTTTCACAAAACAAAACATTTATGTTTTGCCTTCAATACTATGTCGTCTTGACAGTGAAAATAATAGGAACTTTTTTTTAAAGTGATACTGTTGCAGATGTAGTTAGGCCTGCATTTCACAATTGTTGGTATTCTTATTGTAATTTAACATTTTAATCAGAGATGTAACATTTGATCAGTGAGAAAAATTACTATCATTTCCTTGGTAAAATATGCATACTGGTCAATTTGATATCACGATAAAAGTGGTTGTAGTCAAATATTGATAAAACTAGCTATGTTTTTGTAATGTCAGCTGTCTTTCTGACGATACTGATATCATATATGATATAAGGGAGATGTAAGATTTCCCCACAACTGTTACTTAGTGCTGGAATTTATTTTTTGATGCATCTCCATTATTCTGTTTATTATAAAAACAGATCTTGTACAAATGAATTAATCTCTGTGTCTGTAGTCCTGCAGAGCTTAGAAATGTGTTTAGGGCCTTTGTCAATGTATGGAATTGAGAACCAAGGTTTTAAGCATTGAGTGAAGGTACATAAGCTGACTTTATTGGAGGGGAAATATATGACTGAGTTGAGATGCCTCACTATTAGAAGTGGAAGAAAGCTTTTTGGGGAACTGCTCTATAAAACAGATTTATGATTGTTTCCTATTGGCTCAAGAATGTGAATTTCTGAAGCAGGCATGCAGAAAAGACACAAGTGAAAGGCCCTGTTTTAATTGCAGGGTGGGGGAAGAGAGTTTGTTTCAGAGGCCAATAATAAATCTCTTTTCCATATGTGGCATTTCAGTTCTTTCATCCTGTTTAAATGTAAAAACATTTAAAGAAAAAAAACCCCTGTTGAATAAAATGGATCTTAATCTTAGGAAAGGAGTTAAGTACTGTATATAGGTTCCCTGTAGCAGATATATTTCTTTTGCCCTGCTCTTGTTTTGTCTTGCTTAGTTAGTTTTACATATTTTAAAAGCAACACATAAGCCTAGTAAATTAAATATACATGCTGTCCTTTCATTTTCGAAATTTTGAAATTTTTCTGATTCTGAGGAGTGTGCAGAGTTCAGCCCAGCTAGATTTAAAAAGTCCATGGGAATGGAAATAAGCAATTAACAGTTTGGATTCTTCTACCGGTAAGTATTAATAGGAGCAACATAATTAGATGCAAATTACTATTTGAATTTGTGTATGTGCAGTTCTTGATACTCTTTGAGTTTGATTGTTTGCTTGCAGACATTTCATTACTGAACTAGGTAACATCAGTTTGAATGTTGTCATCATTCACTCATATTGATGAGGTTACCTAGTTGGGTAATGAAACGTCTGCAAGAAAACCATCAAGCTTAGAAAGCACCAAGGTCTCCACAGTTCAATTGTGGAGCTACCTGAGCTATAGGTATTCTCTTCTATTAGAATGTATGTAACTTTTTATGATATTAAGCAAAAGAGAGCACTTTCTAATCTTCCCAATTTCTTTTTTCTCTAGACATTATTCCATCCCAACAGTGGTGCAGCTGGAAAATACGGAGAAATACAGTCCCTTCGGTTGGACCAGTATAAAGCCTTTTATCTTACAGGTATGTTATTTATTTACTGGGGTTTATTAGGTATTTCCTGTAGTGTATTCTTCTAGTAATAATGTGTTTGAAAGTAATGAAATGTCAATAAAAGAAATATTTTACAACTTAGTTATTACTAATCTCTAATATCAAAATATGTTAGTGTCCTAGCAATTGTTTCTAGCTCCTCTCCAAAGAGAAGAATTTTAAAATAATGTTCTACATACAGAACAAGAAAGTAATTCCACAGAATTCATTTTTTAAAAATAGACTGAATAGAATAGAGAGAGAAGCATCAACAAAAATGGTGGTTTTATAAAGTCCTATTATATGGCATCTGAGTTTGTTCTGGTTAGGGAATAAAATCTCTGTTTTGCCATGGCTCATACCACTATGCCGAAGTTCAGGTAAAAAGTTTGGTTTTGTTGAGTATTTTATTTCTGGATTTCAGTAGAGAGCATTGGGAATTACAGGAGGATTCCATGGGCAAAGCTGGAATGGAGAAAATATTTGAGAAGATATGTAGTAAAACCTTGCTGCCTGATGGGAGTTCAAGAATTCAGCCTGTGAGAGAAGGAGCATTGATTGGCATCCTGGGTGTTGTTATAGGCTTGTGGTTCTTGAGGTGTATGGTTGGTCTGGATGTTCAATTCTGAGATCCAGGTTCCCCAGGTACTGTACTTTTAAGGGAGACAAAATATACAGTTCCCTCTGGGCTTATGTTTTTTTTATTCTCAGACTTTTACTGACATTTTAGAGGATTTCAATTTATATTCCACCATGCTCACTGAATCTTACTCTTCACACAGTTGGAGAGCCAGCCTGTGAAGTTCACTCTTGGCTGGCTCATACCTTCCAGCCATGAAAGGATCAACTCCCCCCAACCCCCAGGCAGTCACATATCCTGTGTCTTTGGAGGAAAGAAAAAGCATGTGAAAAGAAAAAAAATGACATGATATTTCCCTAGGGATATCTGCTCCTTTTTAAAACAGCATTTAAAAAACAAAACAGCAGGACAATTTGATGGTCTTCCGTATGTCTCTTATTTTGGAATAGAGATATAAATCCTATAGAAGCCTATAGACACTTGCAGGGGTTGAGCTTCTGAGCTATAATTATCAAGTTCTTACCTTGTTCTTATCTCTGCCAGATGGCATAGATATCATTGCATAAAACTGATGGCGTTACCCTTCCTCCCAGAGTGTTTTCCCAGTGACTCCTCCAGAAGTCTATAGTTAGAGCCCTAATATGTTTCTTTCTCTATGTCCTACCTACTTTTTCTCAACAGCAAAAAAGAACAAAACTCAAAGATAATGAAGGAGTTGCATGCATTGTCAAAGACAAATACATAAAAAACACTTTAACAAATAAATGAAAGAATTATAACTAATGATACATCATTGTAACAATTAATTACAATTTTACATACTTTCTAATGCAAATGTTGTTCAAATATGTATATTTCTAATACATTTATATGACTATCATTTTAACCTACTGCATTCTGTATAAATGTTCCATATTTTATTATACTTGTCCATACAAATTTACCTCTATAGGCAATCCACTTATAAATGGCAAGTGCAGTCAGGTCTTCCCATCCATTGAATGAAAGGGGTCATTTAATTATTTTTCAATATCAGTCTTTTGGCCATAATAAAGACACAGAGAATCCATTTACATTGTCCAGTTGTCAGATTCCATGTAGTAGATATGTAATTCAAAAGAATATTATCCTTTGAAAATTATTGCTTTTGTTGCACAATTACGTTTATATAAACTACTACTTTCTTCTAAAACTTGGTAAGTGTAGGACATTGTAGAAACATGTTTTAAAGAAATATCATCCTTAGTACATCTCCAGTAAAATGCTGGTTTTGATAACTCTTTTCTATGTAAATGTAATGGAGTCCAATAAGTTCTAAATATTATTTTTTTGTTGTATAAATTGTAATATGAGATCCATTGAAAATTCTTGCTAAAGAAGTTAAGACACACTCCCCTTGTCTAGACAATATAGGATCCTCTAAATCTTCATTGCATTGTTTTCTTAAATCTGCATATCAAATTAAATTATTGATAACAAATACTGAAGCTATAAAACTAATGGTACGGGTTTTTTTTTTAGTTTTAAAAGATTTAACAAGTTATTCTCGGGTATCTCAAAAGCTGAAAATGCTGCTTATCCAAGCAATGTTATTAAAAAAAAATCTTGTAACTGTAAATATTGTCACTGGGTGATATCTGATAGATTATATTTATCTGTTAACACATAGTATGTTTTAAAAAAGCATCCTCTATCAATTGGTTCAATGTCAGTGCCTCCACTACCATCCAATTTTTCTATATTATCATTTTCCCCCCAATTTTTAATTTTGGGTTTCCCCCTAAAATCAATGTTGGTATGGGGAAAAAGATGTCTCTGCCCTATTTCTTAATGCTTGGTACTTTTCAGTTGTGATAGAACTTTTTTCAGCAATCTAGTATTAATTTTGATCTCTTCTTTCTCCATTCCATCATCAGGTTACAATCTGGATGCATTTATGACTGCCAGATAAAGCAAAGTAATAAACCCTGTAATAGGGCTTAAATAATGTGCTATTGAATTATGCCAGTGATCAAAACCAGCCGATCAGCCAGATTTAATGATTGTGGATGTGCTCTTGTTTTTGCCTTCCACAGCTTTGAGGAGTGAATATAGGCAGTCCTCAAGTTATATGGTGGTTCCAGGAACCCTTGATTTACATATTTCACAAATTTTAGGCACATAAAAGCTGAAAAGAAGCATCTTGCAAGTAGTGAAATAGTTAATCACTAAATAATGGAAGGTGTTAAAAGCTATACTTTTTTTATTGCAGACCACATTTTTACAAGGAAAAGTTTTGAGGAGGGGGAGAGATCAGTTTTTATTTGTTTCAGATAAAATACATTCGTCTGATTAGCAGATCTGAAAGACAAACCAGTGTTTCCTGTCTTGCAATACTACAACTTAAAAAAAAAAAGAGTTCGGAAGACAATCTTGGCGGATTGGTCTGGCTGGATCCAAGGTTTAAGAGCACAAATCTGAGAGCAGATTTCCAACAATGGAATTGCATAAAATGACTTTGAATGCTAATGGGATATAGCTTTGAGGCTAAATCCTCACGTATGCAGTCATCTATTTGGCAAAACGTTGTGGGAAAATATGCAAACTCTGCCTTATACAAACAATCATAGAAAATTTCATCATGATAATAACACATGTCTCTAACAGGAGTGGAAAAACAGGTATTGGATACTTGAAGATTAGTGAAAACTGCAAAGTATCTCCATGGGATCCTAGGCCTATTCTTCTGTAGAAATCTTATGCTGGCTGTTAGAACAGTTGGCCAAGAAATCCATCATCGATATCTCCACATGCTGAAAAAGGAATGTGGGTACTGAAGAAAGCTATTCTACTGATGGCTTATCTAGATGGAGTAGGCAAAGTCTATGACTATGCTCTCTTGAACTGCCACTTCTGTGACTAGTGGATTGTAATACAGGACACACACATTTCACTTTTTGAACTTGAGCCAAAGTAGCCTGGTGACATTCCAACTGTTCAATTAGAAAGCCATCGCTAAATTATCATGCACCCCATAAAACTGTCTTGGAAACTGGAACTGAATCCCAGTGGCTTCTTCTCTTATAGCTTCAACAATATCTGGACTATACATCCAATAAGTACCATGGTAAAGTTCAACATGCTTTGAAAACTGTAAAGAGCTCCAGCTTGATCTTGGCCTTACTCCACCATTTCAGTGGTGAGCATCCCAGCCAATACTAGTTCTCATGGGAAGCACTGCTTATTAATAGGATTAGGTTGAGAAATGCCATACCATACGATATGCTTTTTTGGGTCTCCATCAATCCAGTAAGATGGAGATGGAGTCCAAACATATGGCATAAAATTGTTGAATTGCTGATTCCTAATTTATATCCAAGGCAGTTAGACTGATGGTGCAGAACCAGTCAAGTCTGCACTGGACAAGTTATTGAAATAAGGGACGTTAGGCATTCAATCATCTTTGGTTTCCTGGAAGGAAAACAGCTTTTCTGATTCCATCAAGATATGTTCCTGAATGATGCCAAATGGAAAGCAAATTATATGCACTGCC
>JAOYMU010000098.1:34509097-34521302 GCA_025802295.1 Psammodynastes pulverulentus
TCATATGATAATTGTAAAATTCAACATATCTTAAACAATGTATTTTTTTGTATTTTTGACCAATAAAACTTACTATAAAAACAAAACAAAACATGATTTTTCTCCTTAACATCCTGTTTTATAAACAAAGGCGATTCCTGCCGATGGAAATCTGTTATATGTAAATAGTGTACAGAATCGCTTTTAAATTATCCTACATTTTCTTCTTTATTTTCTCTACATTTTCTTTGAATTCTTGAAATAACTAAGCTGTTACCTGTGCTTCTTGATTAAAACACATTCTCCGCCATCTTGGGGATCCAGGTTGTAGATGTAAAGATGTCCACCAGATGTGGTAACTAAGAGCCGAGGCAACTTTTGGATCCTAATAAAAAATGTACAGGAACATAGCTGAAATGACCTCTAAATAGGCTGTACCATCAATTTGCCCACGCTAGATTTCCCGAAAAATGGATTTGTAAGGTGAAGATGCTTATGGGAGTGATTCGGCAACCCCTATTCCTCTGATTTTAGAGTAAAACAATTACTATAATATCTTTAATTAATTGTAGGAAATAGACATAGGGGTGAAAATCTAGAGACATATATGCAGACATACATAAACTTGAATTTGAATTTATTATAAGGCTACATTAGTCACACCAACAACAAGATTTTCCCCTAAATAAAGCCACCGTAATATTATCATGTGATGCGGAGCAAAACACTTCTTTTACTAACCAATTTACTTCATGTAGTTGTATTATTTGCCATGAAATCCAAAGCTTACTTCTAGAACAATGTACTGTAAGGTGTTTTCCTCTCTCTTTGAGATTTGACCTGATGTTAAACTTAAAAAAAAATAAATCTTGCAGCGCTGGCTCATGAAATAATAGGTATAAATGGTATAATCTATATTACTATGCTCTCAAAGTGGAGGGCGACGCAGAATGTTTAGCATAACAAAATCAGTTTTGCCTTGTATATAAGATCCAACCAACATTATTGCAAATGTTATGAATGCAGGAAGTATATCAATGCAGAAGAGAAAGTTGTACATTTTGGGATGTTTGAAGCCTCTGTCTGCATAACCCAGGACTGAATAAACCATGGTTTGCAGACTGCTTATGTGCCCCAGGAAATTGCCACTTTTCTTTATACATTGCCCAACAAATCAGCAATAAGCTGGGTAGGGAGGAATAAAATAATAAAATCTATGGGGAAATGCCTCTCCATCTTTTGATAATTTGCAGAAGAGTAACCTCAATCAATCTAATGGACAATCAAATCATAATCAGAAAAAGATTAAGATGAGTCACCTTGTAGCGGGATGAGTGGGAAGGAAGGGAGGGAGGGATAGATGGATGGATGCTGGAATAAGATTTCCCAGGGCAGAAAATATCCAATAAATAGAGTGGCACTGGTATTTATGGAGTTGGCTGGATTAAAACTGTTTGGACATTTAGCTGATTTTAAGTGCCTAAAATCAAAATATGTACCACCGGTTCGTAGAATGCTGGAACCATGAAACAATGCAAATTTAATAGAATATGTTGATTATATTACATCAACTCAAGTGTCCACTCTTAGCAACATAATATTCAGAGACTATCTTCCTAAGCTCAACTATTCACAGTAATAATGTCACTTTGAGAAATAGTGACTATGGCCATGAGAGAAAGAAACATCTGTTACTAGGGAGAAAGACATGAAAAAAATGGGAGAATGGGAGAATGTTTTAGTCTTACTCAATATTATTTGATTCACCCCGCACCGTGCCATTTATGAAACATTTCCACTGGAACCAGGGTGCCTCTCCTAAATAAAATAGTTTGTCCAATACAAAATGAGGGCAATCCTGTTTAGTTGCTGTAGCCCAGCTTACGTACGTCGAGAGCACACAGATGTTCCTTTGTCCAGAGAAGTTCAGGCGCACGGTAGCAAAGGCCCGGTCTTGGCTCATCATGCCTGATACTTGAGAAGGGAGGTAGTTGGTGGCAGCCATGAACATCTTGCCCATGTATCCACTCCAGGAGGGAGGTTCTTCCGGCCGACTAAGACAAACAAAATGCCAGATTATAACATTCTACTCCAGGAACATCTGTACGATATAACAACAACAAGGGTCTTCATTTCCTAAAACCCAAAGCAGATAATTTCATTATCTTTCCTTCCTAAATGTTCCTAAAGAGGAATAAAACTCTAAACCTTAACGAAGAGCAATAGATGGTGTTATGTAAATAGCAGCAACAAATCTAAAGTTAAAATATTATTGACACTTGCATCAACTGTTTAATTATGTGTTACTGCTTAACATAACACTGTATGCCTAAGCTTTAGGCATCAATGCCAGAGATCACTGTCTGTCTGTAATAATCTGGCAAGATTCTCTTGCACAGAGAAAGGGAGGGCTATATTCAATTAGATATGACCCACTGCATGAAATCCTATTGTAGAGGAAGTCACCGCAAACCCCTTTCTCACCAAGCACTCGGAGGTGGCTCAAAACAGTATTGTGGCAGGCACAAAGCTTGGATTTCCCCTTTAAAGCTATCACAGAATGAATTCCAGCTCTCAGTGAGGATAGAGACTTCCAAATGTGATTGACAGCAACAACTTTAAAGCATGCTATGAAATCAAAGCAATCTACTGAAAGATCAGTCTAAGAAAAGTCAACATAAAAGAGGGCATTTTAAAAAGCACCCACTGTACTCCAGCACTGAAGTACTATTGAAGGGAAGTCATTCACAGGACAAGTATTGTGGGGATATTGGAGGAAGGAGTATTACATACGATCACCGCCTCGAGTTATTTTTTAAAAATAACAAAACCGAATAATATAAAAGTAAATGAAACTGCCACTGCTATGAAAACCCATCTTCAAGTTGCCAACTGGCAATCTCCAAGCCATGCCTGGTATGTGCAGACATCAGCAGGAGCTAGAATAAAGTAGTCTGATCCTGAAGGGTTTGAGGTTTGCATACTAATACCCAAACCTTCCACCTGGCTTAATAGCAGGCTGGAAGATGCTAGCAATGATCTTTTGGCCCACTTGTGATAAGGCAGCCCAAAAAGGATGTTTTTGTGGCATTCACCTCTGGATATTGCAAGCCCAAAGTAATGTCTCTCAGAGCTTGTCATGGTAATCTATTTTTGAGGTAAGCTAGGCACACATCTTAATGTTTGGAAGTTTTGCTGATAAAGGAAGTAACTGACACACCTGCTGAAGTGGACATAGGCCCTCCTGGTCATGGAGATTTCTACATTTAAAATAGATAGCTACCATACATTCCAATGTTAAGATACTTCTTTCCTCAATTCTGACTTGCCTCTCTTGTGACTGATGTTCAGAAGAGGAATGCAGCTGCTACGTGTTCAGACAGGCATTCAAAGTAGGATACAATATATACAAACATTCTCATTTGGTAAACATGGAGTCAAAAGCAGTCACTTTCATTAAGAGCTCGAAGCCTTAAACTAGTTGTATAGAAAACTGGAAACAGGAGCAGCAAAGGACCCTTTCTAGGACTGTATTAGTAACATAACTGCAACACAGCCACTATTCCAGTAAAGGAAATTAAACAGGTTTAGGATAAATACTATGGCCAGGCAACCAAGCCATGGCCAGATAGCAGGCTCTTGGTCAACGCTTCTGGAGTCCAGCTTGAATTGCAGTCCATCACTTTGCTATCCCTAGATCCCAGATTGATCCTACAACTGCTTTTACAAACCCAAGGAAATCCATTTCTGAATCAAAACAGTATCTCATTGTGTGGATTCACAAGTATCAGAACTAGAGATGCCAATACTGCCATTTGCAGTCAACCATTGGAAATGAGTCAGCTTGAACATATAACCACCCAAAACCCAAATCCTGGAAACAATTGGCAATAACTTGGATCTGAATGATCCAAGATTCTGCCCACAGGTTTTTCAGGGATGGTCAAACTTGCTGCCAAATCAAAGCTTGAGTGATCCATTTAGAAAAACAACTATAGCCAATTAGGAGAGATTACTGAAGTAATTCTCCCAATAAGCAAACCTTGGTTGTCTGTGAGCAGATCTAGACCTGGGTGAGGAGTATCTTTCTCAGCTTCCATCTGCCATCTACAAAAACCTGTCAAGAGAGCCTTTCCTTGATACAGCTCACTTCTCAGTGGCACATGCAGCATAATTTTGCTACCCACCTGTCGGTGAGATGCTCCAACTTAAAAATATGCACTGTCTCAGTGTTGCTTGATGCACACAAGAACTGGGAATCCATACTGAACACAAGGGAGCTGATATTCACGTACCTAAAGCAAAGGGAAGAAAGAACCCAGACACCTTAATTGGAATAGGAAATGGTAATAGACTGCTCTAAATAAGCAAGCCTGAGAGATTCTCGTAGGGCGGAAATACATTTTTTAAAAGTCCCATGAGACCATCTCTGCAGAATTGATTAGCAATGGTGTAGCGTTAAGGATATTTGGCTAGGAACGCAGCAACCAGATTCTCATCCATGTGGATGTTTCTTGGATGAGATTGGACCAATCAATCTTTCTCAATTAAACCCATGTCATGGGAGGAATGTGCACTGTGTAAATTACCCTGACCTTTTGGATGAAAGGCAAGATAGATGTTCTAGCAAATCAGTCATCCAGTTTCCCTGTATTTTTATTTCTGTGGGTGCTTCTGCATAAGAATACCGTAAAGTTTTACTACTTTAGAGTAAGAAAAATAATATATCCAGTATCAACGAAAAGTTTCCTTTTCAAGGCCTTCCAAAAGGCCAGTGGGGTGGGGCCATCCTAATCTTAGGACAGAAGGTCTTCTAAAAGGCAGGAGCTACAGCAGAAAAGGAACACCCCCTGGTCCCTGCCAACCAACATTTTTTGGCTGACGGGACCTGGAGCATGCCCATCCTGATGGACCCGATTGGAGAGATAGAAACAACTGGAAGAAGGTGACCCCCCTGAGGTAACCCTCAAGCCATGAGGGATGACAAGCAGAACAATGAATTGCAACTAGAAAAAAACACTGGCAATCAAAGCAGTCAAATCAAAGCATGCGCTGAGTAGCTGACACCATTTTGCAACCTGTGCCAGCTGCATTCTGCACCATCTGAAGCTTCTCAGTGATCCTCAAAGGGAGCCCCATGTAGCGCTCATGTGCTGCTGTGGTTTTCCTTCTTCCTCGGTGATTGGTTCCACTCAGTTGGACAGGAGGCGAGACACTGCATCTGCTGCCCCTCACTTGTGAATTGCTGGAGGGTTTGATGCTCTCATTCTACCTCTTTAACATCCACATGAAACTACTGGGTGAGCCCTGGATTCTATAGGTAAATCTCTCAATATATTGACCCAGGGTATGAAGGCTGCTCAAATCTGGATGAGGAAAATCTTTTGCTGAAGACCGAATGACTGCAACTGGATTGCTGGGTCTGGGATGTTTTCACCTTTGCATTTCCCACTTGAGACTAGTGTGCCCACCTGGACTTGTAGCTATAGCTTGAAGAGCAGATGGGAGCTGTGACCAGAAGAGTTCTGTGCAGGTTCACCTGGTTTAGCTACTGTATACCCTTTCCTTGATCAGAAGGCCCTTCTGATGGTCGCTTATGACCTAATCATCTTGCGACTGAGATTACTACAATGCACCCTACAAAGGGCTGCCCTTGAAAACAATTTGGAGGCTATAGCTGGTCCAAAATACAGCGAGTCCAAATTTTGATCATGTGACCATAGGGATGCTGCAATGGTTGTTAACTGTGAAAAATGGTCATAAGTCACTTTCTCCAGTGCTTCTTATGATTTTGAATGGTGACTAAATACAAGCCGAGGACCTACTTGTATATGTTTTTAAATATTCTAAGCTGCCCACTTGAAAGAACAGATTAGGGATAGATCACCACAGAGAAATCTATGTGGTAACTAGGAGTCAAAAATGACTTGATGGCACATATCAATCAATGAAGTTGCCCATAATATTTTTTGGATTAGGCAGCCTCAGAACCCAATAAATGATCAGTTATTTCAAGTGAAGTACTGACATTAGAGGAGCAGACCAACCTCTTCATTCCTCTCCTGAATTCATACAGCTTTTGTCCTTCGGGGATGGAAAAAACACGAAAGACGGTTCCCTGAAAGGAAAGACACGAGACACTAAAGTGAAGAGGCAATCAGGCCAGAAACAATAGCAGCATTTTGCTTTTGGAGAGGAGGCACTACCTCCCTTTTGACTTTGGGTGGATAACAGTTTTGTAGCAAGGGGCACAGAAAAGCTGTGACATCAAAGGGGCTAGTAGAGATTCTACCAGATTAGATCCACTTTAAGTCATGGAGGAGTTTTTTTTTTTATGATTATGAAATAGGTGGGTTAAAGCTAACAGAAGCTCAATGCAGCTATTTTGTTGCTTTTTAACAGAAAATGCACCAATTTCAACAATGTGAAACTGGAGAGCCACAGAACGGAGGTACATGCAAACCACAAGGTTGCCCACTTACTATTCAGCAAGGTCGAATAAATTAAACAGTCCTCGGTGCCAGAAAAGGAGAGGGTCTTATTTCAAACAATTGTGTTTTCTCTACCATTTTCCTCCTCCTTGCTAGCCATCCTTCCACCTCCCCACCTGTCCCATTTTCTAATTTGTAATCTTCTTGGTATTGGTATTATGTTTAAAATTATCCTAGGAACAATTATAGATAGATATCAGAGCAAAGTCCATCCTAAGTAAACACAAATTAAATGGATGATTTACTTTCAGCTAATGCCACAGAACATTATTAGAAAGCTGTTGCCGCTAAAGTTTACATCTGAGGAAATACTGTTTAGGATTAAGCAATATGTTTGCCTAGGTTGGGTGGCTACTAATTGGGTCATTACATTCTGTCTTAGAACAAGGACTCCTGATCCCTATGGCATTTGTCCCTGAGAGGGTATGATCTGAATGACAGAGGTTCAACCTATTTCTAGGTGTATGACCTATAGCTATTTTCTGTAGATAAGAGTTATACAGTAGTTATCTCTGATAGCAGTCTTGAAGTAACTGAAAGGTTAAAACTGCTCTCATTTCTGAATGCTTCAGAATGAAGTTAGAGGAAGGCAGATTTCAGTCAAATGTTAGACTATTCTTACTCTTAAGAATAATTTGACACTTAAATTAATTACCAGGAAAGGTGATAGACTCTCCTTTCATTGGAAGAAGTCAAGATATATACATTTAATGTATCTCTTGACCTCTTTATGGGTGCTTTAAATCTGAATTCCCATACTGAGCAGAAGGTTGGAAACTGAGGGCTTTATAGGCCCTTCAAGCTAAACAATTCTAGATTCTTTTCCTGCTATTTCATCAAAAATTTGTTCGATTAAAACTTTTTCATTAAGAAGTTTTTCACTACTCTGGGTTCTAAACAGCCTCCTGAATGACCAAACCGTCGAAATAAATAGGACTGTTGGACAGACATCTGTTCTCCTGTAAGAATAATCAACCAATGGAACAGCTTGCCCTCGGAAATTGTGGGAGCGTCATCACTTGAGACTTTCAAGAAGAGATTGGACTGCCATTTGTCAAAAATAGTGTAGGGTTTCCTGCTTGGGCAGGGGGTTGGAGTAGATGACCTACAAGGTCCCTTCCAACTCTGATTATCTGTCATCTCTTATTCTTACACAAATCTTAAGCAAGTGTTTTCTCATTTTATTTCTAACTTAAGGGAAAAACAATTCTGTTTTGCACTGCATGCATAACTTCTGCTTTACATATAATTGTAAGTCATGGAATAAACTGAAATGGTTGAATTCACACAATATGATGAGTCCAAACTAAACATATTACATAATCTGAACCTAGATTGAAAAAAAAAGCTGATTCAATATAACAGCCGTGGTGGGGAAAAACAAAATTTGGAGATTTTTTAGAGGAACCAAGAGAATAATGGGCCTGGAAGGGAAAATTTTTGAGGAATAAATGGAATCATTGGTTATGTTTAGTCTCAAAAAGACAAGGCTATAGAGAGGCATGATAAGTGTCACAAGGAGTTTATGGCTTTCGTGTAGAAGACAGAGCAGAAAACAGGATAAGAAAGGGCAGATTTAATTTACAAAGAAATTATTTTGGTTTATACTGAAAAATGTCCTAACTGTAAGAGCTATTTGACAGTGAAACAGTGCCTTGGGGATGATGACCTCATCTCAGAGATGTTTAAACAGAGGCTAGATGATTACTTGCCAGAGAAGCTATATCAGTAGATTTCTGCTGTGGCCAGAGTGTAGGAGATCTCCAAAATAACTTCAACCCCTCTCATGCCATAATTCTATGATATACCAAACTGATTTGCCAAGCTCTACATCTTATGTCTTCCAATGTGATGAATACCATAACTTTAGATCAGATCATATAAAGATACTACTGATAGACTGAAGTTATAATATACACCTTCATCCTTTTTTGGCTCCACTTACTAATGATCCCTCAATGTGTTTGGTAGTCAAGGTGTAGTAGGATTCCTGTTCTGGTTGACTAGTCCTTGGCATTTATTTATTTATTTATTTATTTATTTATTTATTTATTTATTTATTTATTTATTTATTTATTTGTGGATGGATGGATGGATGGATGGATGGATGGATGGATGGATGGATGGATGGATGGATGGATTGATTGTTTCACTGCCCAGTTAAAATGATTTTAGATATCTTACAAAAACTAAAAATTAGCAATAATAAAATTCAGCCGCCAAATAAAATTACAAAATCCAATAACGGAAGGAGCAAACTATAGGAAGTCAGCTTCAACTTCAAAGATAAAGTATTATAAACACTTTATGAAAAAGCCAAATTTGTTGCTGACATTAAATTTAACAGGAGACTGGAAAAATGACTTGAAAATATGGGACAGACTATTAAAAGATAGGCAGTTTCAAAGTAACACTGGTCTAATCATAATAATCATAAAAAGCAGCTAACCATAGTGAATGCAGCAATGATGGAAAACCCATTCCCCCACTCACAATGTTCCATTTTTTGACTTATTGGAATTTCTAACTATTTTACAGCTGCCTTATGAAGACTAGGAGGTGGAAAGCATTATGAACTGGTATCTTAGCAAGATTGGTAAACAAGATGTCTACCCATTCTTCTAAATATTAGATGGAATTGCCTTCAATTTAATCCAGAAAAGTATTGTGTTCATATACAAAGCATTGTAACCAGTAATACAAAAATATTCTCCTTCTCCATATAAACAATAATTATCTAAATGTTACCATTTAATAAAGTTCCTGATTAGCCACAAAATGTTTTTCTTTCTCTCTCAGCTAGTTGTGATTTGTATAAACGTCCATCTTTGAAACATAAGCTGCCTTGGTGAGTTTGAATCATTTGTTACTCGGAGGTGGCAGATGACAGAAAGGGTTGTATGGGTTGAGACACTTCAGGCACATATGTGCCAAACAACTGGAATTCATGTCATACCTCTGTACTTTGTTTACTTTCTTTAGTAGTGACTTATCTTTCAGGAAACCTCCACTTAATTTAGAATCACTTGCAAAGGCATGTGGTTGTATCATCTGAGCCACACTTGGCACCATCTGATTTCAAAATGGGTGGATATCATCCTTGACAATCCAATATTTCATATTTGCAATGGAGAATGAATAGACAGGACTTATTCAACATAGCAGCTAGAATCATGAATGGCCCTCAGAAACCAGAAATGGAAATTTGCTTGGATTCCCAACAAAGTTAATTTAAATCATTAAAGGAAAAGATGGTTGAGTCAATCTTTCACCCTTCTTCAGGTTTTTTAAGACGTAAGAGTAAATATTATTCAATGGAATTCTAAAGAGTAAGTCATTCCAGTTTGGTTGCTGCCTTCACTGTCAAAATACCTTGATTCATAACGGATTTTTTTATGTTTTAGAATGATGCATTTTATAATAATTAAATACATTTTACTACTTTAGAAATATACCATGATATCTTGCTTATCTAATGAACAACTTCCTGACAGTTCAATATTAGTGGCAAGCTATATCAGGCTAGCCACCAACAATTAATTACACGTTTAAAAAAAAATCAAATTTATTTCCAGATACGATTTCCTGTCTGGACTGAGTGGAACTCCCCATAGGATTATCTTTAGATAGAAAAGCGGCCTCAGGTGCTTGAGGTGTTTGAGTGTGATAATACAATATGATTGTTTTCAGACAATCTTTGTATAAATGCAGATGAAAAGATTCCCACAGTGGAAGAATGGATGGTGAAGTTAATGGAACTCGCTGAGATGGTGAAGTTAACTACGGGTACTTTGGTTAAAGAAAAGACTTTGTGTAACTTTGTTTCTTTGTGGAAACCACTTTTGGACTTTTTTGCTAGCAACTGAAAGAACTGCTATATTAATTTTGAGGTTTGAATTGTTTGTGATTATAGAATTTGTGTGTAATATTTAATTTTGCATCTAAAATTTAATGTATCTTAAATTTGTAAGAACTGAAGAAAATTGGAAGTTACTCTTTTTTCTATTTCTTTTGTTTCCTTATCCCTTTCCACCTCCCCTTCCCTATTTTTCCTTCTTAGTTCTTTTTTGTTTTTTTATATCTTACCTTTTATAGAAATTTAATAAAGAAATTTAATTCAAAAATTAAAAACTTTGTATAAATGTGCCTTTCTTATAAGGCAATGAATATCATATGGTTGACGTTTTACTTTTCCGTTAAACATATTTTTGTATTTTAAATTAAACTGTTTTCTTTTTCTCCTTCTTTCTCCTCTTGGTAAATTACAAATTTTAATTACCCTGCATTCCTGTCACCTGAACTCAAAAACTACTGTAAGCTTTATTTTGAAGGTTATGTAGTATCAGGGATTTTTTTCTGCGGAACGCACCGGAACGACGTTCCCCCACCTATTTTCAGTAAGTGTCACATGTTCCGTCTCCACCAATCGCCATGCTCTATAGTTTCCGGTTGCTAGGGCGACGATGAAACAAACGGAGGCAAACCAAAGGGGGGTGAGTTCCACCACCTTTTCTCTGAGAAAAAAAGCCCTGGGTCTTACAAAGGCTTTATAAAATGGTACTAACACTTCATGTGACTTTGATTCTATGCCTGTTTATACAACCAAGGATTGAATTCAGTTTTTTTGGCTGCTGCCAGACACAGGTGGCTCATGCTTAAGTGATCATCCATTCAGACTCCAAGGACAGTTTCAGTTACTTTTTTTGAGCCAGGTTTCATGTAATATGTTTTTCCTGCCCAGGTGTAAAACCTTGCTTTTCTCCACATTAAATTTCATTTTGTTGGATTCAACAGTGTCTCATTTGGATCAGAAAGGCACAATATGCATACACATAAAACTCTATAGAGAAATGGTAGAGCAGTGGTTAGAATGCAGTACTACATGCTGATTGCTCACAGCCAGTTGTCCTGACCAGCTCATGGTTGATTCAGTCTTTCATCCATCCGAGGTCGTTAAAATGAGGACCCAGACTGCTGGGAACAATATACTAACTTTGTAAATAGCCCAAAGAGTGCTGTAAACTGATAAATGCATTGTGCAGTGGTATATAAGTCTAACTGGAATTGCTATTGCTATATACTTTTTCCCGAGGGTGGATCCTTTTATGAGAAATAAGATTACCATTCTTTCAACATTCCATGTATTTATATGGCTTCTCCCCTGTGTGGATTTTATGAGAAGTGCACTGCTCTAAGCAAATGTCTTCCCACACTCCATGCATTTACGTGGTTTCTCTCATGAGTGGATCTTTTTATGGGAAGCAAGATAACGGCTTTGAGCAAACATCTTTCCACACTCCATGCATTTAAATGGCTTCTCCCCCAAGTGGATCTTTTTGTGGATACTAAGTCCACTGCTCTGAGCAAAGGTCTTTCCACAGTCCATGCATTTATATGATTTCTCTCCCGTGTGGATCTTTTTGTGGGTAGTGAGTTCACTGCTACGACTAAAGGTTTTCCCACACTCCATGCATTTATACGGCTTCTCCTCTGTGTGGATCATCTTATGGAAAATAAGATGACCTTTTTGAGCAAAGGTCTTTCCACACTCCACGCATTTATATGGTTTCTCTCCCGTGTGGATCTTTTTGTGGATAGTAAGTCTACTGCTCAGAGCAAAAGACTTTCCACACTCCATGCATTTATATGGCTTCTCCTCTGTGTGGACCATCTTATGGGAAATAAGATTACCTCTTTGAGCAAAGGTCTTTCCACACTCCATGCATTTATATGGC
>JAOYMU010000098.1:34579631-34590206 GCA_025802295.1 Psammodynastes pulverulentus
CGGGGTTTTTTAGCGCGCGACGGGGGGAGCGCGGGGGGAGCGTTCCGGCACCTTTTGGTGCCGAAAAAAAGCGCTGACAAGAACTATTAGCAACCTTCTGTGGGCAAAGCTTACACATAAATGTAGTAAAATGTTGCTACTTTTAGAGAAACAAATTTGTTTTAATTGTTTAATAGTGCAAACGAAAGATTGATTACTCTGAAAATTTAAATAATAGAAGGATAATCTGTGATTGTCTCTCTAGAACTTGGCAATAACATGGGCTATGGTTTCTATGGTGTCCATATCATAGAGGCAATACTGTGTTTCATATGGGATTTTCCTATATTTCCCTTTCAAGACAGCCATGTGGAGAGTATTAAATCAAGTTAAAATAAGGCTCAACTAAATTTGGGAACAGTAATTGATGTAAATATGAGGTTGGTTTAGGCACTCATTGGGTTATTTGCAATTATATTATTAAAGAAAGTAGCAATTTCTGTTGACCTTCTGTATTTAAGTAAAGATCCATAGTATTGATCTAGTTTGATCTGA
Organism: Psammodynastes pulverulentus; assembly: GCA_025802295.1. Taxonomy (NCBI): domain Eukaryota; kingdom Metazoa; phylum Chordata; class Lepidosauria; order Squamata; family Psammodynastidae; genus Psammodynastes; species Psammodynastes pulverulentus. The sequence goes on from JAOYMU010000098.1 coordinate 34,580,166, forward strand.
CTCTAAGGGTAAGATGGCATCATTGGAAAAACCATAGAGACTCACTTTCTTTGGATCACTATTTCCCAGGAAGTTTGAGGTTGTTTGCCAATATTACATGGATCAGAGGCATACAGTCTGAGTCCACTTGTTTGCACTACAGGAATTGGTAGGAGAAATCCTCCAAGCAGAGCTGTCAGGGAAATGACAGGACTTTTCTCAATAGTTGTGGATTTTGTAACGTGGAGAAAAAAGTTGTTACTGATACATACCAGGATCAAAATGTTTCACTTTAATGTATAATGGAAAGTTTTAAATAAATATAAACTTTTCTAATTTAAAACAATATTTCAGTATTCTAAAAATAGATGTTCTTTATATAGCTGTTTTGAAAATTAATATTCATTATTTCTTACGTATTATTTGTTCTTAGGTAACATTACTTTCCTTCCTAGTGGAAACAGAAGTGTCATTTCTCGACTATATTAAAGGAGGGTAAGTAAATACTCCAGAAAGCTGATTAAAAACAAGATTTTACTTGCATTAAGAATAAAATAGGAGCATAAATAGCTCTTCTTTGTACTAGTTTCTTACAGACACATTGTTTTAGGTATAGCTGTCAGGCCTCTGTCAAACGTAAAGGCATAATACTACTAGAATATGTTTATTAGGACACGAAAAATCAGAAATAATAGTTTTATTATAGCAAAACTATAAAGCCATTATAAAAAATTCCAGTGACTTCTCTATCAAATACAAATTCTATTTAAACTACAATGAGTGTTCACATTTCTTGTGCCTCTTTCTCCTTCTGCTCTTTATACAAAGGCTAAAAGCAATTACTTGTGGTACCAGCCTGATGTAGGTACCAGTCTTCAAATCATGTGAGACCTAACTTCCTCGGTTAGCAGCCCCTTCCCTCAGACAATTGGACCTGGTATACACCTTTCTGACTTGCTGGTTGTTGGAAGAACATTTGCTAATCATACTTTGCAGTTGGAGGAATAGGAACCTTAGTATATTTTTTGGAAAAAAAAAATATATGTGGGCAGCCATTTATATGTCCGCATATCTGGATTTGGATTAAATGTAAAATATACATTGTTAATTCCTTCTGCTCATCCTAACCACCTTGGTAAGGTAAGGATATCCACCTGCATTCTTCAGAGATCCATGTTACTTTTTTCTCTAAATTCTATTCAGTTCAAATCTACAGGGATTATTTTTCCTTATACCTTTGTTATTTTTGAAGCTTGATTTGATCCTTGTTGAAGCACCAAAAAAATTTTAAATGTTATGTAAGCGCTAAAAAAAAATGCACATTTTTTTATATAAGGCTTTCTAATCAAGTTTCACTACTGCGTCTTTTTAGCTTGCTGTTTACTCCCTTTTGTAGTTTTACCAACAGGATTTTAAGATGAACCAGCTACGTCTGAGTTAAATATTAATCACAGTTAAAGCTTTACCTTTGTGTGCAATTTAAATATGTTTGAATCCACAGTTGGTATAGTTTGCCTTAGCTAACATTCAGGGCTTTAGAAGATAATCTATTTTGCTAGGTCACCTTAGCAAATTAAAAAAATCTACTGCCCCAGAGTGCTATAGTAAACCAGAGGACCATTTTTGTATTGTTACCTGACTATAAGTCTGACTTACTGTATGTGCTAATATATTCCTTTTGTTATAGATTGTCCTAATGGCAGGTAAAGCAATAAAATGATTTAAATTCTTAAATGTAATCCGTGTTTCATTTTTGTGGGCCCTTCCCCTGCTAATTCTTGGATTTGAACAAACTAGCTGGGGATGGTTTTAGTTTTTTTCCTGATACTGACCCACTTTTTACCTTAACTAATGTAGCATAGTTCCATATATATTGTTAAACATGAATTTTTCAGCTCTTCAAAGTAGATCAGGCCTCTCCTTTTTGACCATTGGTTGGTAGTAGTAGCTCTTCTGTCTCTCAGCCATTCGTTCCCTCTGCTCTCTATTTCACTAGGATCGCTATAGAGGAGCTTCACCTTAAATAATAGTTACTTTTGAGTTAAATTATGGGTAGGACCAGTTTTCTTTGATACAGAATTTTGATTCATAGACACATATATAAATTGGGTGGGATTCATAAGAAGAAGAAAACCTTGTTGCAGTTAAATTATATGGAAAATGGAGTCATGGTTCACACACTGCACTAAAACATAAGATTGCATGTTTTTGGCTTAATGTGGAGTGTAGATGTACCCTTTATGGCTTAGTGGGTAATGTGCAAACCAGTCCATTGCATTGTAATCAAACCATAGATCAAAAATTCAGCAAATGTTTGACTCATTTGTGACTAATGATGAGCAATTAATAAACATGGGCACTTCTTTTAAGATTTAAAATTTAACTATGGACTGACTGTCAAATAAATGAATCTTCCGATGCTTTGGCATCAACCAGCTCAAGAAAACATGACTTTCCTAAATATAAACAGTTTGTAAGATTACTTCAATATTTCAGGGGATTATTATTCCTTTTGATAATCAAGTATTTAGGTAGACTTCAAGTGTTTGATGATGGCCAACAAATTCACCCTGGGTTTTTCCTTTTATATACTCATGAGTGATGGAAGTATACCAAGTTAGTATTTAAACTTCCTGTACTGAGAGAAACCCACTCTTGAACCTCTCATAGAATTGATGTTAGCATTAAAAACATGCAAAAATACCAAAAAATAGAGCACCAGAGATAGTGACTATTTTATGGAAACTGATCAGTTTTTACTGCCTGAGGTCCAAAGTGACTATGTGATGCATTCCTTTAATTCCATGGGCCTTGGAACCAGACAATTTATTTGAAGAATGTTTTAAATCTTCATATCTGGAAGCTATCAGCAGAGGGAGCTGAAATACTATACACTCATTGACATAAATAATGTAACCAATTTAATACTCTTTGATGTACCATTGCTCAAAGATGGTAATCGAGCTGTAGTGAAAATAAAAAATTGTAAACTTTGGTTATCGACGTTTCACAATACTAAAATATTAAGTATTTTCCTCCAGGGAAGTTTATGGAGAGCCTCCAGGTAATTTTCCCAAAGTTGTTAAAATAATGATTTGAGTATCCTTTCAAAGATCAATTGGAGGTTTGCAGGGGGTTGCTATGCTACCCATGGACTTGTACAATCAAGCATGAATAGACAGCAATTGGAAAGTGAATTTGCACATTTCCCATTTGTAGAAGAACTAGCTTTGGTATGTTAATTGCTTACAAATGATAAAAAATATAAATAGTTCTTAATATAAGGATCATAAATAATATGGTGCTTTCATTAAAACTGGAAAACACTAAGTATACCTCAAATTGAAGTTTTTTTCCTAGCTTGTACTCTCCAAATACCTACGCCAGAATTCTCAGCCTCCATGGGCTATAGTAATAATGAAGCTGTTGGAATTTCAGAAAGTTGCCCGATCAGGTTTGGAAGAGCGTGTGAAACTCCAACATTGAGTAGGAGTTGACGCTAGATTTTTGACTTGTGTCATTCTTTGTAGTTCCATCTCCATACCTCCTATGCTAAATGACTTTGCCAAAAGCCAACTAGTAATTGGGGGGGAGGGGGGGCACACCACTCTGTCCAGATCCCACCCACAAACATTGAAAACTGTGTATAGGCTGCATCTGTGCTGTTAACTTCCATGATCAATGAAAGAAATCTTCAATAGAGATTGTTTTCAGATGTGAAACCAACAAGTTTTGAATTACTGGAGGGACTACGATCAACTCATGGAATTGTCAATATTCCTTGGTGTACTAAACCTTTGTTTTGAAGGGCTACTGGATAAACTCAAGTTTATTTGAAAGGGGTGGGGTGGTTGGTAGTTTCCATGACCAGAGTTTTTTAAAAAAATCTATATTTTAATTATCTTGCATAAATTTCCCACGGAAAGAAACTGGAACAATTGATATCTGATTTCCTCAAACACCTTGGTTGCATTATCGGCATCGTACCCTACTTCGATAGACCAGAAGACCTGCCATCGAGCTGCCAGCCTTAATGTTTCTCTTGCCAGTGCCAGATCGTTTTAAACCACCAAATTCGGTACCCACAGTCAGTTGACACCATGCTTATAGAGTGTTAAAGGGTGATTATTGGCAAAAAAAAAAAAAAAAGGAGGTGGAGTCTGTAAGTAGATGGGAAGTGTGTGCAGTTGACTGGCACCCTGAAAAAGCATTGTGGTGCAAAATCTTTTTTCAACTTCCATATGTGTTTCATAGTGCTTTCAAGAGTTGGTGTAGATTACCTTGGTACATTTCCTTCTGCTCACTGTTCTACAGCCCATATTCTGTTTGCTACTCTTTACATCAGACATGGCACTGAAGGCTCCTCTGTGTGTGTGTGTGTGTGCTTGTGTGTAACTTCCACTTCCACTACGATTATACTGTTTGCTTGAAAAAGCATTGCTACAGCTAGCTGCTGATGAGACATCAATCAAGATGCTAGTCTTCTTCATTATTCCAAAGTGAACGGCTGGAAAGATTTCAGTGGCAATTGCCATAATGTGAAATTGCAGCTTATATGCATTGCCTTGATATCAAGGACATCTGGAATCATCTGAAGGCACCCACAGTGCAACCCCAAATTGATGGATCCCTTACACAAAAGAAAGAGTAATTTCCCCTTCCTTGGCAACCTTGACACGTGTGGGATTTTATGCTTTAAAGTAGCATTTCTCTGCCTGCTTTTTTCTCTTCTACTGTGGAGTTGTCTAAACTAGGTTAGAGCCAGAATGTCTGCCACCTCAGCACATTTCCATGGCTTGCTTTTGCCAAGGGCTGCTAGACTTTCTACTACAGTTCTCCATAAACTAAACATCCCTGAGGAGGTACAGGCCCACCTTATTAATATTGTCCTAAATCTCAGTGTGGATGCATTCCAGAAATTTTTTTTTAAGAGTCTCTCCCTTTCTTTATTCAACCCACCAATCAAATCTAGCCAGGATGAACCCAGGCAAATCCTTAGAAGGACATCGTTTGGTAGTTACAGAAGACGGTGTATCTTCAATCTCTTGGAGAAGAGGCAGGAAGATTGTGTAGGTGTGATGTATATGTGATTCCCATCTATAAATTTGAGGCCAAAGCTGCAGGTTTCAACCACCCAGTGGTTTCCCGATTCTGCCATGATTGCCTTCCTCCCATGTCTTAATGTCCAGATTAAGGAAGCACAATCATTTCAAGTTCAGGTTCTTGGTCCCTCATCCCCCGACTCTAGCTTGGCTGTGTCATTCTGTCAAAAGCCATGGGTCTTGAAGGCTTTGTGTCAGCCACAACCGTGTCTTCTCCAAAGGCCTCTATGCATTTCTCCACAGTTTTCAGGATAATCTGTAACCTCCTGTCCAATGCCAAAAGGTGGGCTTCGGTCAACACGGGGGCAAGTCGGTCTTGAAGGAGGGACTCCCTCATGATATCACTCAGCTTGTAGTCTGACTTGGCTAAAAGCTGCAGCCGTAATAAAGTGATCTTCTTTATTCTAAAGGAAAGGAAAGGATAGATTTGAGTCACTCTGTTTACGGAAAACACACACACTCAAGATCTAAGCATTCTTACTCATGTTTGAAACCTTGATGTGCCCAGTTTATAGCTGAACAGAGCACTTGGCACACAATGAAAAACTACTGCAAGCTCCTAACCTGTGCTACTTACACAAGCCTTGAGGCTTTTTTCTGGAAAGGCCAAACCTAAAGAAGCTCAGTCCTCTGTCTTGATTATGGAGGCTAGGAGTTACTGGTTACGTTTCTTGGTTTTTATTCTGGTAATAATAAAAGGTCTGTTCTCCGTTTGACGCTGCTTGGCCTATTCCCTGTCAAACTCAGGGCGTCACATTGGTGTCATGTGATGTTTTGTGACTTTTCCCACTTCGTGGAGCTGGAGTAGGCGTGGCCTGTGCGTGACGCATCTGGCCCACGAGCCGCCAATTTGACACCTTGCCCTATCAGCCTTTTTAATATTTTTCCATTTTAACCTATTTGAAAAATAAGATAAATGATGACACAATGGAAAAAAGAAAATGAGAAAGAACTCAGTGGATGGGAGGTAAAATATTAGTAAGTAAATAGAAGATACAATTTTAAAAATCAGTGCAGAACTCTAAACATCCATTGCACATGGTCTTATAAAAAAGTAAAAGAATGACAAAAGATAAGTATCAATATCAGAAAATAATTAGTGTAAAATCACTGCATTCTCTCCCATTGCATGTGACCTATCCCTAATTGCAAAAAGAGATGTATAATAATAAATGTTGGAAATGTGACACAGAATGAACATCTTACCATATCTGTTGGTCATGTAAAAAAAGTCAAAAGCATTGGAAGGATATACACATAATTATTTACAAAAATCTTTTAAAAGAAAGCTTGACCTGAATTTTCAGGGTTAAAAAAACAACAACGCAAAAACAACCGCTACTCTAGGAGTCTTTCCAGGACAAACAAACAAACAAACAAACAAACAAATAAACAAAAGGATCTATTGAGATATATGCTGTTGGAGGTAAGAACAAACTTGGTCCAACGTTGGTACTTTGCCAACAATATCAGTTTGGGAGTGCAGACTTGAGAAATATATAGCAGTAATAATTGTAATAGTACACATCCAAAATAGAAGTTTGAGTAAATTGAAACAAAATGAGTTTTTTACCTATGTACTGGTATTACCTGTCACACAGCAAGGGAAACCCACAATACTTGCACCACAGTTTTTAAGGGGAAAATATTGGCTATAATGACAATAACCATTAGCAGTTGTAATGTTTATAAAGGTTCCAATATAATCACCCTATCATCCTTTTAAAATACTATACGGAGTCAGGAAAAGATTTTGGCAAAGAACATGTGATCATTTCAGGGTAGGAGGGGGCAAAAGCCAATTTAGAGCATACGAACTTGAAGGACATTTAAAAGATTTAGTGGCAGCTCTATAATTATAAACCAGATGGATTTGTAAGGTGTGAATAATGAACAACTCTTGAAACCAGACCTGGAGGCTCTATATATGGCTTCAGATGATGATTTTGACATTGGCTTCTATAGAAAGTTAGAGAGGATATAGTGGAAATTGGTTAGCTATGCTGGAGAAAGAAGCCCAGAGGACAAATAACTCTTTGCCCAACCTCTTGAAGGACTAGCTGTTGATTTATATGAATTAATAAAAGAATAACCTGGAGAGGACACAGGCACTACAATTTATGAGTAAATCCCATACCCCAAAATGACTGCAGTGGGACACAAAAGAAATAGATGAAGTTTTGGCTCCTTTTAGAAGCCGATAAAAGTCTTAATGTTCTTGACAGGGATCAAAATGAATGCCTCAATTTCCTTGTGCTTTGATGAATAGCAGATCTGAAAGGGAAGGAGCGTATATCCAGTAAGACAAAGAAGTCTTGGTGATTGCACCCAGCTTAGAATTCATTGCACTCTGAGGTGGAGATAATTTAGAAAATTATTTATTTATTGAATGTATTTGCTGCCCATCTTGTAGCAAATGGCTCTGGGCTATAATAACTGCAAAATAATTTCGTTAAAGGTGCTAGATGTTTACGAATCAATTGAAAACACACGCTGATGGTTGTGAACAAATGCAGCGTTGTCCAAGGTGTGAGACCCTTTTCCCCTGGTTCTTCAGGACTCCTTCTCACTTTCCAGATGGTGAATCTGGGAGATAAAAAGGAGTTGGGGAAAGTCTTTGGTGATTGCTTCATGTTCTAACAATTTGGACTTCTTGAACTTGGCTTGTCTCATTTGCATAGTTAGGTGATTACTTGCTTGTTAGCTCTCCAGGTCACAACATGTAGCCTTTCTGTTTAACTAGGCTGATATGGAAAGGCAAGTACTTACATGCAACACTGTTGAAGTGGAGCCAAGATGGAGATCTCATCATAGGAATGTTTCCCAAATCTGTGAGAACAAAGAAGAAAAAGTCAATATCAAGGGCACAGCAAACAATGCAGGATGCTGGAAAAGAATGTATTTCAGAGTCGTCAATAGAAGACAAAGGCCTGTCTTGAGACTGACTGAATTTGTATCCAAAATGCAGACATAGGGAGTTAGTTGGAAGAGGCTTGACGGAATCAACAGATGGCAGCATCTAGCCTATGTTGGCCGAGCTTGGAAGCTAAGCAGAGACAGTCTGATTCATATTTTGGTTTGGGATCATTTAGGAATTGCAGGGTTGTTGGCACAAGTCTGAACCAAAGAAAATATCCTGAAAAAAGATGTGAGAAACCACTTCTTTAACATTGCCAAGAAAACAGCACAGATGATAGTATGAAGCATAACCGAAGGGTGTGTTTACTGTAGGAAGTAAGCCTTATCTCTTGCCTCTTAACTTCCCAGTCAGCCTCTATAATTCTGACCATATTGCACCCAAGGCCAAGGACAGCTGTGCCACATTTTTGAAATCATAGGTCCAGTGAGCTCCAATATTGCTAACTCTTTCAGAAGTCACTTGACAATCTATCCCGGAGGATGGTGGGAATTGGGTTTGGTACTTTGCTGCAGAAGCCTTGTGCCGCTAGTCATGCTGCCTCTAGTTTCATAAGCCCTACATGGGTGTCAAATTGGTGGCCCACGGGCCCAATGCATCACATACAAACCACAGCCACCCCGGCTCCACAAAGGCAAAAAACATTTGTGACACGTCGTGATACGTGATGTGATTGAATTTGACACTCGTATACTACAACAAGAGAGCCGACTTGCTGGTGAACCCAGATGTCCACCGGGGACTACAGATGTTGAGAGTAGCAATCTTGCAACAACTACAGAACCAGCCATTGCCTGTCCTGCTCTGAAAGGGAGAATTCCCTATACTGTACTGATTTTCACATGTGATATTTCTGCCCTGACAAACTGCTCGCTCTCTCACTCTCTCTCTTTCTCTCTCTCTCTCTCTCTCTTTCCCTCAGAATTTCCTAATTAATATATTTAATACTCTGGGTTAAAATTAATAATTTTAGGTCAGGTTTCCCAGAAAGACCTAAGCAGCTTAAAGCCAATACAGATTGCAGAATATTGGAATGCTCATGTCAGGTGCATTGATTTCCATTAATAGCTTGAAAAGCTCAGGTAATATCAACTCAGCATGTATCTCATTTAGTCCTACCCTGCTAAGAAAGATTAGGGCACATGTATGAGATCCAGGAAAAGACGGAACATAACTTGCATTATCTCACACCGGTATTTGGCAGACTAGCTGGGAATGCTGGGAATTGTGGTTTAGCAACATCTGAAATTCACAGGTCCTCCTGAAGGAGCCATGCCTCCTGTTCAGCATCTACATGAAGCTGTTGAGAGGGGCCAACTGCTTGCATGGGTTCAGGTATCATTAATATTGAAATCATAGTCGTACATCCCACACCCAGGATGGAGATATAGTGTAGGTCCTTCCCCATCCTGGTATGAGAAGGTTTCTTCACCCACAGTGTCTCTGAATGGATGGATCCTGAGGCTTCCCATTCAGACTTAATAGCAGGGGTACGATCTAACTGGTGCAGCTACTGGTTCAGGATTGCATGTGCGCACTGGGAAAAACATGTGTGTGCCACTTTCCAGCCCCTAGCTGGGGCTTGCAGAGACAATCAGTGTGAGTTGATAAAGACCAGGTAAGAATCAGGGTGGGTGGGAGGACCCAACATGGATCTTTTGCTTCCTGTTCCTCTCTGTGGAACGCAGGCTTCCCATAGCTACTGGATTTCCTGCACCGGGCAGAACCAGGAAGATCCCACCCCTGTCTAATAGTCATCAGGCAATGAGATTTGATCTTGGCAGTATCACAAGGCTAGGATGAGTATCTACTAAATATCACCATACTGATAATATCTGCCTCTGTGTCAATGAGTGACCTCATCCAGTGGCTTCAGGTGGACATTAAACAAGAGAGTCAAGAGTTTTGAGCCCTATGACACCCTACAATTTAGGCTTGGCCTCTTCCCTCATCAACATTGACTGAAACTGACCATGGAGAAAGAAGAACTACCACAACATCACACATGTCACTCCTAGTCCTGTCATCAGTCCAGAAGGATAC
>JAOYMU010000098.1:34605529-34619541 GCA_025802295.1 Psammodynastes pulverulentus
CGTGCGCATGCGCAGAAGGGTGGGGGAGTTTAGGGGGATTTTTTAAATTATTTATTCTGAAAAATCGGGACTTTTAGACCATGTCCTGGGACGCGGGACAGATTTGCAAAAAGAGGGACTGTCCTGCGAAAATCGGGACGTCTGGTCATCTTAATCAAGCCACACCCACAGAACTGGTAGTAAAAAAATTTGAATCCCACCACTGAATAAAACCTATTATGTTCTAGAAAACTGGGATGAACTGAAGCAAGAAATGACCTTTCAAATAACTAATATTAATTTATTAATTACCCATTAAACTTGCATGCTGCATGACTATGGGCAGTTCCCAACAATCGAAGAAATTAGAATATAATTAGTGTAAATAAAGGTAAAACAAATGTCTATGGAAACTGGGAAGTTTGCGCAATGCTTTAGAAGAAAGAGCTGGAGTATAAAACTATCAGGAGATTATATTTCCCTTTCTATTACAGCCCCATACTTAGATCATAGGCTACCACAATTTTTCTCATTTCACATGCTCTTTTCTGCCCTGCACCTAAAGATGGCCAGAGAACACAAATCAATCATCAAATCACGCTGAGCACGAAATGATGAGGAAACTACTATATTCCCTGCTTATTCTTTTTCCCTCAGCTCTCCAGGGAAGACATCATAATTCACTAGGAGAATGTAGTTATATCAGCAGTAGGAGTCAGCAAACTCCCAATGTGGATGAACTACGACTTCCAATAGCCTCATCAGCTTGGCTAAAGATGAGGGATGTTGGGAAGTATAGCAACTTGGAGGGCCAAAGATTTGTCACTTCAGATCTAGACTAATCAGCTTTGATTCTTGAAGGTTTTAGACAAGCCCTATCTGGAAAGAGAAGAAATTAAGCCTGGAAATCCTTTCCAGGTAGCTCTCGACTTATGACTGGTTGCTTACCAACTGTTTGAAGTTACAATGGACTTTCCCAAAGTTACTTATGGCTCATATTCAAAGTTCCAATGTCCCTGGCTGTTCCCTTCCTGGGGGATCATATGATCATGTTTTCGGCACTCAATAACCAGTCTGCATTTACAGCTGTTTATAGGATCCTGTAGTCACATTTCCTTAATTTACAACCTTTGTTTTGTTGGGAACTGGTGTCTGCTTCCAATTTCTGGCAAAAAACACCCATTGAGGACAATGGATTCACTTAACAAATGCGGTGTTCATTTAACGACAACAGCAAAAAGGTTGTAAAATCAGGCAGTCACATGGAGACCCACATAACAACCAGCATGACTTATGACCATAATTCCAGGCTCAATTATAGTTGTAACCAAGGACTAATAATTTAATTTCTGTCCTGAATGATAGTTCTCCCCAATAATGCGATTTTTCCCCTATCAGTATTTATTTCTGATGACCCTTAAAGTTTTTAATGGCTGAAAGGGAAGAGCAGAACATTCATTTCACGATGCGAATGGCTTTAAAATTTGTGGTCTATGAGTAAAGGATGATACCTACCCTCATTGCTCATACAGTTTGTCTACTGCGCCTTTTGCCTCATCCCTCTGAAGCTGCAGTCAAGCTTCTTTCTAGACAAATAACTCAGGAGGTAATTAACACTTGGGAATTACCTGTCTAGGTGGAAGGCAGCAATCTCTGCATTGTGTCTCTGAAAGTCAACAAAGTAAAAAAAATCTTCCGGAGTCTCCTCATCTCGTTTCTGTCTGAAAGAAAGTCCAGGTAATTAACAGGAAGGAGATTGTGCGTAAAACAAAATGTCTTTCTGAGCCTAAGAAAAATATTTGACAGTAGCTAGAAAGAAAAAAAGGTTTCCTTCCTTCCCTTTCTGCTTTTCAGTGGCTCAGATCTTTTGGGTTCCTTTGTGTTCTTTTAGACTTGGAGTCTCATGCTCAAATTAACCAATATTACCAATATGTTTAATAATCATTGAAATTGTATTTGTTCAAAATGGGAAATGTGAAAAGATCCCAAATGATGAAAATGTGATCAGGAAAATATTAGAATGTGCAGAAATGAATAAATTAACACTTGCAATTAAAGAGAAGGAGCAAACTGAATATTACAAGGTATGGAAACTATTTTATCGATGGCTAGAGAAAAAATATGAAAGCTAGAACTATCTAATAGATCAGTGAAATATAGAAAATACCTTAATAGAATGAAGTATGGTAAGAAGAGGTTTGTTATAATGATAGATATATTATGTATACCAATAATAAGTGAAGATTTGAACATGTTATGATGATAGTACAAGAGGTATTATGCATATTAATAATAAGAAAATAATGTAGAATTAATATCAATGTAATGAATATGGGAGTAATTTTTGTTGTTATTGCACAAGATATTTGTACCCAGATGACATACCATTAAATGGAAGATGAATCGTTTGTATTTATGGAAAAAATAAAAAACTTATTATTCATTGAGAAGACTAAATAGTCATGCTATGGAATTGAGGCCCAATTATGGCAGGAATGTACAACTCTGGCAGCTTTATGACCTACGGACTTCAACTCCCAGAATTCCTGAGCACCGCTGGTTCAGGAATTCTGGGAGTTGAAGTCCACAGGTCATAAAATTGCCATAGTTGCTCACCTTACACCATGGGAACTTTCCTCTGTTGCCCTCCTAATGTGATTTTGACCCAGATTGGCCTGTTTACTTAGTAGAGGAGGAAAGTTGCTATTCAGGTCAAAAGGGATCAGTTGGGAGATCTAGACCCCAGTTGGGATCAGGACAACAGAGAAAATGGTCAGAATAACTCTCTCTTTTGCTACACTGCCCTGGTCTGCACTGCCTCATCTCACATCTGCTCTTCATTCTTTCCATAATTTTAAAAGGATGTAAGTGATCACATGCAGTTGGTAGTTGGTCAACCAGCAACTTCTAGAGGTCTTCTTGTATATTCATTCTGAATTCCCTTCAAAATCTTTGCACATTAGCTAAATTTCTCTAGAGATTCTCAGTCGTCCAGGTCATGATTGTCCCAAAGGTGTTTTCTTTCAAAAGGCAACTGGACTTTCTTGTTTTGCTTGAAAACATTTCACTTCTCATCCAAGAAGCTTCTTCAGTGCTGACTGAGTGGTGGAGTCAGCCATTTTCCATTCCATCTTTCCTGCAAGGAATATAAATCCTTTCATTCTCCACCACTCAGACAGAACTGAAGAAGCTTTTTGGATGAAAAGCGAAAAGTCTTCAAGCAAAACAAGAAAATCCAGTTGTCTTTTGAAAGAAAGCACCTTTGGGGGCATAACATTATCCTTTAAACTGAGTTTGGGAGGGATCAGGTTTGGTTGTACAGGATGCAGCTTCCAATCCCTCTTGTGGGCTTTGTTCTTTCCACAGAATTGCTGAAAATCAGCAGCACAATTTACAGACATGTCGAGGTGGGAAAACATGAAAAGTACAGCATAGTGTAAGACCTTGGGTATTTTTAAAAATATCATCACACTACCTACCATTACCAACCCCACCCCAATTCGAACTCCTGTTCCTTCTCTTCCTTATTTGCACAACATCTATAGCTTTGCTAAAATACATTTTAGTGGAAAGGATTCTGGGCATTTTTAAATGAAGCAAGCTTACCTCATTGGTTTGAACATGGCTTTCCCGAAGTCTTGGAACCGCAAAACAAGTTTCAGGTGCACCCCGCTGGGCTTTACAACTAAGAAACGAAGAGAGATTCAGCTTCTTGTTCAAATGTCAAAACCCACAGGAAACATAATATCTGTCTTAAGAAAGAATTGGAATGAGCTTCTAACACCTTAAGGGGTGTGGTGTATGACGATCAATACCTAGTTTGCCCTTCTATGTTGGAAGCCATTTTCTATGTTGAGTAATATGCTACACTAAACTTAAAATAGTGAAGGTCTAACTTATTAAGGAGCACATGTCTCAAAGTAAATTCAACCTACAACCCTGATAATTCCCTGAAAATTTCCAATATAATATTCCTTCATTGTTATTTACTGATCTGTACTGAGTTATATTTTAATTGACCTATATTTTAATCCTTGACCTATGGTCACCAATAGCCCAACATTTCTACTGTCAAGCCAGACAGTCGTTAAGGAAGTTTTGCCCTATTTTACAATCTTTCTTGCCACAGCTGTCAAGGGAATCACTGCAGTTGTTAAGTTAGTAACATGGTTGTTAAGTGAATCTGGTTTCCTTATTGACCTGGCTTGTCAGAAGGTCGCAAAAGAGGATCGCATGTAACTATTGCAACCCTCTTAAATACATGCCAGTTGCTAAGCATCCAAATTTAGATCGCATAACCATGGGGAATGGTCACTGAGTGACCGGTTGTAACTTGAAGATTATCTGTATAGCTCTGGAAAATGAAGGGAAGGAGGTAAATAATTCTTCTTCCATTCTGTTTGATATCTACAGCAGGGGTGTCAAACTTAAGACCTGTGGGCCAGATACGGCCCGCGTGGACGGGTGCTTAGATATTATCTGCGGGTCCCCACGAGCTCCGTTTTCACTGGCGGAGGGCTGCAGGAGGCCGCCACGGCTGAAAATATGCTCCTTGGGCTCCATTTTCACTGGCAGTGGGCTAGTAAATCCTGCCTTACCACTTGCCCACTACATATGTCCCTGACACAGGTGACGTTGAGCTCGCCATGCCCCCTGCCTCCCCCCCCCGAGGTCAAACACAACCCTTATGCAGCCCTCAATGAAATTGAGTTTGACACCCCTGACCCAGAGTGCAATTCCATAATTAGCCAATTGGAAAAGCCTAAATCCATCCTTTTATTTAACACTGATTCCAGATTCCAAAACAAAATTAAAGAACTAAAATAAACAAGCCACTGGGATGTATTGCTTCACTATTCTAATCTCATTGAATGGCACCATTACCTACTCAACAATATCACAGTAATTAAATTGCTGCAGGGTCAAGTTGTCAAAAGAATCTCTGAAGCAATAATTGCAGTTATTCAGGTAAACTGTTAATTCAGGCTCCCATTATCACTTTGTTGTTGATTAGAGAGACCAAGCAGATTTCTGCATCTTCTTCAAGAACCACTTTAGCCTTCTCTAAGTTTCCAATTATACAGCCAGCATGGCTAATAGAGGGCAGGACTCTACACAGGAGAAATGTAGCTGGATACACCTTCCCATATGGAAAAAAGAAAAGCAATTTACACAGAATCCGTGAACTAGGCAATCAGTTGGCTAAATCCACTCCTTTGCTATAATGTTAATTAACATAGGCATCCTTTTGGACCATACACATTTGACACCTGACACTCTTGATGGCTTGGTTCTACACAAACTCACGCCTCATAGGGACTCCAGGGTTTTAACTTCAGGATTCAAACTAGGGTTATCTGCATCATTTTCCCATACAAGATTATCCTAACAGAAAAATGAGGAATTTAAGCTTATTGAGATGTCTAGTTTCAGGCGTGGGCTGCTGGAAGAGCCCCTAGCTAAGATTTTGTGCAGTTTGGAGAACCCCCAAATCCCACTCTGGGCTGGCCCCACCCATTCCTCTCCGCTCCTCCCAGGAGTCCCCATGCAGCCCGTTTTGGATGCAGGTAAGTGCAGGGTGTGCGCGGAGGCTTGGGGAGGTGAAAAACAGGTCTCCTGGAGGCTACGGAAGGCCAGAAATGGGCACATTTCCAGCCTCCAGAGGGCCTCCAGAATCTGGGAAGGCCATTTTTGACCTCCTGGAGGCTTGAGACAGCCTCCAGATCCTGAGGGTGAAAATGCACCCCCACCATGATGCAGGAAGCCGACTAGGCCACGCCCACCATGACCATGTCCACCCAGCATCCAGCAGAGAACCCCTTGCTAAAAATTTTGAAGCCCACCGCTGTCTAGTTTATCCACAAACCAGACTAGTTGTAGGAAATGATTAGGCTGAGCCTGAGGGATGGGTCAAATGCATCATCAGTCATGAATCCCTGCGTGCCCACAAGAGGTCTAAGTCCAGCCCACCTTGAATTCCTTTATAACTCCCACTAATTTCCCTTGACTGTTAGTAGTTCAGATTCCTGTAGAGAACTTAAGCTTGCAATCAATCTTTATACTTATTTGAATAACCTGAATCTGTTGATCTCCCTGGCACTTGACATTAGTACAGCCAAGCCCAGCTATGAAAGTTTTTCCCAGACCAAAAACTGACATTCAAGGGGTTCACACATGACATCCAGCTATGGTTTGCTCAACTATGATTTGCTGCATACATAACTATTGTATCTGGCTTCATACAATGCAATGAAGTATAAATTATATTTTATAAGCTGACAACAGTTCAAGCCATAAGCAAACAAAGCATATATTTGACCCTTGCTGGAAAATCCTACTGTTAATAGCAAGAGCACTTATATACTTATACTTATATAAGCACTTATAGACTTATATACCACTTTACAGTGCCCTCTTTAAGTGGTTTACAGAGTCAGCATATTGCCCCCAACAGTCTGGGTTCTCATTTTACTCACCTCAGAAGGATCAAACGCTGAGTCAACCTTGAGCCTGATGAAATTTGAACTGCAAAATTACAGGCAGCCAGCAGGCAGCAGAAGTAGCCTGCAGTTCTGCACTCTAACCACTGTGCCACCACAGCTTGTATGAAATCATATCTAGCAAAAGACCTAGATTTTAGAGGGAAAGGGAGGAATGGATGAGTGAAAAGTTTTCTCTTCTTTCTATACTGAGGTTATGGTAAGCTTGACAATTAAGTACAGTGAGATGAAATTGTTATAAAATGAAAATTCCTCAAAGCCATTAAGATCATGAACAACAACTTTAAGAGATAAAAATAAATATTGAATTTACACTTCCACATTATTGGTCTGCATAAAGCAAAGAAAATCCCTCCATATTGATGTTTCCCAAAATTCTCTAGCCAGTTATTTGCTTATTAGCAAGGTTATGAATTATTATATAAAACACAACCTAATATAAAATTTGGGTTTCTCAGGGAGGAAATATAGCAGCAAATCCTTGGAACTATTGATCAGTATAAGGGAGTAAGACATATGAAACTTCTACCACTTATAAAAAGCTTGGTAGGGATTAAAGTATTATTTCCAACCTACCCTAGACTCAGCTTTCTGAAAATGAGTTGCTAAAGCATGGGAAAGAACACAGAGCACCTGCTCAGCACTCAGAACTGAGTTAATTCCAATTCCCTGGTTTTAAAATCTTAGTTTAGCAACCAAGACACAAAGCATTTAATAGCAGTGCTGGAAAAAGATTGCCAAAGAATTAGCTGGAAGCACCTTGAGATTGTCCCAAGATACAGATAATCCTCAATTTATGATTGGTCACTTAATGACTAGTCAAACTTACAATGGATCACTTACAACAATTACTTACCACCTGTCTTCAAAATTATGACTGCGGTACCATGGCTGTGATGACAGGATCACATTTCAAGGGTTTGGCAACTGACTCACATTTACAATCAATTCCAGAAAAAAAATGGGCAAGAAACACCCATTGCATAAGTCATTTATTTAATGGCCATCTAGTTTACTTAACAACTATGGCGACTCACTTAATGATCATTATAAAAACAATCGTAAGATTGAGTCCGGTCACACAGTGCCTTACCTTATAACTGCAATGACTTCTGACCAAAATTCCGGTCATAAATTGAGGACTACCTGCATATGCCATGATATCTCATTTCAACCATCCTAACCATAACATCCTCTTGACACCACTTCAAGCTCTAAACAACTTCTCCCGGGTCGCTCAGGGTAGCGGTTGTCTGCACACTTA
This sequence comes from Psammodynastes pulverulentus, assembly GCA_025802295.1. Lineage (NCBI taxonomy): Eukaryota > Metazoa > Chordata > Lepidosauria > Squamata > Psammodynastidae > Psammodynastes > Psammodynastes pulverulentus. The sequence goes on from JAOYMU010000098.1 coordinate 34,613,273, forward strand.
GGATAATGCATCCAGTTTTGGTCACCATATTATAAGAAAGCATGTTGAGATTCTGGAAAGAGTGCAGAAAAGAGCAACAGCGATGATCAGGGGCCTGGAGGCCAAAGCATATGAAGAACGGATGCAGGATTTGGGTATGGCCAGAGAAAAGAAGGACTAGGTGTAAGATGATAGCAGTGTTCCAATATTTGAGGGGCTGCCACAAAGAAGAGGGGGTCAACTTATTTGGCAAAGCACCAGAAGCAGTGGTGGGATTCAAATAATTTAACAACTGGTTCTTTGCCCTAATGACCAGCTGGGTAGGCATGGCTGGGTGATCATGTGACTGGGTGGAGCTCAGGTGACAGTAAGTCTGGGCATACTGCCAAGAACCTTTAACTGTTCTATGAGTTAGCCAAGAGGCAGTTTCTGTAAGCAGGGCAATAAAGATTAGGCTAGAAACCACCTCAGAATGTTTCCTTCCTGCCTTCCTTACAGTATTAGCCCTATAAAGTGGGGGGAAAAAACAAAAGAAGATTTCCTCCAACAACCGGTTCTCCGAAGCGCTTAGAAAGTGGTTCTCGCGAATAGATGCGAACCTGTTGAATCCCACCACTGACCAGAAGGCAGAACAAGAAAGCAAGGGATGGAAACTAACCAAGGAGAGAAGCAACTTAGAAATTTCCTAACAGGATTAACCAGTGGAACAGCTTGCCTTCAGAAGTTGTGGATGCTCCATCACTGGAGGCTTTTAAGAAGAGATTAGACAGCCACTTTTTCTGGAATGGTATCGGGTCTCCTGCTTGAGCAGGGGATTGGATCAGAAGACCTCCAAAGTCTTTTCCAACTCTGTTATTCTGACACAACACTCTGAACTAGCAGATAAGCTCTTCCAATGCTGAGATAATGTCACCTGAAAAGAATAGGCGGTTTGCTTTAAAATACCAAAAATCACAGCTGCCGGTCACGACTGGAGAAACAGCTTTTGTGCTCCCTTTTTTTTTTTTTTTTTTGCCTGTTTCTGCTCCTGCATTTGGAAAATGGGTTAGCTGCAAAGAAATAGCTTGAGCACATCAGACCTCCCCATAAAGCAATGAGAAAAAGAAATGAGAAGTTTTCTCTCTTGCTTGTCGTTCCCTAAACACTGCAATGCCTTTACAGATGTGAGCAATCAGAGTGAAATGAAGCTTGGGTCTATGGCATGTTGGCTTCATGTTACAGATAGTCCTTGTTTAATGATGCTAATTGGGACTGGAAACTCCATTGTTAAGCCACAGGGTTGTAAGTTGAAATGGGACTGTGCCATTTAACAACAACGGTTCCAGCAGTCCCAGTTGCTATCATTAAAACAAGTGTTTAATTTTGTTAGGTAAAGTTGTTAAGTGAGGATCTTAACTCAGCCTTCCATCCTTCTGAGGTCGGTAAAATAAGGACCCAGATTGTTGGGGGCAATATGCTGATTTGTAAACCACTTAGAGAGGGCTGTAAAAGCACTGTGAAGCGGTATATAAGTCTAAGTGCTATTGCTATCTCACGTGACCACAATTTCCGATTTCCTGCCAGCTTCCCAAATGACTTTGCTTATGGGAAGCCAGCAGGAAAGGTCTCAAATCATGGTAACATGACTGTGGGGACCCTGTGATGGCCATAAGTATGAGTCCCATCATAACTAACACTCATTCGGCACCACTATATATTTAAACTGCTGCTGAAGAAATGGCCATTAAACAAGGACCACCTGTACAAACAGAATGGATCTGGTGTATAGCAAGCCACTTTGAAAGCACCAAATTAGAGAAAGTAGATCTCTATCTTGTGATCCTCCTCTGGGGTTCTAACTGGTGGAGATCCAGGCAAGAGAGATAAGGGGCAATGGCTGCAAATCACATCAAGAATCTGTTTTTAAAAACAGCCTCGAAATCATGATGTTCACTTTTTAAGAATATTCACCCGAAGACATTCAGCATGGCCCTGTGCTCTTTCCATGTATCTTTCCCCCCCCACACACACACACACTTTTATCAATGATTTTGCACGTGTATTTTGAACGGGGATTTGATAAGCTGTAGGCGCACAGAAACTCAAAAGCCCAAGACACAACAGCAGTTCAATATTGCTGAAAAACGGCTTGCCAGCCGAAGAACAAACATAATTCAAAGAAATTGCCCAATTAAACTGAAAAGCACAGTGAAGTGCACACAAAAGAAACGGCAACCGAGTATTTCATCGTCAGTTATGAGGAGAGATGAAAAAGGATGCTTGATACATGTGGATAACAAGAGCCTGATGAGCATTCTCAATTTTATTTTTATTTTTATTTTTATTCATCATCCTAGTTAAGCTTTTAAGGCCCCGGTCTATGGAGAGTTTATGCGGGGCTTAATTCTGAGTAGATCTGCCGAGGCTTGCACAGTGGAAAGGCAGATCCTATCATCCAATCAATAGGGCCCAAAGGATGCAGAGAGAAAAGGAAGAGGAAACGTGAAAAACAAGCAGGATGAGCAGGATAAAGATAGGCATCCGCAATGGGAGTAAGGTGAAAGGTAGGTGATACGGTTGTTGTGCAAATGGTGCAGATTAAGTACTTGTGTTGGAGTTCAGACGAGAGGTGGTATTCTACCGGTTCGCACCAGTTTGGGCAAACCGGTGGCAGAAAAAACTGCCACTAGGGAGAACTGGTAGCAAAAAAATGGCTAATGGTTTGGCCGAACCAGTAGCTAAAAAACCCCTCTGCGCATGTGTGTGCTCCCCCCTCCCTTCCACACATGCGTATGCCTACCAGTGTGCACCTGCTGTGCATGTGTGCACTGATCAGCTGAGAGTACTCTTTAATTCTCTCAGCTGGCACACGTTTTTTAGCTACTGGTTTGGCTGAATCAGCGCAAACAGGTACTAAAAAATTAGCTACTGGTTTGGCTGAACCAATAACTGAAAAAACTAAAAAAAGTGCACCAATCAGCTGAGAGGATCGGCACACACCAGCAGGCATGCACATGCGCAGAAGGGAGAGGGGATTTGCACGCAGATACAGAGGGGGGTAACATGCACAGTCAGTGAACCGGTGGCAACACCGGTAGAAAACCACCACTGGTTCAGACATAAGGATATAAGGGCAGGGTATATATGTGATGACACCATACTGCATATCAGAGTGAAATGAAGCTTGGATTTATGGCACATTGGCTTATAGGCAGTCCTTCTTTAACAATGCTAGTTGGGAAGCTCCAAAGTTAAGCCCCACGGTTGTAAGTTGAAATGGGACTGTGCCATTTAACAACAGTTCTGGCAGTCCTAGTTGCTATCATTAAAACAAGTGTTTCCCTGTGTTAAGTGAGGTTGTTAAGTGAGAATCTTGACTCAGCCTTCCGTCCTTCCAAGGTCGGTAAAATAAGGACCCAGATTGTTGGGGCAATACGCTGACTCTGTAAACCGCTTAGAGAGGGCTGTAAAGCACTGTGAAGCAGTATATAAGTCTGTGCTATTGCTATTGCTATCTCATGTGACCACAATTTCCAATTTCCTGCCAGCTTCCCAAATGATTTTGGTTATGGGAAGCCAGCAGGAAAGGTCTGAAATCACGGTAACATGACTGTGGGGACACCACGATGGCCATAAGTATAAGTCCCAGTCATAACTACCATTCATTCGGCACCACCGGGGCTTTTTTTTCTGCCGGAACTCAGCGGAACGGCATTCCGGGACCTTTTCAGAGTCCGTGTCACGTGGTCCGTCTCCACCAATCACGCTCTATCATTTCCGGGATTTTTAGCGCGACGACGGGGGTTGCGTTCCGCCACCTTTCTTCGGAGAAGAAAAGCCCTGCTTAAGTCTGTTCACATATTTAAAGAAACAATTATAAACAATTTAATGCTGTAACTACCTACCCAGGCATCAGATTCTAAAGACTTTTGATATTGTGCTGTATTAAGTTCCAGGTGAAAATAAGCTATTCAACCTCAGACATCCCTTATTCTAGAAAAATAATAGAATAACAGTTGGAAGGGACCTTGGAGGTCTTCTAGTCCAGCTCCCACTCAATCAGGTAACCCTTTACCATTTCAGAGGAATGGTTGTCCAATCTGTTCTTAAAAATTTCCAGTGTTGGAGCAGCCACAACTTCTGCAGGCAAGTTGTTCCACTGATTAATTGTTCTGTCAGGAAATGTTTCCTTAGTTCTAGGTTATTTCTCTCCTTGGTTAGTTTCCATCAATTGCTTCTTGTCCTGACTTCAGGTGCTTTGGGCAATAGATTGACCGCTTCTTCCTTGTGGCAGCCCCTCAAATATTGGAACATTGCTATCATGTCACCTAGTCCTTTTCATTAAACTAGATATACTTAATTCTTGCCACTCTTCTTCATATGCTTTAGCCTTCAATCCCCCAAATCATTTTCGTTGGTCTTTTCTGCACTCTTTCTAGAATCTCAGCATCTTTTTTATATTGTGGTGACCAAAACTGGATGCAATATTCCAAGCGTGGTCTTACCAAGGCATTCTAAAGTGGTATTAACACTTCATGTGATCTTGATTCTATCCCTCTGTTTATGCAGCCTAGAACTCTTTTGGCTTTTTTGGCAGCTGCAACACACATTTAAGTGATTGTCCACTAGGACTTCAAGATCCCTCTCATAGTTACTACTAATATAGTATTTTTAAACTGATAGCTTAATTATTTACAATATTCCATTATAAATTCTTCATATTTCCTATAAAGGAAGCATCCTAATTTTCTGATAAAAGCTTTGGCTAGTTTGAATTAGAACTGTATGTATCTCTGTATGTTCTTCTATGAGCTCAGAGCAGCTTTTTAACATTTTCCTTATATGAGTTATTTCTTGCATATTTATGACCTATAATTGAATCTTAAGTTTTATTCAAAAGTAATCTCATTTTTAATAGTACTTCCTGTCTAATTAGCGATAACTTTAGTTGTTGGCTAAATGAAATTTTAAACAGAATTTTATGGATGCATCTATCTGGGAAGTCTGGTGCCATGGTCATTGTATATCTTCAAATAACTGAAGAGAATTTTTTATTTTTGTTTTGGCTATTGAAAAAAAAGAAGAATGAAAAAAACCCACTTAAAACTAAACCAATCTGTCTGGACAATGAGCCTGTATAACATTTATCTGGAAAAGATAACCTGCTGGACGATCATTGTTGAATATTATGAAATAAATCAAGCATCATAAAAACATCTTATTACAAATAATTCTAATTCATTATACAGAATTGTAAAATGCTAATATTGACTTGCAGTATCAACTTTCTCATTATTATCTGAATGTAAGCATCTTTATTTAGTTTTATGAATTCAAGAAATTGCTTCTTCAAGAATGGATTTTCATTCCACAGTACTACATTATTCATACAGAAATAGCCAGCTACTACTTCTTTTCAAAGAATCAAATAGCAGTAACCCTGACATATAACTGTGTGTTGTAGAATAGCAATACTTTAGAAATAAGCTACTGTATAGGAGTAAATTGTTAAATCTTTCTCTTTTTAAAAAATCCTTTCATTAGATCTTTTCTCGCAGTGGGATATTTGCTAGGAGTGGGTAAAATTGAAAATGTTCCATAATGTCCTTTTTTTGCTTCATCATGTACAAAAAAAGATATGTCAAAGTACAACTGAGAAACTGTGTTACTGTCTAGCTCAGCTGAATATATAATCACAGATGTCGATATAACAAAATGAAAAGTACGGTTTATGGATAGCTTCAAATGGGTATTTTTGTTTAGATATCTCCCTTTCTCTCTTTGTGTTTTAAATAACAAGTGCATAATTTTGGAAACTCAAAGAATAAGGATAAAGTTAGTGTCTATGGAGATTCTTAGTCATCCAAGTCACGGTTGTCCCAAAGGTGCCTTTTCAAGAAGCAATTGGACTTTCTTTGTTTTGCTTGAAGACATTTCACTTCTCACCCAAGAAGCTTATTCAGTTCTGACTGAATGGTTGGGAATGGAAGGATTAATATTTCTTGCAATCATCTGGTCATTAGCACTCTTTCTGAGATTCGTTTAGGCACTTGGAAGGGCTAGATAAACCTCCAAGTCAGTGATGGGATCTAAATTTCTTAACAACTGTTCTGTGGGCGTGGCCTAATTTGTGGGTGTGGCTTGGTGGTCATGTGACTGGCTGGGCATGGCTTGGGGTTACGTGACTGGTTGGGTGTGGCTTGGTGGGCGTGTCTTGGTGGTCATGTGACTGTTCCATTTTTCAACAGTTGTCACTGATGTATTGTATGATGAAAATTAAAAAGGAAAAATATCCACAATATTAAAACTGT
>JAOYMU010000098.1:34674054-34693935 GCA_025802295.1 Psammodynastes pulverulentus
CCCCCACCCACCCAAGACTTCTGTAGAAATGTGCTATGAACAGATAAATCAAATGTGCTTTTTTGTTTGTTTTATATGGATGACTACATTTAGTGAAACTAAAATTGATTCCATAATAATAAATGTACATTAATTGTCAGCAATTAATTCTGGAGCTGATTATTATACTTAGAATTGCTTTGCTCTCAGGCCTAGATGACTTACTATCGTCAAAAGATGCATTATTTCTGCTTTTTATCAAACAATTGTCTACACAATTTGCTTGTCATCCGAGACGAAATCACAAACTGTAACCCAGACATCAACTCCCTAAAAGTGATCTAAGGCAAGCACTTCATGCTAAAAACCCTCAAAGGTTCTTGAGTTTAAGCAGTTTGCCATAGAGGATTGGGCCAAAATTGCCACACGCCCATATGAGAACTTGAACACCAATCGCAAGAAGTATTTGTTTCAGTTATTGCTGCTAATGTTGGCTCAACTGGTTACCAAATATTTAGTAGAATACTACAAAGAATATTTGTTCCTTAGAACCCAAGGGAACAAATACTCTTTCACAAAACTGTGCTTGTCAGATAGCATGTGGTGTAGTGGCTACCTCAGCTTTGTGAAAAGGACCTGTAGTAAGTTCTTCAGCATGAAATGGAGAAGATCATGGCTTAATCCCTGATTTTAATTGAATACCTCTCATTGGGTTGTTAGATTAAACAATGGAATATTTCTTCACAAGGCATGCATTCCCGCCTACAGAAGCACCATCATTGTCCCAAGAAAAACTTTTTTAATTTTTTTTTTTTTAAATCTGTTCCTGAGGATGTTTTGGTCAAACAATAAGTGAGTGCAGTAGAGAGAGCAACAGTCCATTTATTCATATAAAGACTAGATTAGAAACTAGGAAATGACTGGAGAAGATTTTGGGGGTTGAAAAAATCCTCTTGGTTTCTGTCCTTGAGAGAACACAAGGAAAAAAAAATGGAAAGTCAGTGCTGTATCGAAATAGGAGAATTTGGAATTCTGTATACATTCTATTTGAGCTACACAGAATTTATTTTCAGTAATTTATCAAAAATATATTTGAATTATTGCTAATCTGATACTTTGTGGATAATCAATCACCTGTTCAAATTACATCTTCAAATGTACTGTATCAGATGTGACCTTATAAACACATTTATAAACAAAGTTTTTATGATACTAACGTATCTGCATGACATCAGGCATGCTTCCTGTTTTCCCAGGAAGTTTATTAGACAAATAAACTGTTTTTCCCTTTTCTTTTTTTTCCTCTTTCTGGTTACAAAAAAATCTAACTCCAATTTAGGGAGCTACTGGCTCCCTAAAGAGACGTGCTTGGAGTTGTAGTTAGGCTAACAGTTACCCTAGCTGTTTAGCACTGTTCCAGAGGGTTATTTGCAGCAGCCTCTGAGTTGGGGGTATCAGGATTCTGAATTTAAAGATGGGACCAGCCTATAGAATTGCAAATCGTTTCTCTGGAAATGATTCCCTCACTGTTTTAATTTTGTAAGATAAAATACTTGCGGTGTTCTGACCTACATAGAAGTTATGCCTTGTCATCTTAAGCAGTACATTCAGATATTAGGATCATAACATTTGTACTTAACAGAAAAGAAAGAGAATTGCCACTTTGGGTGCCTTGACTTGACAGGCTGATTAAAACCCAAATAGTTCATCTCACACAAGGTTATAAGCTGATGTTAATATTTCAAAATATTTAGAGTTCTGGTTGAAATTGAGATGATTTAAAAACAATCCATGTCCTAAATAAGCAAGATGTGAGTTGAGTGGGTGGGAAGCATCTTGATACTCAATTTGACTGTTCAAATCTGGCTGGTTGTCATGTCACAGATGGTTGTGCATGCATGTTGGGGGCAGATGTAATGGATAGAACAGGCTGGGGGTCACCTTCTATCCTGCACTGAGCAAGTGGTATCATCTGCTGCCTTGGCTGCCCTTTGCAGTTGTCGGCTGACTCCGACACACCCTGGATGTACTTAGGATATTGGGAATAGAGATGGTTGTATTGGGGAGGGGAGTTTGGGACTTTGCCAGGCACCTGCTGTCCAGGGGATTGGTCTGCAAGGGATTTCAGCTACCAAGAAGGACAAGAAGAAGAGTTAATTTGTGTCCTGAGTATATTGCAAGAGCTGGTCCAGCTCTTCTGCTGGGTAGTCATGCTTACAAGCACTGTTGCATGAATGACAAGCAGAATGCAAAACATGAGGCATTCTTAAAACACTGTAATGAGGACAGCAGCATATTTTTGATCTCTGGTATTCTGTAGAACTGGGTCTGTGTTTCCCCTCAAGGTCACAAAACATCATTGTTTCCCTAGACCCTAGACGTGGAGCTATCGAGACAATATTTGGTAGGGATTTCCATCCATGTTATATAATAATTGGGTCAAAACATGTCATGCTAATTTAATGCTCCAACACTGGAAGTTTTTAAGAAGAGTTTGGATAATAATTTGTCTTAAAGGGTATAGGGTTTCCTGCCTGATCAGGGGGTTGAGTTAGAAGACCTCCAAGGTCCCTTCCATCTCTGTTATTCTGTTATTAATTATGTGATATGAAATTATCTGTCTGAGCCCCCTAACCCGAGATTGAGAACCTTCCTAAAATCGGCAAAAGTTGCAGTCGGGTATAGATGGTGTTGATAATATAACATTTTCTTCCTAACTGTAAGTATCGTACCTTCTATCCATATGAGATAGATTTGAGAGAAGAGGTGGTTCAATGCTAGGAAAGTTCTGGATAAGAACAAGATTTCAGGTTTCAAAGGAAGGGGAAAAAAAGAACAACACTCTAATTCTGATGATTACAGAAAAAGAATAAATGCTGCGTCTACCAATTTCTTTCAGCATGAACAGACTGATAGATTTCATGCCTGGCAAAAGAACTTTCTGCTTTTTTAAATGTATAACACAGTCCTTATTTTGCCCCAGTATTCCTCAGTATCTCAGAAAGTTCCTTCCTTCTCTCTCTGACCATTAGAACATGACTGTCCTTACTGGATTGCATGATACTGTCACAACTCAAAATGCTCATTGCAGCAGATGTGCAAAACTCAGCATTTTGGCCATGGAACATTCTAGAGAACTCTGGAGTGTTCCATTTACTCAGCAGACCATGCTGAATCTCCTGCCAAGTTATGTCTGAACCTACCTTTCCTTGAAATGGCTTGATCTGAAAGGGGAATGAAACATTTTGGACTTCACAAAAACAAAAATTAGACTTTTTGCATATAGCTTGACCACTTCTGTGAAGTAGAATTAATCCTTTGACATCTGAATTCACTGAATTTCAAGTCCTTTTTTTAAAGTGAAATGATTTAATTTATAGCACTTCCATTATTTGCATAATATATATATTGAATGCAGGGTTGAGCTTCTCTGGTAATAGCATTGAGATTTGCAGTAAAATAGTGTCACTTGAGATTAAGTTCTATTTACTGAGTCATCTATGCAGTTTAAAAATTTCCCCATGTCATCCACTAACACCAGAAAAAAATTAAAAAGATAACAAATAAGTAAAATGTGTATCTGAATACTTGGAGATGAGAGTTCATTGAACAATAATGTTGCAGAGGGAACAGTTTTAATTTTTAGCTAAATGTAAATAATATAAACCAATCGACCCAGAATTCTCAGTCAAGGCACAAATAACTAGGGTCAAATTATTCTATTTCAAACACATCATGTGAAGACTCAGCTCTTTGGAAAAGACTGTACTCCTGGGAAAGTTGGAAGGAAAAAGAATAGGACAACCAGGAACATGGTAGATATTCTCAGTTATAATGGCAATAAGTACAGCATTGGGAGACCTGAAGGACTAGTCTGGTCTTCGTGGAGAAAATCAATCTGTGTGGTTGCTAAGAGTCAACACTGTGACTTAATGGCACGTAATCAATCAAATAATATAAAAAGCCTCTGCCTGAGAGCTCTTGGAACTGTGCCAGATTGTGTGAAGCAGCAGTAGGCCATATGAAGCCTGTGGACAACCTTGCAAATACTTCGTTGAAGTCTTTGATAAGTGGGTTGCACTAGGTGACTTTTGGCAATGACAATGTCTTCCCTTAAATGATGATCACAGCAGCCATTTTGTAAATAGGAGGCTGTCTATTAGCACCCCTTTGGATGTGGGGGAGACAGCAAGACTTGCTCTTAAAATTCCACACGAGTCCCCTGGTCCAAAATTGGTGGCCTACTCTTGACATGGATAGTACTGGACAAGTTGGTGAGTTCATATCTTGTGTTAAGGCCATAGTGTCTTTACCATGATTATTGATTCCTCCGCAAGTGCTGGACTATCACAACATACTAAGTCAGAATCAAACAAATCTGTTGTAGCTTAGAATTACATGTGAACCAAGTTTCTTCAGTTTCTAATGCGGTTTAATGTCATCCAGCAAGCTTTGGGCATTCCTGTTTCATCCTTGCTTTGATGATAGGCCAAACCTAGAAAAGCTAGCTTGCTGAAAACTGCTTGTACTGAACAGGAATTTAAAGCTCCATCTTTCCAATCTAGCCCCAGGATTCTGATGCTTCTTGTATTCTGCCAATTGGCAGGATCTTAACTATGCTCAGCGTAAAAACAGGAGGTGCCTTTCGGTGTGAATTATTTTGTGACCCCACTGTACTTAGATCTGCAGATAGTTTATGCAAAACCTATCAGTTTGTGTGCCAAAAAACCCCACGTGAATACTGTCACCTACATAGATTATGCTATTTAGGGAAATCAGCCTATAAAGGCTTATTTTGCACAACATTTTCTAAATAAGTTGAGTGGCAAGGAATTAACACACACTGCACTCTCCTAATTACTGGAAAATCAGTTTGTCCCTGTTCTCCTGCCTGTAACTTGCCTGAGTCCTTGCTTGTACAATTTCAAACTTATCACTAGTCAGGATTTCAACCTATTTGGAAAATTGGTGATGAGTTTTCTAATTACATGCTAATTTGAACCAGGTAAATTCTTATTTCTTCATTAAAGTAAATAAACAAATCTAGCTTACATGGAAAAGAAGCAAAGTTTCTTGATTGCTGCTATATATTTCCTGGTTTCAGAATACTATTACTGGTAGAGCAATCACTGCTCTATTATACTATACAAAGGCATCTAAATCTTCCAAAATGTCATTTTACATGGGAAAAATATCCTGAAGAAACAGAAGAATCTGGTATTTTCTATTATTTTGAGCTGTGAAAGAAAACAAAATTTTCCTAGTTCCCAGAAAAGCAGAATTGAAGTCCTGAAGAGAAATTATATGAAAATATTGCTCATAGTTACTGAGAAATTCTGTGAGTTGAAATCCACACATCTTAAAATTACCAAATTGAGAAATACCATTGTACTCTAATGAATGAAAATTACCTGTAAGTAGTGCTTATCTCTGGAAGCAGAGTTCCCCTAACCAGAAATAACTTGAGCATTCTAACCAATATGAGTACCTATTTCATTTTATTTACATAGCTAAGCCCTGCACTAGAGGATTTTTGTCCTTGTTCTCCAGCAACCTGAGTCAGACAAACCCACCAGTTCAATGTTTGCCTAGCAGTGGCCTGCACTGATGTACATGGAAAAAAACCAACCAAATGGCATTGTTGTAGAAACATCCTATATTTAAAATTAAGATTTTGATTCTTCTGGCTCCCTCTGCAACCTACTAGGCTTTGTTTCTGCAGTTCAGGTCATAAAATTGTAAAATATCCCTGTTTAAGCACTCAGCTGCATTCTTAGTTCTAGATGAAATTTGCTCAGGCTGTTTTTAGTATTTGTTTCTTTTCACACAGTCTTCTACATCTCATCAGTCCTCCCCTCCCCTCCCCTTTCCTTTTTTGCTCTCTGACCTTGAGTTCCCCTTAACTGACGCCTCTTTACCTCTGGCTGTTGTCCCTTCCCTCCCCTCCCCCTCTCCTCTCCTTTCCTTTCCACTCCTCTCCTCTCCTCCCCTCCCCTCCCCTTCCCTTCCCTTTCCTTTCCTTCTCTCACTTTTGTTTTCCTTCTTTCTTTTTTCCATTTGGTACTCATCAAAGGCCTCCTGTTGGGTATGATTTAAAAGCAATGAAAAAAGCCTCTTAAACAAAATAACATTGAAACCAATGGATATTTCCAAGCTAGATGTAAAGAATAGCTTTAATGAGCATGGAAATGTAATTGATAAAGCACCAGGGAATGAACGTGTGACCTTATGACACAAGGAAGTTCATCCATGCATTTTCTGGATTGTCTCATTAAAGCATTGTATTATCTCCATATCGTATTGTCTCTTCATTGCTGGATTTTAATGTTACCTGGTTAGGGGATGCTCTAATTATTACCAGTGCAAATTGACCTTGACGTTATCTAGGAAAACTGCACATTCGGTAAAGTTTAAACTGTTTAGTAATTTAGTTCTATAAGTCTGACTTTTATAATAAATCAAAAAAGAGATAAATCAGTCAATAAATATGGACTTTTTCATGAATGTTTGCTGCAAATATATTTGTCGTACTGGATATCCTCGACTTACAATCACAATTGAGTTCAACATTTCTGTCGTTAAGCGATACATTTGTTCAGTGAGTTTTGCCCCATTTTACGACCTTTCCTGACACAGTTGTCAAGGGAACCTCTGCAGTTGATAAGTTAGTAACACAATTGTTAAGTGAATCTGGCTTCCCCATTGATTTTGCTGGTCAAAAGGTTGCAAAAGGCAAATCATATGACCTTGGGACACAGGAAGTGTGTTGGACCAATTAAGTATGAACCAATTACCAAACATCTGGATTTTTAAAAAAATAAATTTTATTGAATATAAACATTAAAAACAGTGAATGTGGTCATCTTCCTTGACATACATTTTTGTCTGTACTTGATGTATTCAATATACAACTTAAGATCATTTAAATACATTCTTAAACATATTTACATTATACTTAATGGTTTTGAATTTTTTCCCATTGTTTCTCAGGCCATTGTTTTCTCCCAGCCTCTTATTCCATTTATTTCATTCCATTTACAAACTCCCTTTCATTACCCTCCACAAATAAAATTTATTCCATATTTTGTGGTATTTTGACTTGTCCTTATCCTTCAGCTCTAATGTCAACCTATCCATTTCAGCACATTGTAATATCTTATCAATCACATTTTCTTCCCACATTGCCTTCCAATTTTGGGCAAATATTATTCTTGCTGCTGAAATTATATGCATTATTAAGTAAGTATCAGCTTTACTAAACTTCTTTTCCATTAATCCCAGTAGAAACATCTCAGGATTATAATCAATTTTTAACCCCATCATTTCCTCTAGCCATGTCCAAATTTTATACCAAAAACTCTTGGGTCTTTTTACAGGACTACCACATGTGATAGTATGTGCCCTTCTTTCAAGCATTTCCAACAGGCCAAACATCTGAATTTTGACCACATAGTCATGGGGATGCTATAACAGTCGTAAGCATGAAAAATGGTCATAAGTCACTTTTTTCAGTGCCGTAACTTTGAACGATCACTAAATAAGTTGAGGACTATTTGTATTTTCTGATGTTTCAACATCTAAAATCATTAGATCCACAGACATAGTATACAGTTTATGCTATATGTCTCTTAAATGATCTTCTATTCCTTGACTTACAAGTGACTAGTCTACTTACAACCCAGATTTGATAGCTTGATCGTATTTTGGGCACTCAGCAACTGGCCTGCATCATGGCTGTTTGCAATGTCCAGAGGTCATATAATCCCAGTTTACAATTTTTCTTTTAATCTGATGTGTATTTCCAGTTTTCCAGCAAAAAACACCCATTGCAGATATTGGATTTGTTTAGTGACCACCATATTCACTTAATGACCATGGGATTCACTTAGCTACCACTACAAAAAAGGTCATTAAAATCAGACATAATCACATGGTGACCCGGTTAATGACCAGGCGTGACTTCCAGACTCAATTATGGTCAGGTAGACCTCAACATACGACCACAATTAAGCCCAACGTTTCTCTTGCTAAGCAAGATGGTTGTTAAATGAGTTGTGTCCCATTTTACGACCTTTCTTGCCACAGTTGTAAAGTGATTACTGCAGTTGTTAAGTTAGTAACGTGATGCCAGTCGTCAAGCATCCAAATTTCGATCACGTGATCGTGTAGATGCTGCAACGGTTGTAAGTGTGAAAAGCAGTCATAAGTTGCCTTTTTTCAGTTCCATTTGTAATTTCAGTCATTAAGCGAATGCTTGTTAAGTCAAGGACTACCAGTATCCCTAAAGAGTAATCTTTGTGGCTGGGGGCTTTTTTTCCCCCCAAACCAGGAAGTTTAAATAAGGAAGAATGCAAAAAAGTTTCCATTCCTTCCCACTTCACATTTGCAAGAGATGATCTATCCAGAAAATCACGGGGAGAGGAATAAATCAGAACAAATGCAGCGCCTGTGCCATTTTTTTTTTCACGACCTCACTACAATGCCAGTTGGGATTTTGATAATAAATTCAGCTGCTTTGAGTCAGCATTATTCCGAGCTTTTCTCTATTGATGCTGAACAGTGGACCGACTCCTATTCAGACAAGCAGAAACCTCACTGTTATATGTTACACGAACAGTGGAATATTTTATGTCAAATATTTGCACTAGAAACCAGATGGTATTGAGCAAGAGCCACAAATTCTTTGGGGGCTGGTGAACACATTTGGGATTTCGAACAAATGTCTCATGTAGTGTAGTATCCCAAGATGGTTGCAAAGGTGACCAAGGTTAGGAGAGCCTCAAAACTGATTCCTTCCTTCCTTCCTTCCTTCCTTCCTTCCTTCCAGAAAGTGATGAATTTCTTTTTTTACTCCATTCTAACAGCTTTACCTCTGCAAAAGTGGCAGAGTACACAGTAACTGCGCTCAGCTGGTGTCTAGGTGCTTCAGCAGTGCTAGCACATTGTTCTCAGTGATGCAGCGTTGATTTCTGTGAAGTCCAACAGGGCTGTCATGGAAATCTGGCTCAATAGTGCATTTTTGCCAACATCCCCTGCAGCCCTCCTGCCATCTGCTTTGCAGAAACCCTTCTGTTCTGATTTCCAGCAATGCTTTTGGCAAGTGCCAACTGAGCTACCCGCATTTTTTTTTCTTATAAGTACCTCTTTCTCATTCCCCTTTTACAATTTGGCCTGCACGTGGTATTTTTTTTTAAATCTCCTTTACTCCTCTGTGTCTTCTATAGCAAACATTTTCTGCCTCTTCTCCCCAATGCAATTTCGAGCCTCAAGACTCCCTGTTCCAGCTCCAATAGGATCCTTCCTGGGGATCCTCCCCAGATCCCCACCTCTGTTGTCTTCCCCACTGTTGTGCT
Source organism: Psammodynastes pulverulentus (assembly GCA_025802295.1). Taxonomy (NCBI): domain Eukaryota; kingdom Metazoa; phylum Chordata; class Lepidosauria; order Squamata; family Psammodynastidae; genus Psammodynastes; species Psammodynastes pulverulentus. The sequence goes on from JAOYMU010000098.1 coordinate 34,683,387, forward strand.
TCCCTTTATTAGATCATGTGCCATCATCTTTTTGCATTGACTCTCAAATGAATAGAATACTTCATTGGCCAAGTGTGATTGGATACACAATTTGTCTCCGGTGCATAATCTTTGGTGTACATAGATACAACAAAGAAAGTAATATAAGATACCAATAGGAGAAAGTAGTAGAAAAGATGAGAAGGATAATAGTAACACAATCATACTACATGAGTAAATTTCCTTAGACATAAGACAGAACTGTGGGAATTAGGTGTTCAGCAGAGTGATGGCATGGAGGAAAAAAAACATGTCTCTGTGTCCAGTTGTTTTGGCATGCAATGCCCTGTGACAGTGTCCTGAGGGGAAGAGTAGAAATAGTTTGTGTCCAGGATGTGAGAGGTTTGTAGATATTTTCTCAGCTCTCTTTCTAGTCCGTGCAGCCTACAGGTCCTCAAAGGAAGACAGGGTGGTTGCAATTGTCTTTTCTGCAGTCTTAATTATCCGTTTAAATCTGTACCTGTCCTGTTTGGTTGCTGTATCAAACCAGACAGTTATAGAAGTGCAAATGACAGACTCAGTAATTCCTCTGTAGAACTGTGTCAGCAGCTCTTTGGGCAGTCTGAGCTTCCCAAGTTGGCAAAGGAAGAACGTTTTTTGTTGTGCCTTTTTAATGATGATTCTAATGTAAGGTTCCCATTTCAAAACTGCTCTGGAATGCAATATCAATTTTTAGCTTCCCGGTGCAGATCAGAAAATTGGGCTCTTGGCTACTTTGCTTTGATGTCTACCCGTCCAACACAGTGAATCTGGATGATACTTTGGCTTCTTCTTTCCACTTCTTTTGGAGAACGCAGTTACAGGATTCTGTTCCTACTTGGAAAGATATAGGAGGTGATCAAGAAACCTGGTAATAATACATTAATAAAAGTTTCCATTTATTTTGCTGGGGAAGCAGTGGCAGTAGCCTTCTCTTAAGTGGGAGTTGGAATCTACAAGTCATGCTGTTATGTAACATGGGGCTTCTCTCCACCTTGTTCTAGCAAATAGTAGCTTAAGAGGTAATAACGGGACTTCTTGTGCTATTCCTGGACAGGCCCTAAGTCAGCTGAGGAGTTTGTTGGCCAGAGCTCTTATTCACTTCCATGAGCATGTCTTCTAACCGCTCTTTATAGTATACTACCTCGATTACAAGGGGTTGCCATTAGTATCATTGCACGATACGCAATGTCAGTGCACATCCCAGCATTGTGGTATACACCACTGTGTACCACCACTGTGGTTAGTTCGAATTTTGCTTTGTTTTTCTCCGCCAAGTTGATTTGCACTTATCCTGGGTGCAGTTCTTGCTTCCTTGGACTTCTTCTGTTCCATCGGGAGTGGCCTTGCTGCAGACAACACTGCAAGGCCCAGACTTTGCACAAGCAGGTTGCTAAAACCATCATCGATGCAATAAATAAAAAAATAGAGGGACAGCAGAAGGAGAGCACATACAACACAAGTAGTCTGCTTTTGCCACAGTTTGCACTATTGTTGTTAAGTGAATCACTGAAGTTGTTAAGTTAGTAACACTGTGGTTAAGTGAATCTGGCTTCCCCATTGACTTTGCTTGTCAGAAGGTCACAAAAGGCGATCACATGACCATGGGACACTGCAAGCATCATAAATAAGAGCCAGTTTCCAAGCATCTGAATTGTGATCATGTGACCGTGGGCATGCTTCAATGGTCGTAAGTGTGAAAAATGGTCATTTTTTTCAATGCCTTTTTGAATGGTCACTAAACGAGTGGCTACAAATTGAGGACGACCTGCCCATAAGATCAACTGTTTGTTGAATATGGGATTTTGGAAAAATGGAGGGGGGGGCGGGAAATCAACCTCCACCTACTTAAATTTCAACCTGCAGTCAGTGCAATCGGGAACCACAGGCCTTAGTTGTGACAAGAGATATTTGAGTAGCACATTAGTTTCATCAACAAGCCGAAGCATTCTTGCTGTCACCTTGCTTCCCATCATCTGAATGCCACCATCTATGCCAGGGGTGTCAAACTCAATTTCATTGAGGGCCGCATCAGGGCTGGGGTCAACCTCAGGAGGGAGCGGGGGGGGGCATGGCTGACTGGATGGGTGTGGCCCACTGGGTGGGTGTGGCCAGCTTGACACCACTCACTGGGCGTGGCTGACTGGGTGGGCATGGCCAGCTTGACGCCACTCCCCAAACTGCTGGCATGTTTCCTCTTTGCACTGTCTAGACTGGGCCAAAGCCATGCTGGCCCGATATTTCCTCTTCTCATTGGGTATACCATGCTGAAGCAATGCAGGCCAGCTCCTTACATTTTCCAGAATGGCTCTGCGGCCCAGATATGAACACATCACAGGCCGAATCCGGCCTGCTGGCCTTGTGCGTGACATCCCTGGTCTATGCCAGTCACAATGGTTGGTGGGATGCAGCTGTGCTGAACCAGCTGCTTGACAGCATGCAAAACTGCTAGCCAGCTCTCTCGAACCAGAAGAAAAAAAACAGAATGTATGATGAGAAAGGAACATTAGCAGACAGCGTTTTCCCTCGGCCTTCCCTGGTGCCTTCTGCCACCAATGCTCAAACAGAAACATTCACTTCACATCACATTTCTGCAGTGGTTAAAGAGGCAGATGTCATTGGCCCTGTGGTGCCCAGATGCCCGTTGAAGGACTGTGTAAGCTACACGTGCAGCAGATTAGCCAGTGTGAACCCAGAGAGTTTAAACACCATTGAACAGGATGGCGGAATTCATGCAAGCAGAAACCTTGAGCTCCACTGCCTCATGGAGGAAAGAGAAGCTGAATGCAAAGCAGTTACATTTTTCTCCCAGTTAACATCTGACCTCAACATTTGTAGAACAGACCAAATGAACTCTTAAAAAAAAAAAACCCTGAAAATCCCTTCCAGTTTATCTCTGCATATCCTTGCCCTGCGGGAGCAAAAATGTGGCAACGATCCAGTTCCAGGATATTGGAGAAACCCATCTATCTTAAGCCATTTATCATCTGTACCGAGAAGTTGAGCAATCTAGGGAAGGGCAATAATGTTTCTGCAGACACAAACAGTTTGAGTGGAGAAGAAAAAAATTTGACGCAAGAATGGTGAGGCTTCTCTACTCCATTCAATCTTATAAGCTGTGCTGGATAGAGGAAAAGTGGAGATGAAATGGCTGGGCTGCCTTGACAGCAACACGGGGTGAGAGCATAGCAGGCAGGTCTGAAATGCAACCCCTGGAAGTTTTGTTTGGGAGGGATAAATGAGGATGATGGAAGGACTCAAACATCAAAGTTATCAATTATTTTGATTCAAGGTAGTATTGGGCAGGTGATTATAGTTTATATGACTCCAGTGCACTCTCCGTTAGTGTCCCTTACCAGACACGTGCTCCAGGTCTTCTGGGGAATGTGAGAGGGGATAGTAAACCAAAGTGAAGCAGCAGATAACTCCTGCTTATTAATCTTTTTGCTTGGACTAATAATACCGTTCCAGGTTCTTTGTTCAGAGGATCAGAACAAGATGGTAGGAAAGACAGTGCCATGAAAATGCAATCACTTTGGTTTAGTGATCTAGTGGTTAAGGCCAGTGGTGGGATTCAAATCATTTAACAACCGGTGCGCTGCCCTAATGACCAGCTGGATAGGCGTGGCTGGGTGATCATGTGACTGGGTGGAGCTCAGGCGACAGTAATTCTGGGCGTACTGCCAAGAACCTTTAGCTGTTATATGAGTTAAGTAAGAGGCAGTTTCTGTAAGTAGGGCAATAACGATCAGGCTAGAAACAACACCAGAATGTTTCCTTCCTGCCTTCCTTACAGGATTAGCCCTGTAAAGTAGAAAAAACAAACAAAAGGGGATTTCTTCCAACAACCAATTCTCTGAACTGCTTAGAAAGTTAATAACCGGTTCTCGCGAATAGGTGTGAACCTGTTGAATCCCACCACTAGACTCAGCCTTCCATCTTTGTAAGATCCCTAAAATGAGGATCCAGATTATTGGGGTCAATGTGCTGACTCTGTAAATTGCTAGAGAGGGCTGTAAAAGCACTGTGAAGCGGTATAAAAGTCCATGCGCTATTGCTATTGCTATATTTGTTTTTAGTTTTTGTTGTTCTCCTTCTTCCAGGAGAAACTAATTTTTGTTTTGATCGATTGAATATGTAGTTGGCTTCTGAACCCAAGCTGCATGTGACCTTAAGTATATGATTTCATTCCATATGTTTCTTCCCTTGAAATAATAATTGGATGGAGCCCCTAATAAATACTTGAAGTATGATCTGAAAATGGAAAGATTTAATGCTAAAAATAATTCAGGGATTTCCTTGTTAAAAATGATTCTCCCAATGAAGTAGAGATTTTGTATTTCAAAGTGTCATTGTAAGAAATTGAGAGACAGAATTTTTGTTGGTAAAACTTAATTGGAGGTGTGCTAACCAGATAGTTTTCTCCATGTGGGTTACCCAATGGCTAGGCTCACCTACCACATAATATAATTTAGATAGGTTTTGCTTGACACATTTTAATATCTAAGCCAGTTGTGCTGTACCAAATTTTAAAAAATGGTTAAGTATGTATGAATGAAAACGAATATACACGTCCCAGGATAATGCTGTAGGATCCAATCTGTGTCAGTCACTTGGGACCAGAAGTTTTATCTTCTAGACTTTTGGATTTGTGCACATCCTCAGGGAGCTTCTCTCTCTCCAGAATGCGAAAAGTTCCCTCAGGATGGGCTCCAGCACAAGCCTGAAAACTTGGAAGACTAAATTTCTTGTCCCAGTGACCAATCCAGATTGGATCCTACACAAATAATATCTTAACTTGACAAATATAATTGTTTTATATAACTGGATGCCATAGAAGCAAATGGGTTATTATTTTAGTGGTGGGGAATGACTATGCGCTCCTCCTCAGGGATTGGATAATTGACTTAGTCTATTTCATATTATCAAATAATTTTAATCCTCCTTTCCTAGCCAACATAGGTAATACTTGTGTGCGTCAGATGTTATGGGGTTTGTAATCCAAATACATATGGAGAGCACCATTTTAGAAATTGATGAAATTGTTCCAATTTCTTTTGTGTGTGTGTAAAGTTTTTTTTATTTTTTAAAAAGCATACATCATTATCATTTCGCGAACAGTGTGGTACTGAGTGTCATCATTTTGATACAATAATAATATAGGGGGGAAAAGTTAGTAAATTAGTCCGGTTTATGTAATCTAATGTTGTAATACATAACTGTATCAGCTTTTAGTCCTCCATTTTTCAATTATTGATATCTGCTACCTTTTTCTAATAGTAATAACTTTAATTTTTGAGCATACCTAGTAACCTCCTTTTTGACATTCTAATCTTAAACCTTTAATATTCACCTTATGTGTATTGAGTAAAAGTATGTATAACAATGTTTCCCCATTTCTATATATTTTGTATCTATTCTAATTTTTAATACAGCCCATCTTACAAATTGCTACATTAATCTAATGTTGTTATATATAGTTATGTCAACTCAAAATTCTTCATTATTCCATTATTCAATATTTGCTACCTCCTTCTAGTAGCAATAGTATTGGGGTGTTTTTTTTAGCATACCTAATCGTTTCAATTTCTATAATAGCTCTTCACCCTAAAAATTTTATTATTCAATACGTGAAGCGTGGTGTATAAAAAGGAAGAAACTGCTCCTGGAGCCCTTTGGGTCTTCGTGCTTTGGAGGCATATGAGAAGCCAATAAGTCTCTAAGGTAACAGGAAACTCAACAGCGGAAAAATAAAATATCCTGTCAGTCCTGAAACTCCTTGACTAAACTTGGAGCTGAACTAAATGGAGATGGAGGGGGAGTTGAAATATTAACAAAGTGGATTAATTCAGATCAGCACAAAGTACCTGTTAACTAGGTAAAAGGTGGACATTCTTTTGGTGAGTAAGAACTACACAGCATTTGGTGGTGGTATGTGTGTGTGTGTGTGGGGGGGGGGTCTGCTGAGAACTGCAAACCAGAGGGCTGGGCTATTTGTTTTTTCTTTTTAATTGTGATATGTGTATTGCATAATTTAATAGCACAGTGTTTATCACGTTTCCAGCTCATAGTAGCAGGAAAAACTGCCATTATTTTTTTGGAAGCTGTGATCATAAAAGGCTGTAAAAATATAAAAGTGAACTCTGAGGCCATATGCATATCTGGATAATGTCCAGGTTACTTTCACAGGTTGTAGCCCCATTAAGAAATTAATAAAAAATACAAATGCATTTTCTCTTGAGCAGGCATAGAATAAGGCTGGCTGTGAAACTAAGTAAAATTGGGCCTGGTTTTAGGGGCATTGGCTAGGCTTGAAAGTTGAAAAAACAATTTGGAAGAGAGAAGTGACAGCTCCACATTGCTGTTGAGAACATTTATCAAGCCATCAACCTTATCGGAAGTTTCTATCTTTCTTTTGGTGAAGCCTCTCTTTTTTTTCTTGATTAAAGCTAGCTTCCAGATGTGTTGATTGTGACTCCCACAAGTCCAGCCAATATTCATGGATTACCAGAGTAGTCTCCAATGCTCACCACAACTAAATTCATCTGATTGGTTTTAATGGGCAAAATTCCATCAGATCAATTAATGATACAAGATTTTAGTCTTTCTTCAGAAACCTTGACGTTTAATAATCTCGTGGGATTCTCACTTTTTTATATTTTATTTCAGTGCCCACACCAAGATAAGTTGCAATATTTTTTGCTGTTTACCGCTGCTCCTAAGATCACAGGTTGGGGATTATTGATCTAAAGGGAACCAACCTGCTACAGGAATTCAACTATGTGATATATATTAAACCAAAGGCAGACTTCGCCCACATTATAAACTAGCAAAAGGTCAGAAAAGATTTATGCCAGAGTTCTGCCTGGAATCCATTTTCAATGCCAGAACTTAATGCTAGAACAAATGAACTAAGTATATGTCTAAATGCCCCATACTCTAGTGGAATTCATGTCATTCATCCTTGAAAACTGCAGCACTACTGTGTTTCATCAAGATTAAAACAAAATGATTCTGGGTTGTTGGAGCTTTCACACTTAGCTCTCCCAGCTAACCACAATAGAAAAAGATTCCTCTACTCCTGCAGGACCTGATTTCAGTCTTGACTCTTTTCAAGATATTTTTTTTTACTGTCTTCTTATTTCTTATTCAACGTATTGTTGTAGCCTGTCAGCCGCCGGGCCTCCAGCAGCTGAATCAGAGGAGGTGTGGGAGTCAGGGTCAGCATCAAGGCAACCTGGGAAGTCTGAGAGAAAAGAGGGAGTGGAGCTGACAGAGAGAGAGAGAGACAGAGGTGGAGCCTGGGGCCATCTGTTAGCTCTCACATGGCGAGTCAACAGCCCCCAGGTCTGGCTGATGAGGAAGAGGAGGAAGAGCTGGGTCCAGTGCCTGACGTACTGATGTACAGAAGGCAGAGGAGAGGAGAGCAGTGGAAATCCGTGGGCTGATCCTTGGGAAGGAAGAGCCACTGCTGTTAGCGAAGCCCCGCCCTAGCTCTGGGAATAAAAGACAGGGGGCGGAGATGAATAGATGTAGCAGGAAAAAGCATTCATTTTCCGACCGGACAGACTTGTTAGCCTGCGGTGAGAGAGAAACTTTTTTGCCGGGACTGCCAGCACTCCTAATAAGGGAATCTTTGAGTTAACATCAGAGAGTTTGCCGTGTTTGGGGAGCCGGGTCAGAACACGTATTTAGGGAGTGCGTTATCTGGTTTTCAAAATATAGTAGTGATTTTCAGAAGTTCAGCTCAAATGTAAAGTATTTGTAGAAATAATAGATCAGAAGAAGTGAAGTATTTTTTATCAGGGCAACCTGGTCTACCCAATTATATGGGATGGAGCATACTGCTCCGCTTTCACCTTTCAGCCCCAATCCAGGAGCCTTGACAGGCAGTCACCTTCTTTGTCAGTAAAACATAAATTCGTCAGAAGAAATTGGTTCAATTTTTCTCCTCTTTATAAATAAAAGAGAAATATGTTAGGAACAGTGGGGAAAGAGCTTACTGGTATACACTAACCGTCCTGCAGATTGATGCAGAGCTATCCAGCCATTACTGAATAGATAAACCCAGTCAAAGTAGTATGACAGATGCTTGGGACAAACAGCTCTAAATGACTATGATACCCTGTAGATATAGCAACAAAAGGCAATAAAATAAGTATAGGCCATTACTCAGTGTTCATTGGGGGAAATATGCGTATAATCATCTTGGAAAAGCCATGATTCTGCATCAGAATTTTAAAGCTTTTAGTTGCTCAATGTTCTACTTAAATGCTCCCTATGCTCCATGATTAGAATTGGAAAAGTATAGATGAGTTAATGATTTAATCACCTCTGCTGCGTTGTGTTTTGGTAATGGCATATTCTGTGATGGATAAGCCAGTGTGAAAGACGAAAGCTCTACCCCGGCTGGTTCGGAGAACAGAGACCAAACCTTTATTATTCCTTCCTTGCTCCCCCCCACACCCTTTTTTTAAAAAAGAGTCCATTAGATTTTCTCAATTAAATCAGTATTATAGGATACATACTGTTAAGTCATTTAAAGTGTATATTTGAAATATATTTACATAGAATAACAGAGTTGGAAGGGACCTTGGAGGTCATCTAGTCCAACCCCTTGCTCGAGCAGGGGAGTCTATTCCAAATATTAGCCTCTATCTAGGATTGAACTCACAGCCTCCTGATGGGGAGGCGAGAACTCCACCTCTAGGCCACCTCATACTCAGTTGTATGTGGTAAATGCAAATATAGCGAGCCAAGAAAAAGTAAAGTTAAAATGATTAAAATGTGCTGAGCAGATATTGCTTAGAGTAAGGATAATCAGATGAACTTTTTTCCTGAAGTATAGGCATCAATCAATGCAGAAGCCAGCTGTCCTCCTGTTTTATTTTGTGCAAATTTAAGTTTCACTTCAAGAATTACCATTAAGCAGATGGATTCCTTATGGAAACAGTATATTATTGCTGCAGTTGTTTTTTTTTTATTCTGTCAGGAGTCATATACCAGGGAAAACGTCCCAATAAGCTTAAGAGGGAATATTTTATTAACAGAGTTTATGAGAAATATCCCAATACTACAATGACTTAATACCAGATTCTGACTTTTAATATTTATTTTTATCCCGCCTTTATTGTTTTTTTTTAATAAACAACCTAAGGTGACGAATGTACAGGTAGTCCTCAACTTATGACCACAATGGAGCCCAACATTTATGTTGTGAAGTGAGAAATTGGTTAAGTCAGTTTTGCCCCATTTTCTCACCATCTTTGTTAAGTTAATCACTGCAGTTCTTAAATTAGTAACGTGGCTGTGAAGCGAATCTGGTTTTCCCCCTTGACTTTGCTTATCAGAAGGTCGCAAAAGGGGATCAAGTGACTCTGGGACACTGCAACCGTCATAAATTTGAGTCAGTTGTCAAGCATCCCAATGTAAATCACATGACCATAGGGATGGTGCAATGTTCATAAGTGTGAAAAATGGTCATTAGTCACTTTTTCAGTGCCTTTGTAACTTCAAACAGTCACTAAGTGAACTGTTGCAAGTCGAGGACTACCTGTACATAATATTGCTTCCTCCTCCCATTTTCCTTACAGCAACAACCCTGTTAGGTTGAGAGAGAAAGATTGGCCCAAAGTCACCCATCTGGCTTTCATACATAAGGCAGCACTAGAACTTACCATCTCCTGGTTTTTAATCTGGTGCCTTAACCACTAGATCAAACAAGTAGCCCCCAGTTTAAGAATGAGATCCATTTGCAAGGTCTGTTCTTAAATCAAATTTAGCATGTAAACTGGAAGAGAATTATTGTATAATCCCATATAGGTAGTATTGTGTAATGAACTTGAACCATTGTGTATTTTATTTGAATCATTGTGTATTTAATTCAGTTTTTACTACAGTAAGCTCCATTCTTAAATGTGAATTGCCTTAAATTAGGGCATTCTTAATCCAGGGATTTACTGTGTGTGTGTATATACTAACATTGTGGGCCCCTACGAACTTAGCATCGGCTGAGGGATATCCTTTCCAATGCACTGAGTATTGCAATCTCGCCTTAAAATACCTTGACTCAAACATCTTCTTGATTTCATAGTGTTCCTCACCTCCCACTAAAATGGGAAGTGGAGTCTTCTCTTCAACTTGCCTTAACTTAGAGCAGGGCTGTCAAACTCCTGGCCCACGGGCCGGATGCATCATGTGCTGGCCACACCCTTGCCCGGTTTAGCAAAGGGAAAAAAAGTCACGATATGGCATGTGATGCAGCTGTGATGACATGAGTTTGACACCTCTGATTTAGAGCCTCGGAAGGGTTTCAACAAGTTACAGTGGAACACTGGGTTGACTCGCCCAGTGGTAGGATTCAACTGGTTCGCACCTATTCGCGAGAACCAGTTGTTAACTTTCTAAGCAGGTCAGAGAACCGGTTGTTAGAAGAGATCTCCTTGTGTTGTTTTCCACTTTACAGGGTTAATCCTGTAAGGAAGGCAGGAAGGAAACATTCTGATGTTGTTTCTAGCCTAATCTTTATTGC
>JAOYMU010000098.1:34780816-34792376 GCA_025802295.1 Psammodynastes pulverulentus
TATTCATGTACACTGAAGAAGGTATTTAATTTCGTTGTACGAGGTACAATGACAATAAAGTGAACTAACTAACTACAGAAGACCAGAAGGATAAAGGCTTGCCAAATTTCATGGGGAAGAGTGCTTCATAAAGCAGAGTGTGCAATGGAAAAGGCACACTTCTTAACTCCTATCAGAGGGCAATATTTAAGGGTCTAGCAGTGTGTCCACCCTATCTGACTGGTAGAACAAATAAATGGCAAAATAATAAAGATGGGACAATAATGACAGCTGTCTTGGTGCTGTAGTGATTAAAGTGCAGTGATGCTAGCTGACTCTGCCCACAGCCTGGAATTCAATCCTCATGACGCTCGAGGTTGAATCAGACTTGCATCCTTCTGAGGTTAGTAAAATAAGGATGCAGATTGTTGGGGACAATATGCTGACACTGTAAACCGAGAGTGGTGTAAAGCCAACTGGTGGGCCGCGGACCACTGGTGGGCTGTGAGCAAATTTGGGTGGTCCGTGTGAGAGCACAAGGTTGCTCTGCCCACATGGCCCGCCCACCTGCTGGCTCCACCATTCGGCCGAAGCAAGCCTTACCTTCAGCAGAAGAGCCACGCAGCTGGAACTGGAAGGTAAGACCAACGGCCGAGGGGGGGGGGAAATCTGCCCTGGGTGGCTTCATGAGGTTGGTGGGAAAGTCAGTCCCATATTCACAGGACTAGTCCTTTGTTTATCCCAGAGCAGCTCCTCCATCCGGGTGCACCAGCCTGCCAGGGAGGAACTGCCCCGGGATGACCAAAGATCCAGTCTTGTGACTACTGCAATGGGCCTTGGTAAAATGTGTCCATAATGCAGGGTGGAGAGAACCAATGCAGGAAAGTTGGGCCAGGCTCTCGGGAGACGAGAGTTAATAGCGGTCAAGGCAATCTGCAAAAGTAGCGCTAGCACAGCACTCATCAGTTTACTGTTGCAGATCGCCTTGGCCGCTATTAACTCTCGTCTCCCGAGAGCCTGGCCCAACTTTCCCGTACTACGCTAGCATTTGGCAGTTTACTTTTGAAGATCACCTTGGTCGCTATTAGCTGTTGTCTCCTGAGAGCCTAGCCCAACTTTCCCGTGCTATGCTAGCATTTGGCAGTTTACTTTTGAAGATCGCCTTGACCGCTATTAACTCGTCTCCTGAGAGCTGGCCCAACTTTCCTGTGCTGCGCTAGCCCTCAGTTTACTTCTGCAGATCGCCTTGGCGCGGTTTTTTGCATGTTGTACCACTAACAGATTTGCATGTTACACATGCCACCCCTATGGCAGAGATTTCCAGTCCCATATTCCAGAGCTAGCTGCTTCGGGATGACCAAAGGATCAGTCCTGTGACTACTGCAGCTCTGGAATATATAATTGGCCGCTATTAACTCTTGTCTCCCAAGAGCCTGGCTCAACTTTCCTGCATTGCTTCTCTCTACCCTGCATTACGGACACATTTTACCAAGGCCCATTGCAGTAGTCATAGGACTGGATCTTTGGTCATCCCGGGGCAGCTCTTCCCTTGCAGGTTGATGTACCCGGGTGGAGGAGCTGCTCCAGGATAAACAAAGGGCTAGTCCTGTGAATAGGGGACCAACTTTCTCACCAACCTCAGGAAGCCACCCAGGGCAGATTTCCCTCCCCTGCCATTGGTCTTACCTTCCAGTTCCAGCTGCATGGCTCTTCTGCTGAAGGTAAGGCTTGCTTCGGTTGAATGATGGAGCCAGCGGGTGGGTGGGCCATGTGGGTGGAGCAACCTTGTGATCTCACGCAGACAACCCAAATTTTCTCATGGACCATCAGTGGTCCACGGACCACTATTTGGTGACCGTTGCTCTATTCCAACTTAACTATGCCAAAAATAAAGCTGAGTGGAGTAGAAAAGGTTCTAAACCCAATTTATACTGTGCTGGGAATATATTTCCATTTGTAATTGAAACTATGTCTATTCAAAAATATTAATTTGTTCCTTTTAATGACTCTCAAGACTGAAAATTAAAGGGCAATCAATCAAAGTTTAATATAATCTGAAGCTCACTTCTATGCTTTTTGCCCTGCCAACAACCCGTTTTAACAAGAATTACACTTTGAACAGGTCCAAGCAACAACAGTAGACCCATCAATTGGCTCAAATCATGCACAGAGACAGACAGAATCACATACATACAACCGTCTTTCAGATCTCTTGATGGCTGAATGGATAGTGTTTGAGAACCAAATTGTAGGTATCTGCAGAAGGGTTACAAGAGACAGCAAGTTACAATGTGTGTTGTAATTCATATTCCACCTATTACAGGTAGTCCTTGACTTATAACAGTTGGTTTAGTGACCATTTGAAGTTACAAAAGGTGATTTATGACTGTTTTTCACACTTATGACCATTGCAACAACCCCCTGGTCACATGATCAAAATTCAGAGGCTTGGAAACTGGCATGTATTTATGACTGGCATGCATTTATGGTTGTAGGGGTCATGTGGTCACCTTTTGCGACCTTCTGAAAAGCAAGTCAATGGGGGAAACCTGATTCACTTAACAACCGTGTTACTAACTTCACAACTGCAGTGATTCACTTAACAACTGTGGCAAGGAAGGTTGTAAAATGGGCCATTTAACAACTGTCTCGCTTAGCAATGGAAATGTTGGGCTCAATTGTGGTCATAAGTCAAGGACTACTTGCATATACTTGTATGGGACACTGATTCAAGCATGAAAGCATAGACCTTGTATAGTGGTATGCAGTATTTCTACATGTTAGTGTTATTGTCAACTTCAAACCGAACTTGGCAGATGCCATTTTGTCATTTCTCAGCTGCCACACAGTATGAGTGGGGGAAGGCTGGAATCCCTTGCTAGACGTAACACAGAACTCTCCCATGGGAACCAAGAAGCCGGCCAATGAACCTAATTGGCCAATTGACCTGTGACACTTGAGGAGGGAATCATTTACTCTTTTAATTATACTGAAACAGCGGGAAACATTTCGAATTGGTTTTGCCTTTAATCGTGCCTATATGATGTACCCAATAAAGAAGTTCTTTGAGGAAGATTTCAGTTTCAGAGTTCTGATTTGTTGCCTATCTGTAGCCTATTCCCTTTTAATTACAGGTTCTCATTTAGCAACTGCCACACTTAGCAACGGTTTGCAGTTATGATGATGATGAAAATGTAACCTATCAGAACTGGCTGAATATCACCTCTGTATCAGATATCTCAGTCACATAACAATCCCCGAATTCAGAAGCGCCTTTTCTTTAGCCTGGAGTTCCCCAACCTTTCTGGTTTTGCATGTGTGTGAGCACACCTCTGTTTGCACGAGCGGCATGCACACACATATGCCGCTTGTGCAAATGGAGTGGCGCGCGCCTGCAATGCGTCCACCCTCTGCTCAAGCAAGAGGGAATGTGCTCGTGTGTGCTTGTCCACCATTTTGGGTGGCCCACTTTTGAATATGTCACGTCCCGGTAGTGGGCCATGGCCCAGGGATTGGGGACCCTTGCTTTAGCCAGATTGCAACAGCTGTTACTGAAGGAAGATACAAAAAAAAATAAAAAATCCTTCGAACAAACACTGTGCCCATGGAGGGATGGAACAATTGAATCAGAATAACGGAATAACAGAGTTGGAAGGGACCTAGTCCAACTGCCTGTTCAATTCCACTGAATTGTTCTGTCAGGAAATTTCTCCTTAGTTCTAGGTTGGTTCTTACCCTAATTAGTCTCCACCCATTGCTTCTTGTTGGTGAAACACATTATCCTCTATTATCCCTCTAGGCAGGAGCACATCAGGACATAATATTTCCATTTTTTAAATTAAATACCCAGGTTATTCAAATTTTTATCTTAAAATGCTATTCTTGGATCAATCTGAGTCTATCTTTCTGTCTAAGTACTACTAAGTAATCTGCAATTTACGCTGTAGGGTCTAACCCCTCTTAGATATTTCAGATATTTTAAAATACTGTATATACACATTTAAAAAAAATATTTTAATTAACTGTATCCTACATGCTGGTCTATGATCAAATAAATATTTGATTGATTGAATACTTTTGCCAAATCCTGCCTTTTGGGATATCTTCATGGAATTCTAGATTAGTGTTCCTAGTCAAACACCTAGATAATGAGACATTTTTTCTGTGTCGTTCTCCTGCACGTGATCATGCACATTAACCAGATTTATGTGCTAAAAGGTGTAAAGACAGAAGTGATGGAAGATGAAAAATCCATGGAAGCAGCACAAGTGAAAGAAAGAGATATAATTGGAGTTGTATTTCAAGATGAAGTCTCATATCGACTCCGATTCCCTTTATATAAAATTGTATCCCCAAATCAACGTATTGGAGAGATAGGTAATTTATAATGTTTCTATGTTTATGTTCCAGTTTCCAGATATCTGTATATCTATCGGAAAATTAGATGCAGATTTGGGCTTTTGCATTTCTTTAGTCGTATGTCATTAATATAACATATGAAATGGACTTTCTTCTTCATATTAGTTGTACAGATACATATTTAAATAATATAATTCTTTTTTAAATGAGATTGTAACGTATTTGGCCTCACTACATATGACAGCATCTAGATGACCTTGGTCATCTTGATAAAATTATTGTAATTTAAATTTTTAATAAAAATGATATACATTTAAAAAACAATCACCTAAGAGTTCATGCGTCATGCCCATTGTTTCCAGTTAAATATATCATAATGATTGTCTATTGTCTATGTCTTATTAATATGGTATTAAATAAATTTTATGCCTAATAAAGTAGCATTCTTTCTTTATTTCTCTTTTGTAGATTACTGTTACAACTTTTCATCAGCTTATTGTCCAAATCCAAGCTATTGGTTTGAAGGCTTTGTATCATTGCAATCTAGCATTGATAGTGTACTTATTGAAGTAAGTGAGATAGCTTTAATGTATTTATCTTTGTAAATTGTATAGCCTGGCTGTTATTATTTTTTTGAAAGAGATTACTGAACATTGATTGAATTTTTATATCAATTGATTGATATAGTTTTTTGTTATTATGGTTGTGCACTTGTTCCCATACCAATTAATTCATGAAGGTGCAATCTGAGTGGCCCAAAGCTATAATACAGATTTTATGTTCTTGTCAATGGGCAGAGACCTAACCTTAATAAGGAAGAAAGAGCCAACTGCAGGTACAGAATACAGATAGTCCTCATTTAGTGACTACAATTGGGATCAGCAACTTGGTTAAGAAGTGAAGAAGTTGCTAAGAGAAACATCATGATTTAAAAATTTTACTTCAACTTTCCTTTGCTTTTTACAGACCAGTGAAGGTCATAACTGTGAGGATTGGTTGCAGAGCTTTTTCATTGTTGTTATTGTGAATGGTTGCTAATGAGGCAATTGCCAAACAAAGACTGCCTGTACTTTCTTTCATTCTTTTGGGAAGTTGGATAAAAGTTAGAATTATCCTCTTGGTCTCATTCTTCAACTTTCTTGCTCTTAGCCATTGCTAGCTCCTGTTGTTATCTGCTTGGCCTGCTAGGTTTTGTGTGTCTATTTGTGAAACAATTCCCCCTGAATCCCATCCTTTGCTTCTTACTGGAATAGGACAGTGGATGCTGCAGTCACATAATAGTTAGAAATCACCAGTGAAACAGCAGGAAACTCACTTAAGAACCCATAGAATAGAATAGAATAGAATAGAATAGAATAGAATAGAATAAATAGAATAGAATAGAATAGATTTCTTTATTGGCCAAGTGTGATTGGACGCACAAGGAATTTGTCTTTGGTGTATAAGTTCTCCATGTATATAAATAAAAAATAAAAATACATTCATCAAGAATCATAAGATACGTAAGATAATGTCATAAGATAGTCATAGGTTATTAATAGGCAATCAAATCATACTAGGGAACAAATAAAACAATATAAATAGTAAAGATACAAGCAACACGGTTATAGTCATAAGCGGGAAGAGATAGGTAACAGGAAGGATGAGAAGAAGAATAGTAATACAGTCTTACTAAACAGTTTGACAGTGTTATGGCAATTAATTATTTAGCAGAGTGATCACATTTGAGGAAAAACCTGTCCTTGTGTCTAGTTGTTTTGGTGTGCAGTGCCCTATAGCATCGTTTTGAGAGTAGAAGTTGAAACAATTTATGTCCAGGATGTGAGGGGTCTGTAGATATTTTCACAGCCCTCTTTTTGATTCGTGCAGCATAACGATCCTCAATGGAAGGCAGGTTGGTAGCTATTGTTTTTTCTGCAGTCCTAATTATCCGTTGAAGTCTATGTCTGTCTTGTTGGGTTGCAGAGCCGAACCAGACAGTTATAGAGGTGCAGATGACAGACTCAATAATACCTCTGTAGAACTGAATCAGCAGCTCCTTGGGCAGTTTGAGCTTTCTGAGTTGGCGCAGAAAGAACATTGTTGTGCTTTTTTGAAGACGTTTTTGATGTTAGATGTCCATTTTAAGTCTTGAGATATGATAGAACCTAGAAACTTGAAGATCTCTACTGTTGATACTATGTGGTCTAGTATTGTAAGAGGCAGTTGTATAGGAGGGTTTCTCCTAAAATCTACCACCATTTCTACAGTTTAAAATAAATCAAGACCTATCAAGCTGTTCTGATTATTTAAAATTAACAGAACTTAGTGAGCATAGTGATTTTTTTTTTTTTGTAAGACTATAGGAGTTGCCCAAAACTGTTAGCCAAGCAAAACTCGCCCTTGCAAAGAAATAAGGGAAGAGATCTTTGTCCATCACTTTCTTAGCTCATCACAGCACATCAGCCAACTGAGAAGCCTACTCTGCTTTTTCAGTTTTGTACCGTTTTATTTTTTTCCTTTATTCTCAAAGAAACAAAGCTATAATACTCTCATTATTCCACCATAATGCTTTCGGACCCCTTAATGTAGCCTGAGTGGATTCTTGGAGGTGAGAATAATCAGGTGTTTTCTCAGCGATGCCATATATAGCAGTGTTGTAACCCATTCCTGATTTTACAGTAAGATTTGCTGAATGGCAATAGGTCCTTATAATATGCTCTAAACCAGGGGTCGCTGGCTGGGGAATTCTGCGAGTTGAAGTCCACAAGTCTTAAAGTGCCCAAGGTTGGAGACCCCTGCTCTAAACTATGTAACTGCAGCAAAAATATCCCCATATTTGGGAAGCATCCAGTGGTGGTGCGAACTAATCAGAGGGTTGAGTTCAATTTCATGTTGCAACTGTACTCCTGTCTGGCAGCGCACATGGTCTCTGTTAAATATTGTAGGGTTTCACAAACTCTGATCCTTAGTACACTGGGAAGTTTGGTGCTTATGATCAGAAATTAGATTCATTGCCTGGGTCAATAGGCTTGGTCTCAACAAAATTGGTGAGATGACTATATATTGTCTATAATATTGAATATGCTCTCTCCTGGTCTTTAATAATATTGATGTTTTTTGAATTGTGGAATATTCTTCATATTATTCATTTTATGGCTTTTCCCCAAAAAAATGTACACCATCCAGAGTGAGATGGGCGGCTATATAAATATGATAAATGAATGAATAATATCGATATCCAGTTTTAGACATCAGTAAACTATTTTGCAGTAGATAGAGCTGAAACAAAAATCTTACTATATCTTTTGCTGACTTTTACTATTTTATGCTACTTATTTTTTGGTCTAATAGATAAGGCACCAGGCTAGAAACTGGGAGACCATGAATTCAAATCCTGCCTTAGCCATGAAATACAGCTGAGTGACTTTGAGCCAATTCCTCTCAGTCCAATCCACCTCACAGGGTTGTTGCTGTGGGGAAAATAGGAGGAGGAAAGTGTATTGGATATGGTTGCTGCCCTGAATTATTTGTAAAAATAAAAGTGGGATACAAAGAAAGAAAGAAATGTTATGTGAAAGTGAGAAACTTCATGTTTCTAAAACTAGCTGCTATATCATGTTGGGAAGCAGATTAAAGAAAATCTCAGTCTTGGGATATTAATTTTAAATGTATAGGACTATCTTCTCCAATCTGTTTTATTTGTGACAAGTGGAGTTTAAACTTTTATAATCCCCAGTGTGACCAAGAAAGATGATTAAAGGAAATAATATCTAGAGAACACTATGCCCTATCCCATTAGTAATATAAAATAACACTACCTAGCCATATATCCACCTGGTGAAATTTCTGCTGATCTGTTTTATTTATATTTATATTTATATAAATCCCCGTATTTGTAAGCCCAATGTCTAAAGACAGTCTTCTAAACTAGCTACTTTTGTTCTTGAGCTTAAGATAACAAGAGAAGAACTTTTGGCAAATGTAATTTGTATAAAACACAAATGCTTAAGTCACTTTGCAACACTAACTTTTTAAAATTGTCACAACAACACTGTCTTTGTGAAAACTGCAAAGAAAAAATAGAAGTCTCATTATTACAAGATCTAATTTGGATGAAGGTGATAAATTAAATCCCATAGCAAGGAAATCTCCATTCCTTTGCCACTTGCCAAAATCAATGTGTACTGTTTCTGTTTAGATAATACAAAAAGCTGTGGAGCATGCTTGATAGATCTGGAGACTCCTTGGACTGCATTTTTTCCCTGTCAAGTTCATCTCTTTCTCGTATTATTAACCTTTAGGTGTCATTTCGGTGAAGCCGGGGAAGGTGATAGACAGAGAGACTTTCTTGAATCCCATCTTGGAGTTTCTGGTTGTTGCAACTGACATTGGCAAACTGAACAGTACTGCTAATCTCACCGTGACCATTCTGGATGATAATGACAACAGACCGATATTTCATCCCGCGGTCTTGTCCGTTCGGATACTAGAAAACAGCCCTGCAGGTTAGAATGAAGGCAAAATGGAAAATTTGGAACTGATTTGAAGTTAAGTATTAGGAATTTAACAAAAAACCCAAAATCACTGGAAATGGGAAGAGGGTGGGATGTTGTCTGCGAAAATCAGGGATTTTTTTTTTATTTTTTTTTACAAAACCTGTACTGTGAATTCTGCTAATATATGCCTTTCTGGCACCAGGGACTGATTTCATGGAAGACAATTTTTCCATGGACCAGAGGAGGCAGGATGGTTTCACATACAATCACACACGCATGCGTAGATGAAGCTTTGCTCGCTCGCCTGGCACTTGCACAGCCCAGTTTATAATAGACTGTGGACTGGTACCAGTCTGCGGCGTGGGGATTGGGGACCCCTGCTTTAAACCACAACTTCCCCCTTTTTACATGATTGGGAAAGTGTAGTTTAAATCAGGAGTGTCAAACTCGTGGCATCAGGTTGTCATCACATGACCTATCGCAACTTTTTCCCCCTTTGCTAAAACAGGGGTGGGCATGGCCAGCATGTGATGCATCTGGCCCATGGGCTGTGAGTTTGACACCTCTGGTTTAAACTAACCAGAATCACTGCACCAAGAGAAATACAGTGGACAAGGGACTTGGAACATTTTTGGTTGGTAAATTTTATTTAAAAAAACAACAACTCTGTACTTTGCAACTAATTGGTCAATTATAAAAGAATATTGATTTAATTAGGTTTATATAAACTGTTTTGTTATACCTATCTGTATTTTTTAAAAATATCAAAGACTACTTTTAAAAGCAAAAGCAAGCAATTTGATATTGTACAGACCAGTATTTCTCAACCCCAGCTAATTTGTGAGAGGTGGATTTCAATTCCCAGAATGCCCCAGTAAACATGCTGGCTAGAGAATTCTGGGAGCTGAAGTCCACATCTCTTAAAGTTGTTGAGATAGAGATACACTGACGTGAACCACACATAGAGCCTTCATACAACCCTCTGTCCAATGAGCAATTATCTGTTGGGACTTGCAGTTATTTGTGTTTATGTTTTCTTTTACAAATAAATTGTGGAAAAATAAAGCAAGTTAT
This sequence comes from Psammodynastes pulverulentus, assembly GCA_025802295.1. Classification (NCBI taxonomy): domain Eukaryota; kingdom Metazoa; phylum Chordata; class Lepidosauria; order Squamata; family Psammodynastidae; genus Psammodynastes; species Psammodynastes pulverulentus. The sequence goes on from JAOYMU010000098.1 coordinate 34,790,707, forward strand.
TGCAGCATCACAGTGGTGCACATCTTGGTCTAAGGGATAAGTTGTACAACTTCCTTTGCATTAGTCTGCATTACTCACAGAAACGTATGGAATTATTGGAGATGAGTAGAGTCAATTGGAGAATACTGGAGGTCAGATGGACTAATTCCAAACGTTAACTTGTTTCTTCTGAAGTTCTGAGTAACTGAAATATCCGCTCTAATAATACAGTCTGGGATTCCCCCTAGGTTTTTCTGTGCTTCAGGTAATTGCAACTGATATGGATAGTGGCCTCAATCAGCAGCTGAGCTACCGGATAGAGAGCGGAGCTCAAGATAAATTCTTGATCCACGCTAGTTCTGGGGTCATCAGCGTGGCCAACATAACTATAGACCGAGAGGAAAAGGACCACTACCGCTTGACAGTGGTTGCTACAGACCAAGGCACACCATCTCTCTCTGGTACTGCCACCGTGAGCATCCAGATTGATGATATCAATGACTCTCAGCCAGAGTTCCTCAACCCCATCCAGACCATCAGTGTCCCCGAATCAGCTTCTATAGGCACAGTCATAGCCGAAATGACAGCAGTTGACAAAGATCTCAATCCCCGGCTGGAATACTACCTCATTGAAATCCTGGCCAAAGATGATACCGATGCTCTCGTGCCCGACCAGCAAGGTGTTTTTTCCGTGGATTTTCGAACAGGTACAAGAGTTGGAAGTAAATACAATAGATAACCACTGTGTACGGGTTCTAACCAAGTACGGTTAAAAACAGCAGAAGGAGGGAAAAAAACAACCCTAATGCTTTGTACTACATTAAAGCTGAAAATAATATTATTGGCCCAAATTAGTAATTATGCTAAGCCATATATCAAATGTGCATTCCCAGATTTTAATGTATCGGGGCTGGAAAAAACTCAGCCATTTGCCTTTAAGGATCAGTTTCCCTTGGAAAATGGGAGTATTGCCAGAACAATGGCATGGAAGATGTCCTCCCAATATCTTCTACCTTTTTTTTTCTTTCCTTTTTATATTCTGCTCTTTTCTTTCTTTCTTTCTTATTCTCCCTTGCTTTCCTGGGCACTTCCAGACTCCAGTCTTCCCAGTGTGCAAATCCTCTGATTGACCAATTTAAATGTAGCAGGGTTTGTTGAACAAACTCTTCTGACTATTTAACACTCATAGGACATCAGAGGAAATTAGCATATTTCCTTCTTTGTGACTTTAATATGGTCACAGAGAACCAGCCAATGACCAGAGCAAAGAACAAGGACAAAAATTGATTGGCCATCAGCACTTCAGACCAGCCCTCAGTTTCATAGGAAGACAATTATCTTCTATCTCATCAGCCAGCAGGGCTCCTACCTCCTCAATCTGGGGGCAGAACATCAGTTTCTTCCTTCCTACCTTTATAAAGGGGAAGAGGAGAGGAAAAGAAAGAAGGAAAAAAGGAAAGAAGAGAAGGGGAAGGGAAAGGGGAAGGAAAGGAACCATAACAGTTCTATATTGAACTCTTTGATAATCCTGTCATCACACCTCAGCAATAAGAGGTTCAGATATACAGTTTAACAGAGTTGGAAGGGACCTTTTAGGTCATCTATTCCACACATACCCCCGCCCAAGCAGGAGACCCTACATCATTTCTGACAAATGGCAGTCCAATCTCTTCTTGAAAGTCTCAAGTGAT
>JAOYMU010000098.1:34817589-34837514 GCA_025802295.1 Psammodynastes pulverulentus
AAATCCAGAGTTTTGGAGGGAAGGCTTGTCCAATGAAGCCAACCGTCCATGAAATCCAAATGGGATTTTTATACATGTGAAATATAAAGTTTAGGAATAGATTTTGTGGATTGCATCTGAAGTCTGCTAAACTGAGGTCCTTAAATCAAAGCATAATATACTTTTGTAAGTGTTACTATTTAAACATTACTTATATTTAAATATTTAAAATATTGCATATATTAATATGAATAATTTGTTTCTATTTTTCTGAAAAAGTAGCATACCATTAATTTAAGGCCTTATTTTTAAACAGGTGACATTTCTGCTTGGTTATAGTACCTCTGTGGTCCTATTCCTATATGTAATTGCCTTCATATTTCGTAATAATATGCATACTGCCAGTTTTTGGTCATTCATCTTGATATTAGTAAGTATACGACGGAATCATTCACTCCCTCCCCCCAGCACACACAGGTGGTCCTCGACTTGCGCCCATTCATTTAATGGCCGTTCAGAGTTACAATAGCACTGAAAAAAGTGACCTATAACCATTTTTTCACACTTATGACTGTTCAAAATTTGGATGTTTGCCAACTGGCATATATTTGTGATGGTTGTAGTGCCCAGAGTAGTCTATTTGTCTACTGGCTGGTGAAACAATGACAGATGTAGCAAAAAGTTGCCTTGCAGTGAGATGGGTGGCCAACAGATTCAATAAATGAATAAATAAAAAAATAATTGTCTAAGATAATGTTGCTATCCACTGATTATAGGCCAGGGGTGTCAAACCCAAGGCCTGTGGCCCATATCCATCCTGGAAATGGCAAGGGGCTGGCCTGTATTACTTCGGCCAGGGCCACCCAATCCTGGTGGCCATGCGGGCACACAGGAGGAGTAGGGTGCACATGCGCATGCTGGGATGGGGTGGGCCAGGCTTGTGCACACGTGCGTCTGTGCAATGGTGCTCCCCCTTAATGCATATGTTTGTGAATGCCTGTAAATCTCAATTTCACCCTCTCCTAGTCTTTATGGTTGCAAAGAGATTATTCTGTTTAATGTGACTTATTTTATAGATGTATGTATGTTTTATCTGCTGTTCCAGAATGTGTATGAGAGGTGTGTACATGTTTCTTTAGGTGTTCTTTATTGTACCTTTCACGTAGCATCTTGAAGACTGCAATTGTCTTTACTTGTCCAGTTGGACCTATTAGTGTCTAACTGACATACCTTGAGATGAGGCAATCTTGCATTCTCATATCTCTCTTTACAGTAAAGCTTGTTAAAATAGCAGTCAGAACCCCTGCATAAGTTGTATTTCAAAGCTACATATATTGCCTTCCAGGATTCTAATGTTTTCCTGCTGTCTTTTTTGCTTTTGTGGTTAACTTGTTTTCTCTTCAGTGGGAACAGTTCTCTCCATTGGGGATCTCCTGTGAATCTATATTCTCAACTGATTTTGATCAACATTTTGTGTAAAACCTATGTAACCTAGTAGTTCTATCTCTTGGTCTGTTTAGGTGCAAGAGACAAATGACTCAATGTAATCTGCAAAATTTGGATCCTCTCTAGCTGCCATCTTTTGAGCAGTAGCTTTATTCCAACAACCATTAACAAAATTTCACAACTGAGACAATAAAATTAGCAAAATGAAGAATTCATACCTAGTTTTCTGCAGCAGGTTTAACTGCAGAAGTTGAAAGTAATGAAAATTGAGAGTAATGTTTGTAAAAGACAAGTATAAACAGGTTTAAAGACATTTCTTAGATGCAATTTTAGCTGGGGTGTAAAGAAGGCACAACAGACTTTATGGAATAGGATATCTGGGTGAAGAGGTTTAGCAAGTTAAAATAATCAATGTACTTTCTTATTTTATTTTAGGTGTCTGGGATTTCATTTGTAATATTTGTAACAGTTTCATCACATCTGATATATCTACTTGATGTTTTCATTCCTACATTTCCAGCTACGAGTTTTTTACTTTTCTTTTCAATGGTAAGATGAAATGCAGTACTATCTGTTGGGTCTCTGACAATTCATCACGGCTAACTCGCCACAACCAACTCGCCACAGCTAACTCGCCACAGCCAACTTGCCACAGCCAACTTGCTGCAGAACAACTCACCCCAACCATCTCACCACAGAATAACTTGCTGCAGGACAAGAGTTACACTAATATCAAAGAAATGGTGCAATAGAATCATTAAAGAAAGGATGCAAAAGGAGGGACAGAATGAAATGTGAATGGCAGAAATTAAAATATTTTTTTTATTTATTTTAAATAGTTGAATAGAATTGTCACATTGTCCTGCAGTGAGTTGTCCTGCAGCGAGTTGGCCGTGATGAGTTGGCTGTGGCAAGTTGTCCCATTCCCCTATCTGTAAGTCTATTCCTGTGAAAATTGAGGCAGGTTAGGGCCTTACAAATTTTCCCATCATATTTATGGATAAAGCCATTGGATGGACAACTACTAAATTGGAGTAACTGGCCTCAAGTTCCAATCCTGAAGTCCCCATATTTTTTCATTCTATTTCAATATATTAGCCTGTATGCTAATTCCCTTACCCCCAGGGTGGTCTAAGGGACAATTCTTCCCTGCGCTTCACAGATCCAATAAAATCAGATATGCTGCTCTGTGACCACTTCTGGCCATAAACTTTTCTTTCTTACTTCAATTCAGAAATGAGTGTTAAGACAACTCAATATGGTACTTACCTAGAACAATAAACCTACAGATTTGCAAACAGATTTCTACAGTAAAAGTAGAAAAAATAACTTTACACAACAATAGCATTTTATGGCAAACACCAGTTTACATTAGCTTCATTCATTTTCCCAATTTCACTGCAAACCAGGGGTGGGCTTCAAAATTTTTAGCAACCATTTGTCTGCCCAGTTGCTGGGTGAGCGTGGCCATGGTGTTGTGGCCTAGTTGGCTTCCTGCACCATGGCTGGCTCCGGAGGCTTTCCTTGAGTCTCTGGGAGGGTGAAAATGGCCTCCTCGGGCTCCAGAGGCCCTTTGGAGGCTAGAAACAGGCCCATTTCTGGTCTTCTGGAATTTACGGGAGGCCCGTTTTTCACCCTCCCCAGGCTCTGGAGGCTTTCTTCGAGCCTCCAGGAGGGCGAAAACATCCTCTCTGGGCTCCGGAGGCCCTCTGGAGGCCAGAAACAAGCTGTCATCATGCCAGAAAAACGAACTCCAACACCAAAACTCAAAGACAGGCACTTCAAAGTTCCATTTTATTAGAGTTGTCATACTGGCACATCTGGGAAAACCTGAATCTGAGAGTTCTGGATTTTCCCTCAGTAATTCAAAATCACAAACCTATCCCCTGTACCCATCAGTCCATCACATGGTCCAATCACCATCCATTCCAACTTGAGATATCTCTTAAGCCACTCCTCATCCAGGTGCAAGAAGACATGACCTTGACTGAAAAGAAGAATGCTATTATGCCTAACTACATACGCTCTATGAAATCTCCTTCCCAATTTCCCAGGCACTGGAATGGGGCAGCATGGAAGCTTCTGGGCCTAATATGGCTTCCAAAGCTGACAGGGGCCCATTTTCGGCCTTCTGGAGCCTCCGGGAGACCCGTTTTTCACTCTCCCTGAGCCTCCGCATGTGCCCTGTACTTACCTGGCATCCAAAATGGGCCGCATGGGGACTCCTGGGAGGGGCGGGAGGGTGTGTGTGTGGCCAGCCAGGGGTGGGATTTGGGGGTTTGCTGAACTGCGCAGAAACTTAGCTAGAGGATCACCCAAACCCATGCGAACATGTAGCAGCCCACCCCTGCTGCAAACCCTTGGTCTATATAAATGTGATGATTAGACATTCACACCAGTTCCATTCCTATTCACACTTTTTAATGTGTGAAATGGTAGAAATGAACATGCTGTTTAAGAAAAGTAAAGGGGCCTAAATTTGTATCTTGGGATGCTTCTTTGCCTTTCTAGAAATCTGAGGCAACCTTCATCAAGCTCATCAAAAGTTCCTTAGGAAACTCTGTCTGCATAAGGAAATGGAAGAATCCCTTGAGTCAAGTTTCTTTTCTGCTGTCTATGAAGTTTTCAATAGAAGAGAATATTTGTAGCTCAGGATTGAGTGGTGGGGACCTTGGTGCCCTCTTAGCTTGGTTGTTTTCTTGAAGATGTTTCATTACCCAACTAGATAACAGCATCAGTGCACTGGTGGTGTTACTTAGTTGGGTAAAGATAATGTTACCTAGTTGAGTAATATAACTGCAAGAAAACAGCTAAGCTCAGAGAGCACCAAGGACCCTACAGTATGTAGTTTTCTTTGCAACAGTACAAAAGCAGGTTGCCATTCCTTTTTGGTGGGAATATTTTTTTAAATTTCCCTGTTTAGTCTACAGTGGCATTTCCTGATGGGTTCCCATTTGCATGTAAACCAGTCCAGTAGGTTTTCTGTCATCAGCCAATCTGCAGCACAATTGGCAAATAAAAACAAAAATTTCGAAACGTTACCAAGCGTCATACAATCATCTTCTAAAGAACATGAAAACAGAAATTTTATCTATTGGGGACAAAGAAACTTCCAGCTCCAGAAACTGAGGAACTGGACTAAGCATAACAAGTAATCTAAAAATAAGAATAAACTTTTTAATTGTGGATCTAATACCATTGTTCTGTGCTTTATTCTTCCTCTCATTTGTTCAATTACTCCATGGTAAGTGTTTCATTGTTCCCAAATTATACCAGCAATGCAGATGTCTACCAATAAAACATTGTAAAAAAGCACAATGATTTATATAGTTGTATCACTGTTCTTCTGTCTTGAAGGACAATTTTATGAAACCTTTTGTTTGCAGTGGAAAAAAATGATATGTAGCTAGGTTATCCTTTGGTTCTGGAGAAACCAGTAACTTTCTTTTAAAAGTTTTCTTTTACTTTCAGAGTGAATTGTATAAACTGTACTTAAGAACTTTGTTGACTGCTTTTTTATCTACATTTTTATATAGATGCTGAGAAACTTTTATGTATTTGATGATGAAGAACATTATCATTCATATATGAATGAGATCTGGATATCTGTCTTCATGGTGAGGAACAAACATATTATTCTTATAGCAAGAAGATTTTTTTAAAAAAATATTTTTAGAAAAGCATTATTTTATTATCCAAGAAGATAATATCTACATCTCTGTATATATTTACATAAATGTACATAAATACAGCCAACTTCAGATTCTAGAGATTCTTGTTAGAACTGCAGCATATCTGCAACTCAGTTGTGCACTAATCCCATCTAATTCTAATATGTTAAAATAATAAACTAAAATGGAAAGCCAGTTTGATCTAGTGGTTAAGATACCAGGCTAGAAAGTAGGAGACCATGAGTTCTAATCCCACTTTAGGTATGAAGGCCAGATGGGTGCCTTTGGGCCAGTCATTTTCTCTCAACCTAAATCAGAGTTGTTGTGGGGAAAATAAGAGGAGGAAAGTATGCTGGATATATTTTTTGCCTTGAGTTATTTGTAAAAATAATAAAGGTGGGATATGGTAAAGGTAAAGGTTACCTTTATCATATGTGCTAGTCATTCCTGACTCTAGGGGGCAGTGCTCATCTCCGTTTCAAAGCTGAAGCACCAGCACTGTATGAAGACATCTACATGGTCATGTGGCCGGCCTGACTAAATTCCGAAGGTGCACGGAATGATGTTACCTTCCCACCAAAGATGGTCCCTATTTTTCTACTTGCATTTTTTTTGTGCTTTCAAACTGCTAGGTTGGCAGAAGAAAGGTGGGATACAGATAAATAAATAAAAATCCCTACGAGGCTAAATAGTAAAGAAGGAGATTTTTTTTCTGACCCAGACATATCCAAGAGACTTGCAGGAGTATGGATGATCACTTCTTGAGGCAGGAATTTATGCTGTACATCACAGGTGTCAAACTTGCCTTGTTACATCGCCATCACATGAGATATCGTGACATTTCCCCCCTTTGCGGAGCTGGGGTAGACATGGCCTGTACAGGATGCATCGGCTTGCAGGCCACCAGTTTGACACCCCTGCTGTACATCAATAAGTGGTGGCATTTAGTATTTGGTATACTGGCTTCAGAAATATAGTGGCATCCTTTTCTCATCTGCCTAATGATATTGGTACTACTTGAAAGGACATCAATATAAATACTTTTTTATTATACTAAAATAAAAGACTGAGTAAAGTTTTCCTTCTCTAATTATTAAGGCTGCCATAAAATCATTGTATATGTGTCCCCTAAATCTAGAGATATTTAACCAAATACAGAATTAAATGTATTAAATTAAGAGCTCTCTATGGGTGTACATATGTTCACTATAATTTTCTGTTTGTGTTTTTATGTAGCCTTACTTCCACAGCATAATTTTCATTTTTTTACTTCGCTATCTGGTTTTGAAATATGACAGATCAGTTACAAGAAGAGATCCTGTATTTAGGTTGGTATATATGTTAGTAGGCTCAAGGAGAGAAAGTGTATGTCTGCATGCATGTATCGGTTGTTTGGCTAGTTGATTGATTGATTATGCATCATTAAGTTATTTTTGACTCCAAGTAACCACATACATAGAATTTCTCCATGATGATCTACCCCTAATATGTGATTTTTGATCTCCCATTCATTGCTCCTGTAACTGAGTCATCTACCTTGTTACTGGCCATCCTCTTCTCCTTCCTTCCATTCTTCCCAGCATTAGAATTTTCTTCTGAGATCTACGGTAGGTCTTTATTTATATATCACATTTTAGAAACTGCCCATCTCCTGCTCAGAGCATTTCTGTAAAATATAATATTAATAGTAACACCAATGCAATTGAACTATAAATGTAATGTAGTTTAAAAAAAAAAAGATAATGCAAAGAGGAATAAATGGGTTTTTTAAAAATAATGTTTCTATTATTGAATGTTGTGATGATGGGATCCATTCTAAAAGAATTTCCTGGCTTCTGATGTGAGTCATGGCTGACTGAATATATTTTTGCAACAGAGTAGAAATGACCATGGTGAAGAATGACAGACCACTGAGCAGGCCGATCCTTTGAATTTCTCCAGAGAAGGAGAGAAGGGGGGATCACCCACGACTGCTCTGAATGGCAACTCCTTGTGAGATGTTCATAAAACAGTGGTCCTACTTGTGTTTGATGCCATGAATTGAAGGAAACAACATCTTTTCTTTCAGGAACAGCAGAGCCTGGTGTGGTGGCCTAGAGGTGGAGCTCTTGCCTCACAATCAGGAGGCTGTGAGTTCGATCCTAGGTAGAGGCTAATATTTGGAAGAGACTCTCCTGCTAAAGCAGGGGGTTGGACTAGATGACCTCCAACAAGGTCCCTTCCAACTCTTGTTATTCTATGACACCTTCTATAAGCCAGCTGAACTCATTTCTAATCACATTCTGAAATGTTCAGTTTAACCACTTCAAAAAGGCAAATTTGACACCTGGTGAATGGTACCTTCTTTGGATCAACATTTTTAAAATAGGGACTTTATAAGAATTTAAAATAAGATGCAATTGACAAAAAGCAAAAAAAAGGATTTTTATTTAAGAAAGTTTTTAATGGATTGGGAGACCAGAAAGATCTCAAAAATTGATTATTTTTGCTGAAAGATTAAAAAAACTATGATATGATTAAATAACATATTCATGGGAAATGACTTAAACGGAATGAAACCTATATTAGGAACTGAAGCTTTATAAAGTTTGCAAATAAATACTAGAGCAAACTAAAGGTCAGAGTAAAAAAAAAATTAAAATTACTAACTCAGCGATAACTTTTTCTTGTGTTAAAGAATCCTTTCAAAAGTAATTTGAGATATAAATAGCAAATATCTGAGAAAAGATACAAATTTCAACGGACAAACATTTAGATGATGACAACATTTTAAAAACATTTTTACCTGCCATAGACATTATAGCATTTGAAGGCATGGAAGACAACAAAATTGAGATTACCAAAATGGAAATACCAAAAGACAAATCAAGAAAATGATCTGGACAGGGAAGAGTTGCAACAAGAAATCCTGGACCTTGCCTCTCGATGGGATTTACAGAGGAGACTGGTGAAAGCTTTGAAGACAAATGTCAAAGAGCGAAAGCTTTGGAATGATTTCAAGGTCAAAATTGTGCAGATCCAAAAAGGAGGAATATGAAGTTGGACTGTTTGATCAAGGATACATTATTTGTTTAATATTTCTGGTAATTCCTAATGGACTTTTTCCTAGGATTGAAAGGAAGATTTCTGGATTGCATATAGATAAAAGTTAGGCTATGGAGAGAAGAATTCTTTATTTGTAACTTTAAAATAGGGTGAAAATTGACGAGATTAGCTTGCTCTGTTGATGAAGGTTGGAAGCCACTTCATTATTATTGTCTTCTTTTCCTGCATCTTCTGAATTTTTAGGTTTTTTTCTTCTAGATTAGTTTGTATTAGTTTTTACTAAGTCTCTTAAAAACTTCAATAAATTATTAAAAATATAAAATAATGGTACCTTATAAGGGATTTTATAGGGAGATCAGTGTTATTTTTAAGGCAAAATAAATCCTTTTCTATTTTATACTATGCTTTCAGGTTTGTTTATAATTTCCCACTTGCATTTAGCTTTCATATCTATATCCTATTTGTTTCAGAGAACTTTGAATAGTTTCCTTTGGTGTATTCCTAAATTTACCATCAAAACTATGAAAGTAGATTTAAAATTTTAAATGCTTGGTATCAAAATGCTCTGGAGAGGGCATCCAATCTAGATCTTAGCTGGTTGGTAGGTACATATGGAGGAAGATGTCCTGTAAAATATCCAGTTTGCAAGGCATATAGCCTTGTATGTCAACACAAGTATCTTTGTTTTGTTTTTAAAATAATTTTTAATTTTACAAAATGTTGATTGAAATAGCTGGAGGAAGGTTGAAAGAATGTTGTTCAGATTGTTGCTGCTATTGTTGTATTGCAAGTTTACCTTATATTTACATTGCATTATTCTCATTATTGTGACCTTGTTTTGTACATTATTTATACTCTTTTGGAGTAAATTGACTTATAAATTTACTTCTTTGAAAACAAGCTGGTGTTAGTAGCCATTCCTTTTGTAAAATATACTCATTAGTTATAGGATTTCCTTCAATAGGCTGTTGTAAGTAATTTGCATGTTATCTGCAGGATGAAGTTGTTCATATCTATTTGGAGTTAGATTCTGGGTAGGTAGTTTCCAATTGAGGTGATAGGCATTATCCAGTATGAGTCAGGTTACTGAATATTGTGAACCCGGTCACTGGTTACCTGGTTTGCTAAAGTGCCTTAGTAATTGATAAGAGTTCACTTAATTCAGTATAGTCAAGAAACATTGATAACAAGGGAAAAGAGGACTATCAAGCACTCTAATAATTCCAGAATGATGGAGAAAATGGGAGCCAAGAAAAGCAGTAATATAAATGATAGAGCTGCACAGGCATTGAGTAAGTTACCACACGAGATTTCCACCCACTTTCTACTTCAAGGTTGGACTGCTGATTGCTTTCCTAGTTGAAATCAACATTCATCCTTTAGTACTCAGTCACTTCAGACTTCTTGTATCTTTGATCCCTAGGATTTCTCCACAAAGAAAAAGGACCCATCAGAATCCTGAGGAGCTCAACGAAGAGAATGACAGAGACGTCCTAGATGAAAGGACAAGAGCTCAGAATGCACTAGCTTCTGCCAATGAAGAAGAGGTAAAACATATCTATTGAGCTTTTCATATTTTGAAAAAAAATACACACAGTATAAGTTGCTCCATTTATATTTGTGATTTGCTTATGAAACATGGTTAAATGCACAATCCTACCTATCACTTAATTGCACTGTGCAAGGACATACTTATCAGGATTTCTCTCAGGGATACTAAGATACAGTCGAAGAAAGAAAACACCAGAATTTAAAGTGCCAATGTGGCATTTTTAAAAGACCTAGGTGCCCTATGTACCAGGTCATCCAGATATTGTTGTATTGCAATTTTACCTTGTGTTTATATTGCATTATTATCATTATTGTTACCTTGTTTTGTACATTATTTACACTCTTTTGGAGTAAATTGACTTATAAATTTGTTTCTTTGAAACCAAGCTGGCATTAGTAACCATTCCTTTTGCAAAATATACTCATTAGTTCTATGTACAGTACAGATAAGAATATTAGGAGACTTTGCTTGGTACTGAGAAAACTATGAATAGAAGCATAACCTCTACACAAGAGATTCATTGCTATTGACATTGGAACTAGACTAACTAGTGTTAATAATGACCAAGATCATTGAACAATTCTTAAAATGAGTTGCAGAAGCATCAGGGACATGAGTCAGATTATTTGTCCTTAGCTATGAAAATAGTTATATATGATGTACACTGAAGATGGCATTTAATTTTGTTGTGCGAGGTGCAATGACAATAAAGTAAACTAAACTGTTGATGTTTCTGTCCCAGGTGAAAGATAATGCCTATTTGGCTTTTTCTGAAAAAACAAATGATATAAATATATCTGTATATGTGTTGTGTGTGTTATTAGATACACTCTGTGTGTGTGTGTGTGTGTATGTATGTGTGTTTGTATGTGTATATATACATACATACACACACATAAATGTCTTTTTGTCTCTCCTTCTCTTTATTTAGAAACCAGTTATCATTGTCCACAACTTGTGCAAAGAGTACAGATATGGGAAGGCTTGTTCTACTCCATGTTTCAAAAGACAGCAGAGGAGAAAATTGGCTACCAAAAATGTTTCTTTTTGTGTTAAAAAAGGTAACATGTCCCTCAAATGTATTTAACCTAATACAACAGTAGCCATTTGATGAGAGAAGGCCATGCCTCTATGTTTTGAACCCTACATCTTAGGAAAAGAAAAAAAAATTCTGAGATTCCTTAAAGCAGCATATATAATACATTTTTAAGCTATATTTTAATAGCAACAATTTCTTTGCAGGAGAAATATTAGGGCTTCTGGGACCAAATGGTGCTGGTAAAAGTACAACAATTAGCATGATAATGGGAGATGTGGATCCAACTGCTGGCCAGGTAAGTGTAACTTGTACTTTTAAAAAGAAAAGTTTATTGTAGTTTTTCTGTTATTTATCATTGTATGGTAATACTGGATATCCAGTTTAGGAAGGCAATGGCAATATAATCGCTTTAAATAATATTACTGTAATATATCAGAGAATAGATAAAGAAGAGACAGACCCTATTTATTAATTTATCAAAAGCATAATGATTGGAGGGAAAACTTTCAGTGGAGCTTCCTGTCACCTTCATTGCAACTTAGTTATCCACAGTCCTTATGCTCTGCCATATTGTCTGCTTCTGCATTATTCACACATAGTGTGCTAGATTTCCTCTTCCTTCTTGGATAACATTAAAATCTTGAATAAACTTACTGATTTAATATAAATGAAAGTCCTTGTTGATTAAAAACGCTCCTTGTCACCTTTTTGATATTTCAAAATACATTCTTACATTGGATGAAAACAAATGAGACTTGTATGCTGCCTATTTGGAACAGGTGCAGATTAAAGGAGCTGATGGAGCTGTGACAGAGGAAAATGCTGCTCTTGGCTACTGTCCTCAGGAGAATCCACTCTGGTCCAACCTGACCATGAAAGAACATTTGGAGATTTTTGCAGCAGTAAAAGGGATCAGGAAGGATGATGCTACGATGGCCATTAATCGGTAGTGACAGGCCAAGATATTGTTTTTATTACAAAATCTGTTTCCCAAGATTTTTCATTCTTAGGAATTGAATTTCTCAGGCTGTATGTTTGAAATTAACAATACTATGGAAAGTATGAAATTGCTTTCTGAGTAGTTAGCAAAAAACAGGTATTTTTGCATATCTAAATAACATACATACATACATACATACATACATACATACATACATACATACATACCATTCCTGTTATTTTATTGCAATGTGCTGTGTTTTACAATTGTCATACAATGAGCCTCATGTGGAGATTAAAACAGCAAAATGTCTGCTTTTTTTCAGAATAGCTCGAGTTCTAGTCCTTGAAGAGCATTTAAAAAAGACAACTAAGACATTGTCTGCTGGATTAAGTAGAAAAGTAAGCTCTGTGATTCATTGTATTTTAGCTACAGGTCTTGTGATACCATATCCAGCTGTGCTTTGACGTTCCTCCTTTTAAACTTCTTCCTCAATGCAGTTTTTGTCCAGCTTGTCTGCTCTCTGAAAGTATTTCCATAAAATAAAGAAATGAAGTTGAGAAAAGAAGAGACAGGGCTGAAGATAAGGGAAAGGGCCTTTTGGCATGAGGAGCCATGTTAGGACACCATGGATATCTGTATTTTATGCTGACAAGCCACCATACATAACTAGAATTAATATGATGTGCTCCTTGATTAAAAAATATGTCACTCTTTCATCTGACTAAAGGAAAGAAGACCATGCTAAAGAATGACACAATAGCATGTTCCTGAGTACTCAAGCCCAAAAACTTCTAAATACTTCTTTACATAGCATCGTGATGTTTTGCATTCCTCAATCATTTTCTGAAATTCTGTTATATTGCTGTAGGAATCATATAGAATATTAAGATTCTTAAATAAGGCACCTTAAAAATCTGAGGACATAGACAACCATATAGAACAAAACTGTACATGGTTAAGAATAATTGGATAGTGATTTTTAATGTTCTGATTTACATTATGCAGTTCAGTTTATAATGGCTGCATTTTCGTGTTTTGTTGGTGGGCTGCAAATACCAGGAAGCTCTATGGAATTATAAATGAATTAAGCATACACAAATTTACCCCAAGAGACTTTGCTGTAATTGAATAACTCTCCTGGTAATTGTCTTAAAAATCTAAATCAGTAATTACTGAGAATTTGTTACGTCTCCAAATTTGTTTTGTGTTAAGTCACAAAGACTGTTCTCAAGCCAGATGAGGTTTGTAGAACAGAGTGAAAAAATATCTTTGCTCATTCTAGTCCTTCGAGAAGATATCATGTAAAAATTAAAATGCCTTTTAATAATTCACAGTTTATTGGTTAGTATCTCAGAACACTAATATTAGTTTGTCCTCCCTGATACGTTGCTTTTCCATTTGTGCAGCTATCATTAAGAAAATGCATGTTTGAAGAAGATACTGAAATGTATATTCTTCACATTTACATCTTTTGCATGTGTAAAATATTTAAGAGGGTTTAATATAATTTCCTGCATTTCAGTTGTGCTTTGCCCTGAGCATGTTGAGTAATCCTACCATATGGCTACTAGATGAACCAACCACTGGCCTGGATCCCAAAGGAAAACACCAAGTGTGGTAAGAGATCTGTGCATTGAACTTTTAGGAATAGATTTGCACATTTAACAGTTGTAATAAAAATTCATCTTCAAACTCTTATATTATATATCTCAACAATCAAGTATGTATTGTTTGAATTAATGAAAAGTTTTTGACAAAATTCCATGGGGATTTGATTTCCACTCATACCTCTTGTAGCTTCTTAGTGTGCTGTTAGAAAATGTTATTTTTGTATCTGTGTATGTGATGAATCTCAGGCTTTCTAGAGACACCCAGCTGTCTTGTCTTTGTTCATGATTCTAGGGATTAAAAGAGATCGTTTCAAGGCTTTCAGTGTCTTCCTTTTCCAATGGAAATGCATCAGGCTATTTCTCATTGAAACTGCCAGGCCACAAAAAATAAAATAAAATAATAAAATAAAATAAAATATAGCCAACCAACCTTGGGATTTATGAAATGCCCATGACATCATGCCAGTGAAATGGAAGGAGATAAGAGAATTAGCTATTTGTCTATCTTCACCATTCCTTTTGAAGAAAATGTGTCTTTCAGAGGTCCTTGAATCTGGAGAGTCTCCAGGAAATAGCACAGATACTAATTTTATACAGATAATTTTATACAGATACTAATAGCACCTGGTATTAATTTTAGTTTATTTATTTACCAACTTTCTATACTGATTATCATAATTGCATGACTCATTGCAATTGCATTTGAAATTATTTTAAGAGCTAGGGATAGTTACATATCCTATGGAACTAGTGCTGCTTTGTTCATATTCCTGATAATGTCCATGAAATACCGACTATAATGCGTTAATCCTAATCTTGCCTGTTTCAAAAATATACCTCCTAACTAAAAAGGAAAAGAAACAAGCTTTTACCATATTCCATAAGAGAGATGCACAAACTGAGACACTTGTCCTGATTTCTCATCCATCTCTTTATATCTCTTTATACTATGCTCATTTGGATTTATTGGGATTAGATTCAGACATTCTAGTGTTCTGGCTTGTATGTTCAACTCATCAATTAAAGCTGAATCATAGCAGAATTCAGGTTTCTTTCATTTTCATCTGTTGCATGGTTTCTTTAGGAAAGCAATTCACACCATGCTGCAGAACAAAGATGAAGGTGCCATTTTGACAACTCATCACATGGAGGAAGCAGAGGCAGTGTGTGACCGAGTAGCTATCATGGTGTCTGGACAGCTCAGGTAGGTTTTCCAGTGCATGTTTTCTTTGTTGAGCACATAGGACTTTCTTGTAGATTGTTTCTCTTTTTGGTTATGATGGATGAAATTTTGGTTATGATGGATGAAGTTCAAACTCTGAAATAGGGTAAGCAATAATGGAGTTCTTGAACGCCACAACACTTTTAAGCATTGTTTGAAGAGAGTTATGGTAATGCACTTAGTAATTTATATTTATAGGAGAAACTTTGTATGTGCACTGATTCTCATATGCAAAGAATTTCTGCATGAAAAAAAAGATACAGACTTTACTGTATATGTTCTCTGACATTAACTTTGAAGATTACTCAGAAGTTGTAGTTAGTGGAAGGTGCAGCAGTGTGCCCAGAATATGTTATCACAGATGATCTCCTGCTGTGTGGTCTGATTAATACTCTTCTCCTATTTTGCTGATGAATCAAAAACAAACTTCAAATGTTCTATTGAAGAACAGATGTTAGTTTGCTTAGTTGGAATGTTGCCCGAAAATGAGTTACGCAAGTTAAATTTGGTAGTGACAACTATCTGCTAATATTGCCATCCAGGAAAAAAAGAAAGAAATAAGGCAATATTCTAGCCCCTTTCCCATTTAATATTTAGGTAGCTCAATTGTGCATACCATAACTAAGAAGAATTCTACCTTCCTTAACTCTATGGTGGACAATTTAGCTGTGCTTTTTTATGCTGATGTTGTGACTATTCTTTCTTTGACTCACATTGGTCTTAGAAAAAGTCTTTAAGCCCTAGTGATATGTTATAGGAAGTCAAGATACACAAAACTACACCAAAACCAAAATAATGGGATTTGTTGTTAGGGCCAAGAACTTGAACAATACAAACTTTAGTGGCAGATAAACAATAACATTATAGTCCAAGTATCATCCTTCAAATACCTTGGTATAGAATTTTAACTTTTTGGTATCTGGTATGAATAACCTATTTCCAATAGTGCTAAAGCCAGTCCAGATTCCTAAGGGTGCTGTTTTGTTGTTCTGTGTTGCTTTTCAACCTTAACAATCAACTTTGAAACAGGGATGATCCTGCTGGAATGTGAAAATCAGCTCTATATCTGGCTTAAACTTCATCTTTCCAGTGATTCCCTATCCATCATAAATCTTTTTGACACTTTTTCCTTTTTCTAGGAAAACTAGAATCCATAATGATCTATGCCAATGCGGCTTCTAGTGTCAAGCTCTGTTGGCTACGAGACCTAATAGTCTTGTAGAGTCATACTTTAATAGAGTCACCCTATGTTTAGTACAACTTTGCAAATAGATCAAAGTGATCTAAATAATTAATACTGGAGGGATATAAACAGGAAACCCTTCTCTTCACCAAATTACTTATTTTGTGCTATCTATCCTACACGCAATAGAGTCTCTTTCTTTTGGCCTGCTTTCATGTCTTGTCCTTAGTGATATTGTGGAGAAGTGTTTTGGTCTGTTTTTGCAGAGCAAATATGTTGTTGTGATCTGGAGGAACTAGAGCCCCTACTCCACATGTTCCTCCCATGTCTTATTTATACAATGTGGACCCCATCCATATGTTTATTTACTTGTTAAATTTATTTGCCAGTTATCTCGCCATGGGGCTACTGATGCGGGTTACGTCGCACATGTTCCAATCAAGTTTTTATTTGTTCTACGTCATTGTAATGAAATCTTAACATCTCTAACTTCTTGCAAAATTTCTTGCAGTTGCCATTGCTTAACACAGGAGCATTCTGTTGTCACTCTGCAGATTTATAACTGCAGAAAAATGTATTTATAATGTTGGTTTATGTCCTTTTGTCATATGTGATTAGTAGTAAAATATATATTCAGTCTGTTTAAAACAAAATCCTCATTTTTTTTCAACTTACAGTTCTGAAACTACAGTACATTCAACTTACTGGAATTGACATTCTCTTGACATTCTTAATTCTCACTTCCACATAATAATGTGGGCTTCAGAATGTTCTTACTAGTTTTAGTATTGTGTGGGAATCCCAGCCTGTCAGCTTTCAGCAAACTATCAATTAACTAGGAGCTTAACCTGTAAATTTGTAAGGCAAGCTGTCAGTCTTATTCAGTCCACGTCAATCCAAATGCAGAGTTCTTAGATGTGAATTGGATTGAAAAGGTAACGGAAAAACAATCAAAATATAACAGGATTCCAAATATCAGATATAACATGGATTGAGGCACATCATGAGAATGCAACGGAAAATAGGGTATGACTTAAAGGCATCTCTCCCAGCCTCTCTCCAGTTGCATTTGTTGCCTGACAGTTCAAATTACAGAAGATCTGATAGGAAAGAATATTTGTAGTTCAGGTTAGAAGTGTAGGGTTCTTGATGCTCTGTGAGCTTTGTTGTTTTCTTGCAGATATTTCACTACCAAACTGGGTAACATCATCAGTGGTTACAGAAGAGCACAAGGTCCCATGCTACTTGTCAGGGCTTTTCTTCGGCGTCGAAAGGTGCCGGAACGCTCCCCCCGTCGCGCGCTAAAAAACCCCGGAAGTGATAGCGTGCGATTGGCTGAGACGGAGCACGTGACGACAGCTCCGAAAAGGTTCCGGAATGCCGTTCCGCTGAGCTCCGGCTCAAAAAAAGCTCTGATAACATGTATATAATGGGAAGCTAGTCAGAGAAAAATACAACCTGGAAATAAGGAGAAACATCTTGGCAGTGAGAACGATAAGTCAATAGAACAAACAGTTGCATCCTGGAGTTGTGAGTGCTCCATTGCTGGTGGTTTTCAAGAAAAATACTGGACAAACATTTGTCTGGGATAGAATAAGGACTCCTCCCTTGGCTAGGGTGGGTGTTGGACTAGATAGAATAACTCTAATGTCCCTTTCAGGCCTGTGATTCTTTACTTAAAAACTGTGTATAGTAAAACAAAAATAGCCATGAATATGAGCTGAATATAAAAGTAAGTATGCTGTGGAGATTTGATTGTACAAAAGAATGAATGAGAATTGAATTGCCAATGTATGGTATGTATCTGTGCATGCAAAGGTTGAGAAGAATGGGAAGATGGAGAAAGTCATGGTCCTATGGAATTAATAATATCTGCCAAAAAAAAAAAGGCAAAAAGTTTTCAGAACTTTTTCAGGCCACACAGGAAATGGTATACGGAGGTGGAAAAAACAATTATTTGCCAGAATGGAAAATACGGATATAGCGAATGGTGTTCAGATATCACAACTGTAATCAAACTTTGGAATTTGCTACTATAAGATATGACACTGACTTCTAGTTTGCCTAGCTTCAAAAAAGGTTTGACCAATTCATAGAAGTCAGACAATCAATGGCTATTAGCACATGATGGACACTAAGTTATCTGCTGGGAAACTAATGGGGTTCCTTTTCCTGTCAGTTGGCCACTGTGAGAAGAGACTACTGGACTAGATTGGCCAAGGATCCAATCCACCTTGGCACTACTTATGTTTTTATAATAAATTAGATGTAACTACATTTTTTTTATAACTCCTGACTTCTTTCCTTGTCATTCCCTTTCTATACTTTGCATAAAATTTCTTACTCTGAACAGAATGTTGTGATAGTATGTGTGTTGTCTTTATTTAGCTACTGCTGTATGGATATGCCTGTAATACAGTTACCATACAACTAGACACATTTACACTTTTTAAAATATACATATGCTGTATTAAGGATGATCCTTTCCAAAGAGGGTAAAGATCCTTTAAAGGTCTGATACCAACAGTCATTAAGAATTTAAATTACCAGAATGCTGAGCATGTATTTTATAAAAAAAACTCTCCATAATAATTATTTGGAAAAATATCAAGTCCATTTGGACATTTTTTAACACCAGAACAATAACTGGGGTCATATCCCCCCCCACATGTTGTTACTACTACACTTTGTAGGTCTGTATCAACAAATACAAATAATAATAGACTATCATTCTTTCATTTTTGCTTTTTCTACTGGTAGCCAAAACCCCTTTAAAATAATGCTGAGCAGCAGGGATTATGGCTGTTATTTTGAAATAGGGTCGCTTGGGTGCAATGGCATTTCCAGAAGCAACTGTCACCATCCCAGGAAAAAAAGGAGCCTGATGTTTTAAGGAGATTTGGCAGATTAAAATTAAATCCAGGTCTCCTGCATTTAGCTGTCAAAAGTAGGAGACTAGAGGTCATCGAAACCTTCGTGTTCAGAGCTACTGTGTATCTCTGGACGGGGAGAAGATTCGCCTAGCCTGGACTGCTTGAGAAATGCTATTCACGGTTAGAAAGGCGATACGTTTCGACCAACCGAGCCCTTTGGGATGGTTTGAAGTGATTCGGCGAAAAAGCAATTTTCTTTAAAGAAGCTTTCACCTCCATTACCTTCTTAGAAATCTTAGTATCATCTTCCGTCGCCATCATCAGACAAGCGCCAGGGCTTTTCCCCCCAGTCTACGAACTACGACCAGCGAGTCAGATTGCCGCGATAGGCAGAGAGGCCTTATGCTTAAAAAAACAAAAACAAAAACCCAGCCGCTCTACCCATTCGCTGTCTCGTCCGCCTTCCCCCACCCCCTAACTCGGCCTCTCTATGGTATTGGGAGATTGAACTGACGCCATTTTAGGTCTACAGATTGCGAACAGGAATCCTTTGTTCAGTGAGATGGGTCACGGAGCAGCGCGCGCTCCGTCTGCATGCACGCGCGCGCGCGCGCTTTCTCTGTGCGCTCAAGGTGGAGCTGGGAGAGGGCGGGAAAGGGCATGCTAGGAAATGAGAGACGGAACGGGGAAGTTGAGCATGAGACACGCTTGGAGAGTGGGTGGGAGAGCTATAATCTCCCGTTGAGTAAATGCACTTGAGACAAACCGTATAATTGTGCTCCCCAGTTCCTTCTATGCATTCTCAGGAGAACGAGTTTCACAGGTTAGCGCGCGAATGTGTGTGGCTATCTGTATCGAAAGCTGAGAAGAAGTCTTAATAGTGCAAACATTCGGGGACTGGGTTTTAGAGAGGGATAGTTAAAACATAATACTCTTAACCCGAGGCTGCACTGATGCACGCATTCCTTGGCACAGTGTTTATTGTATGTTTTGCTTTCAATTAATAATCGAGTAAATTTCAGAGTCAAACATGCCTGTCTTGTGTTTAGCTACATAATTTCATCATATTGGTTAAATATTTTTATATATATCTTATATCTTTTTAAATTTAAAGCCCCCAGAAAGCCCCCGTTGTTTTACTCTTAATAGAATGACTAAAGAAACTATCACTAACATAGGAGTCTTTGGGAATGATACACTTTCTGGCTTGAAAATTGGAGCTGTAGTGCAGTGTTATCGAGAGTATCAGTTTAGCTGGATTAGACTATCCCACTAGGACAGTGTTTCCCAACCTTAGTCATTTTAAGACATGTGGACTTCAACTCCCAACTCCCAGAATTCACTAGCCAGCATATGCTGGCT
>JAOYMU010000098.1:34863034-34876215 GCA_025802295.1 Psammodynastes pulverulentus
TGGGATGCTAATATGGACCTCTACTTGACCTAAGCATAATACATAAAATTATCTACTACAATATCCTACCTGTCAATAACTACTTCAGCTTCAACCGCAACAATACATGAGCACACAATAGATTCAAACTCAAGGTAAATCAATCCAAACTTGATTGCAGAAAATATGACTTCAGCAAAAGAGTTGTAAATGCCTGGAATACATTACCTGACTTTGTGGTCTCTTCCCCAACCTCCAAAACTTTAACCTTAGGTTGTCTACTCACCCCATTTCTAAGAGGTCTGTAAGGGGCTTGCATAAGCGCACCAACATGCTTACTGTCCCTGTCCTAATGTCTTGTACTTGTTTATACATACTTATATATTTATATGTTATGTTCAAACCTGTACTTGTTTTTCTCATATATGCTTGATAAATAAAATAAATACAAATATCTGGAAATGCGACTAAGTGCTTTGGAGTAGATGGGAATTTTATACAGAGATTTGATTGTTTTATGTTTGTGGTCCATCTATTCTACTGTATTTAGCTAAAGAAAAAGTGGCATGCTCAAATACTCTTGGTCAAATAATTCTAAGTCAAAACCCTGCATGGCTTTAACCTGTATCGATCTGTTTAGGAAATAAATAGATGCACAGTACATGACCCCATAAGCAAGAACAGGAGAGGATTGTAATGTTTAACCTATGCCTCCCACTACAGCTTGCCTGATGTTAAGATTTCTTGGTGGATTTCTTTTTTATTTCAAGCAAGCCTTACCATGCAGACGGAGTACGTGAGAAAAAGAGGTTTGTGTCAACAGACTGCTGCGCTCTTGTGGAAAAATATAATTCTGAAATGGAGGATGAGAACACAAAGTTTCCAGGCAAGTGCCAAGCAGCAACTTTCACTTCAGTGAAAACAACTCTCCCCTTCCCCCCCTTTCCCCCCCCCCCCGAGATTCCTTTTCTTCTGGTTTCCTTTCTCTATTTCTAAAAAATGAAAAGTTGTGAATCTAATGCCAAAAATTGGACTAAAGACTATTTGTGTTGTGTTTATTGTACAACTTGGTGAATATAAATGGGTTTGGAAAGAGGGAAAGCTACTTATGTGCTTCTGATTTTTGGTTCTCTATCAGCAACAGACTTTGCTAATAGTCTATGATTTCTCAAGAACTTTTCATTCAAGATAAGGGTACAGAATAAGATGGAATTGGGTTCAGCTTCAGCTTAGAGACAGACAGCAATATTTGACTGCACACTGACATAGCAGGGATGGTTTCACATTTGGAGGACTTCCAGGGTGCAAAGACAGAAGGAAAAATCAGTTTGAACATGTGAAGGCAAAAAAGTCCAATAAATAAGTTTAAGAAAGGACAAAGATCTTTATTGTCTTGCTAATATTTCTTGCTGTAACAAAAAAAAGAGCATACACCTTCCATTTAAACACGTTCCTTTCTGTGCAATATAGGGAAAATGGAGTTTTTCTGAAGAGTAATCATTTCAGTAATCATTTCAGTCATCAGAAAGAGCAATCTTTCCAGAAGATGATAGAGGACAGGAAGGCCTGGAGGAGCATTGTCCACGGGGTCGGGATAGGACTCGACTTTGCAACTAACAACAACAACAATCTTTTCAGTCTCAAAATTAAAATTGTAGCACTTTGGGAATATGGGTGATTCTAAAAGCATTTTTAACACTTTCCTCCCATCTGCCATACACCAGTCTGCTGAATTCAATATGCCTTTTGGGTTAGGAATGAATGTGTGGATAAGATAAGGGAGCAGAGCTTCCTCACTGTGCCCAGCTATGCAACATTGCAAGGTCCACCCTACTAGATTCTCTTTTGCTATATTTTCATTAGTGTAGATCCCAAATGATATGCCTATGGTTCAAAATAGAATTATTTTGCTGCGATCATTCTAAAATACTGTAATGGGTGTTAATAACTTGGACTTATTTCATATTTCCAGGAATGGTTTTGTTCCCTGATTCTCTTCAGTATAATACTATTAACATCATCTGCGTTTTTATATGAGGAGGCTGGCGAAATACCTCATGCTATCCTCGGAAAACCTTCATTTAATATTACTGGAGTTAAACTTTTGTATGCTCCAAATAATAAGATGTCAAGAGAAATAATGAAGAAAATCGAAACACTCTCTCCTCTAAAAGGTATAAAGTATTTGTTTAAATATTTTCAAAGACTTCAGTAGTTGTTAATTTTAAATGGGCTCATTTTGATTAAGTTTGGAACCTATAGAAAAATGATTGCAGGTATTCTCCAATTCTGTTCAAGCATTACGTACCACACTTTATAGAAAGTGAGCAAGAGAGCCAGTTAGATCTAATGATTCTGGCACCAGGCTAAAAATCTGGAAACTCTGAGTTCTAGTCCTGCTTTTGGCATAAAAGTGTCTGGGTGACTCTGGGCCAGTCACTCTTTCTCTCAGTCCAATCCACCTCACAAGTTATTGTTGTGAAGAAAATAGGAGTAAGGAATATTAGATATGTTTGCTGCCTTGAATAACTTATGAAATAATAAAGACAGTATAAACATAAATAAATACCATTAGTATATGGCTTATGGGTTCATATGTCATGCTACCTGTGGTTTGTCTGTATTGTTCTTTATTTATATATTATGATCAACTGATTTTGTATAACCTGACAATAAAACCTGTTTTCAGATGGCTATAATAGAACTGTTTTTCTTATATGGGAAGCAAAAATTAAACAATGTGGAGGGGGGGAGGTTGTAGATTAGTGTGATAGGTGAACCCAGCCAATATGTTATGCATGGAGATATGTTTGAGATAAAGCATCTATCAAATAGATCAGGGGTGTCAAACTCAAGGCCCACAGACTGGATCCTGTGGGTCTGCCCTGAAAACAGCAAAGGACAGGCCTGCGGTACCTATGCTAGCAAAAATGGAGGTCAAGAGGGCCATGTGCAACCTCCGTTTTTGGCTGTGATGACCTGTGACCCTCTGCCAGTGAAAACAAAGCTCCATTTTCACTGGTAGAGTGCTCGGGCCACCACAGGCACCCCTGACACAAGTGATTTCAAGTTGGCCATGCCCCCAAGTCCCCTTAGGTCAAATACAACCCTGATGTGCCCCACAATGAAACTGAGTTTGACACCCCTGAAATAGATGAATGAAAAGCTTGGGGGGAACCCTTCAATCATGCATTTTTGCTTGCCTATATCCTTTTATTTAACTTAGGTGTTAACAGAGTTCAGGCTACAAGATTAAGCCTAGATTTTTAATATTCTTTTGGCCAAATTTTTGATAATAACCCTTGAAATGGTTAACTGATACAGCTAATAAAACATCAGCATGCAAATACATTTCTACTTCCCTGTCCTATGAAGGATTTCACTTACTGACATAATTTCTATGCTAAAGGTATTGATACAAAAGTGATGGAAGATGAGAAGACCATGCAAGATGAGAAGGCCATGGCATCAACGCAGGACATCTACTTAGATATTATTGGAGTTATATTTCAAGATGAAATTTCCTATCGACTCCGATTTCCTACCTACAGAACAGTTACACCACACAAAGAACTTGCTGTTATAGGTAATTCAAGATAGCTGTGTTTCATTCTAGAATGTAGACTTTCATATATCTATAGAAGTGTTTTTCATCTGTGGCAATTTTATGACATAAGGACTTCAACTCTCAGAATTCTGCTCAGCATAAACGGCTGGGGAATTCTGGGAGTTGAATTCAGGGGTGGAGTCTAGCAGGGTCAGCCCAGATCGGGCGATCCGGTTTAACAGAAGCCTCTGTTCCGAGGAGAGGAACAGGAAGCAAAAAAGCTATGCTGGGCAGGTGGGAGGACCACCCTGATATGTACCTGTCCTTTGTCCGTTGAAGCTGCTCATTATTGCAAGCCCCAGCTGGTGGCTGGGAAGCGGTGCACACATGTTTTCCCAGTGCGCATGCACGTTCCTGAACCTGTAGCTGCGCCGGTTACATCCAATTGCCGGTTGAATTCCACACATCTTAAAAGTTGCTCAAATTGAAAAACACAGGTTTACATGTAAGTCAGATGCAAATGTCAGTGGTGCAAAAAGAGAAATAAATTAAGACAGATAGTAGTTACTTGGAACACAGTAAAGAGAATTATGTTACAAAGTACTAGAGATATGTTGGGAATTATGCTGGGAGTTTTAAAAAATATTTAGTGGAATGACACTTTGAAGGAACCTGTAAATTAAAAAAATACATACAAGAGACAGGTTACTTAGATTTACGGCCTCCTCTGTGGGAAAGCAGACAACAAATTTTCTCAAAAACAAAGTAGGAAGAGAATACTACAAAAATGAGGAAGAAGGAAAGATACTGTGTAATCTGTAAAGAGAAGAAACAAACATTGCAAAGAATATAGACAAAAAACCAGGAAATAGTTATGATTATAATAGGCAGAGAAAATATAGAACAATTTGACAAAATAAAAAAAAATATTTTGCAAATTAAGAGGACAAAATAAAGAGTATTCAATGGAATGATTAGAATTAGGCTGCAAGGAATGATTGCTGTGGGGTTAGAAACATATTGGATGGAGATGTGAAAGTATGAAGGAAATACTACATTATTGACTTGAGAACTTGAATTATTTGCAGAGTGTTAGACAGATTATATAATAGAACTAAAGAGCATGGATTTGAACTTAATGTATCAAACCTCAAAATACTTATGGTTCACATGGAAAAGGAAATGAAATTGGCAAGTTGTAAATAAATGGCAAAAAAATAAAGCAAGTAAATGTACTTTGGTAGAATGTTTACTAAAGATGGAAAAACAAATGGAGAGGATCTGTTAATAAAACTCTACTAACTTGACTCAGCAAGATCTGAGATTGGGTGATTTATAAAACTTGCACCAAACATGTGGTATTTTAATACTTTTTACGTTTCCGCAGTGTGGTGCATTGTTCTTTCATTATTATTATTGGTCTCTGTTTGGTTTTATCTATTTTGGCATGTTCTTGAGTTGCTTTATGGTTAATAGGCTTATTAAGTGAAATGATAATGATAATAATGTGCAAATGCTAATTGGAAGGCAGAGGCTACCTTGTTGTCTGTGGCAAGAAATGAATGTTTGTCAAAGGAAGTAAAAATGGCTAAGAACAAATTTCTGTCCACTTTGTTAAATGAGTTGCATATGTCAAGAAAAACATAAAAGTAAATTGAATGTGGTACCAATAAGTTAAGCACATATGTAATATATTTACAGTGACCATATAACCTTTATTATAAAGGATGGTTCTGTTTCAGAAATCTGTTCTTTAGATTAATTTGATTTAATTATTTATTTTCTTGGTTATAATTTTGGTTGGCTCCAGTACTCCAAGTGCCTTAGGAAGTCAGTGAAGTTGGTAAAAAGCAAAGTAAAGTTGTTCCCTCTCTTTGATCTTAGAAGAAAGGGAAACTCGGTGCTTCTCAAGCCTTTCTGATGGGCTGTTTTGTTCAAGGCCTCAGTGCAGTGAATCATTTTCCTGGAGATCAGCTCAATGAAATCGCAACTTTATCCTGTTTAATAGAGGCTGTTAATGTATAAGATTGTACATATAATATCGTAAAAGTCTGCTTCTCTTCTTTTTTGTAGATACGTGTTTCAACTTTTCCTCAATTTATTGTGAAAATCCAACCTATTGGACTCAAGGCTTTGTCTCACTGCAATCTAGCATCGACAGTGCACTTATTGAAGTAAGTGCTTTGACCCGCAGCAGTGGCAGCCACATTTTCTCAATTTTGTTTGAATGACTCCCCTTTTTCTTTAAGTTTTACATATTTTGTTAAATCGGGCTGCTGTTTATC
Source organism: Psammodynastes pulverulentus (assembly GCA_025802295.1). Classification (NCBI taxonomy): domain Eukaryota; kingdom Metazoa; phylum Chordata; class Lepidosauria; order Squamata; family Psammodynastidae; genus Psammodynastes; species Psammodynastes pulverulentus. The sequence continues at coordinate 34,868,846 of JAOYMU010000098.1, forward strand.
CTACTCACTGCCTCTGGATCTCCCTGGGCTGTAGAATAGAGTTCATTCTAATCTAATCAGGCTTTCCTTTTCCTAAGTGTGGCCTTTTCTTGATTTCAGTATTACATCATTGTTAGCTTCCTGTATCATACACACACACACACACACACACACACACTTTTAAGTAATTCAATTTTTTTCTTTGTAATGTAATTCTCCAGGTGGCATGGTAAATCACCTATGGAATAAGTTATCAGTAATTTCAAAAATGTTTTTGTCTTTTCTTTTAGAGGATCACCAATCACTCTGTTTGGGAAGAAATGACTTCTATTAATGGCATCCGTATGAAATCTCCTTCTGTTACAATAGGATCTGAATTAGGAAATGCTGTGTTCCTTTGGACCGTATCACTGTGCTTTGCTCCATTTATGTATTTCTTGGCACTATCTCTTTCAAGGGAGAAAAGGAAATTAAAGGAGGTGATGAAGACAATGGGACTACGAGATGCAGCATTCTGGTGAGCTATGAAATTGGCTGTAGTCTGCTTTTCTTAGGTGGATCCAGCAGGTTCTTAAAAGAAAGAAAGAGGATGAATTCATGCCAGCTGGAAAGCTCAGCAGAGAATTTAATGAAGCTCTGATCCTGGAGCTGGTGCTGGAAATAGTAGCTCCATGTTGGGTTCTGTTTTCTTTGGACCTCTAAACACTTATGTGATTGATGGCATCACCACTCAGGTCCTTGTTTCCTCTGTACATATATAAATGGCTGTTCTGGCCAGCCATTCTGCAACTTAGTTAAATATAACTAAATATTCTCACATTTGCAATTTTACAGAATACTTTGGTAAATTATCCAACTTTGAAAGGCACTGCAAACATATGTACAACATACTGTGCCTGTTTTCTGTTTTTATGCTAAACAGTGTTATTTATTTACAGGAATAATTGTATTCTACCTATTTTGAAGCCTTAAAACTGTTCTTTCCCACAAAAGAAAAAGTTTCAAGTCTTTAAACATAAAGCCATCATAAATAATAAAACCTATTTAAAAGTCAAATCTACCACCGTTAGCACTCATATATTTAAGAAAAAAACACAGTAGAGCCTTCTTGAAGATCAATAAATTGGGGTACCATTATCTCAGGCAAGATATTCCCCCTCATGGGGCACCCACTGGAAAAGATCATGGTTAGGACTTTAACTTAGGGTAAGGGTCTCCAATATTGGTCAAAGGAGAAGGCATCTCAGGCTTTTGAGGGAGTAACTTCACCTTATGAATTTATTATGAATTGGGACCTATCATAGCTGTGGCTCATTGGATTTAATGAAGTTTACAGTTGGCTCACTTCCTATTTTAGGTGAGCATTTCTGTTTAAAATTCTCTCCTTTGACTCACCCATTCTTTTCTGTATTTTATGCAATTAACTCTACCCAAGAGTCTGCTAACATTCCCTGCTGCATCTAATTCTGTTTCTACCACTTTTAATTTCTCAAAGATAACTCTACATCCACTAAGTAGACCCTCTTGTGGAGCAGTTCCTTTTTTTAATGCCCTTGAACATTTCTTTACACTGTTGCACATTTCTTTATGTGCTCCTAAAAACGCAAACAATGATACCGTAGGCAGATTCACCTTAAAGCATCTTTCTTTCAATGGACTACTACCCTCCAGTTTAATACCCAATATCCCCATCTTGGAGCAAATGTCTTTGGGGTGTATTTAGAAACCTCTGCAGGTATGTTTTTAGGGATGAGATTGGAAGAGGCATAATGGCACTAGGGTCTACTCTGCTCGCTTTAGAAAACTGCTTCTAGGCAGCTAAGTTTGACCATGTTCTAGGTCACTTGGCTCAATTTTGTCAGGATCAGAACTCAAGCCCAATAGCATTTTAGATGAATTTTACTCCACAGCTCTGCTCTCTTAAATGAGAATTAGCTGTGGAGAAAAATGGAGAGGATACAAAAATAAAAAGATATTTGGGCTAAATGGACTTCAACATAGAAGTAATTCCATGGAGAGTTATGAGCCTTAAAGCAATGTCCTTAAACAGCCAAAGATGTCACTCCTCTGTCTAAACAAAAGAGATGCCAAAAAAATTGATAGCCATGGAACTGTCTTCCAGCTTCCTTTTGTTGACAAAAGAAGACCCATTAAGTTCTTGCTCTGAGTAGCAAAAGGAAAAATCCACAAAGCATATTATCTTATGTGGATATCTGCTTTATCTTTGTTTGGAAGAGTCATCCTTGGCTCCTTGGTGTTGGACAACCAAAACATTTAAATATAATAATAATAATTTTGTTTTTCTGTCACTCCTTGAATTGGTGTAGACAAGGGGACATGGGAAGGCTATCGAAGGCCTCCACTCTTCTTCATATTTGGCTCCTATTCTTAACAAGACTTGACTGCCAAATGCCATTTAATAACAGCCTCAGATTCACTGAACAAGAGAACCCTTTCCTGCAATCATTGTTTTTCTCCTGTAGACTTGGTCTATGATATTGAGCTAAACTGGAGAAATAATTTAGGGGAGGTGGAGAAAAATCAGATAAATGTTATCATGAAGTTTAACAATGTCTTTTTCTTCATAGGCTCTCCTGGGGCTTGCTATACACCATGTACATCTCAATTCCAAGCATGGTGCTGGCATTTTGTCTGAAAGCCACACATTTTTACCTAAGCAGCAGTTCTACCTTATTTGTCCTGCTTTTCCTTTATGGCATTTCATCTGTAAGTCTTGGGCTTTTTTTTTCTCAGTTAACATTATATGTTTGATACAATATTTAGAATAAATATTTCTGTTCTGCTGGAGAACAGTTTCTGGACCAGGTTAAAAAGAAACTTTTTAAATATTAAATTAAAACATTTATTTTTCAAGTATTTTCTCTTTTAAATAAAGTACCCAAACATGGGAATAGTTTGAGGGATTCTGGAGATACCAGTTCAATGAAAGCACACCTGGACAGATTGCTTCCTTTAGCGGAAAGGTCTTTAGTTTGGTTATTTTGTATTCACTGACATTCGTTTTGATAAGCCAACTACACCTTTCCAGAGAACATTGAAAATATGTCTACGTCATTCATTTCTTGATAAATTTGAGATTAGATAACTATTAAATGTTTTATAGGCAATTATTCAGAATGTTCAGTTCATCCCAAATGTTGCAATCTGCTACCTGGCTTAGGCTGGTTAAAGGAACCTGTTACTTCCTTATTTTTGAAAAAGATACCCCGAGTATCACTTGACTGAAGATTAGTTTACTGTTGCCATTACCATTATAATTACTTCAAAGGCAATATGCAGCCTATGATGCTCTCTGATGATTGTCTTGCAAGTTTTCTTAGAGTAGTTTCTTGAGGAAGATCTCCACATGGGATAAGAAGACTGGGTTTTCCTCTAATTTGTGATTGGACTCCTCTTCTTCAGAGATATAATAACCTTTTGGGAAATGTGGCTATGGGAAGGCATTATGCACTGTCTTCCTATTAATTCAGTTCAGTTTGAATCCTGGCCAGCAAGTATCTACTTTCATAATTTATCTTTTTAATATAGGGTGCAACCGTTACATATAAATACAGAACAATTGTTCTATTGTATCTCGCATATTTTTGAGACTTTACTAACTGGCAATTTCTTCTTTCATAGATATGTTTCTGTTTCATGTTGAGCTCTCTCCTAAAGAAACCCAGAATCACTAGCTTTGTCATTTTCTTCTTCATTTTTTGTTTGGGAGCCCTCAATGTTACTACAACGGTCAGGTTGATACCTCCAAGTTTGGAGCTGATTTTGAGCATCTTCTGTCCATTTGCTTTTGGTGCTGGACTTTCAAAGGTAGAGTGACATACTGTATTTTACTTCAAAATTCCTAATCATGATGCAACTAACAGGAAACACATCCGACACTCATTCGGGCGGTGTAGATATTTCTCTTCCAAAGATATTTTGATAGGAAAAACATAGCAAACTGAATGTGGACACAAAATGGCATTCCATTCTAATCCTTCCTTCATACTGCTGAGACCCATGCTTCCATTCCAAGAGGGTTAGAATTGGATCAATAGTTTAACTTATTAACTTAGTTTCATTTCAATTCTTTGTTATTTCCTATAAGAATCTGATTTACAAAAAAACTTTGTCCTTTTTATGCAGGTTCTCTATTTTCAAAAATATGGAAGGACCTTTGATTTTACTGACTTAATGTTCGAACCGTATGGTTATTGCTTGCTTATTGACAGCCTCTTATACTTGCTGCTGGCTTTCTATTTTGATAAGGTTGTGCCTGGTAAGAATATATTACATATTACAATTTGAAGACCACATTTCTGCAAATTGCTTTTCATTATGTCAGAAGCATAATTTTTGAATTAGGAATAAACTGTAACTGGCCTGAAAAACGGGGAGAAATAACAAATTTGAGACAGCAAGAATTATATCTTTTTTAGATTAAGTTGACTGAAATTCATCTGAAGCTCCTAAATACAACAGTCTTGTTCATATATTGTACATACATGTATGAGCTTTTTAAAGAAACCTGTGCTATGCAAAGCATAGAAATGGTGTAAAGTACAGCAAGCAAATGAAATTAAAGGTGGATGACAAAAGAGAAGAAAAATTTTCCTTTTGTTTTCTAAACCTCAGTCATTTTGTGGAGTTCATCAACTCCATTGGCTTCTCATTTTTGTGTTGCAGATCCATTTCTATTTATTTTCCCTACATGGCCAAGAATTCCAATGCATTGCTTTCATACAAATCAGTCAATTGGCATTCAATTCACAAATATTCAGCACCCATTCATTCTGGGTCTTTTAGTCTCTTGTTTTACCATTAACACATTTGCACTGCATTTATGTTTCTCCTGACATATCCAGCTCCCACTTATATCTACAGAATTGGCCAAAACCTGCTTTTATAGTTAGCAATCTCTGCTTCCAACCATAATTATTCCACCCAATACTTTTCTACCAGCATTTGCACATCTTAAAATATGTCAATTCATGTTCCTATTTTTAATAAATCTTCTACCAAGATACACAAATACACAAATTCTATGGAAGGGAAATTTGGACTTTTAAGAAGCAGGATAGGAAGAGTACTAGCATTTTTGAATCAAGTTAAGAGAAGGGACCTGAAAAATACCATGGACAGGCAAGGAAACAAACAAATAAATGAAACAAACAATCAATTCAGAATACTCACTTGAGGCCTAAAGATCAGGCTCATGTTGTCCTACTTTGGACACATTCCACAAAGTTTATGAAAATGATTTTAATTCTGGAAAATGTGAAAGAAAAGAAAAAGAGAACAACCAACAGAAAAGTGGATAGACTCAGTTATAATGGTGATGACTGTACTATTGACTCAAAAGCACTCGCAGACAAACAAAATGTAGGTTACCAGCCTTAGTTATACCAGTGCTACATGCAAATTGGTCTGCTAATGATATAGATAGCAAGATCAGCAAGAATTCTCAAATGAATTATACATTCCTGTTTGTTGCTTTGGTCTAGTTTCTTCTTTTTTAAATTTTGATGTAGATTATGATTTATTAGGTAGAGAGCTGAACTGACTGAACTGTTCAGTTTATTGTCAGGTTCACAGTTAAACAAATACTACCAAAAAAAACAACAATGGAGACTAGCATTGTACCTTATTGTATCTTCAACGTGAACATTAAGAATTTACAGTTAGTTTGGATTTATGACAACCTGCTGTTTGTAAAATACTTTTTAGACAAATATGGGGTGCCTTATCCTCTATTGTTCTTCTTGAAGAAGACATATTGGTGTAAACCAAAAAGCCCCTATACTGGGAATGCTCCTACAAGTGAATGGAGTCATGGGAGTATCTTCAGTGACAATGCTGAGCCTGTGCCTCCTGAATTCGATGGGAAGGAAGCCATAAGGTAAGAGACGTTGAATCTGGACATTCAATAATATGACCATATTGTAAATTTCTTTTACTTATAGGTTCTGCTCTCAGAAGACATTAGGGGAGATTCATTCATAAGGAGAAAGTAATATGGTGTAAAAATATATTTCTGCTGCAATAGGAAGTCTTTGGCTTATGACCATCTGTTCAGCAACCATTCAATGTTGTAACAGTGCTGCATGATGGGGATTTGACTGGTCCTTGCAGTTGTACCTGTTATAACATCTCTGAAGTCACATGATCACAATTTAGCCATTGGCAACCATTATGATGGTTGCACAGTCTCAAGGTCACATGATTGCCATTTCTGCCTACCCCAATGGCTTCTTACAAGCAAAGTCAATGAGAATCTTGTAGGAAGTTACAAGTCACTTGCATTCCCACTGCTTTTTCTGCCATCTACTTGTGCTCTGTAATGCCAACCCTCAGTTTCCACCAGGTCTGCTTGCTTGAAATCCACATCATTACATGAGGTCCTCACCTAATGACCTGGTATTAAGCTTTGCAACTATATCACTTAGCAATGTGCTATCCTAGCCTGAGGACTACCTGCATTGTCTTTTATTATTTTTATATTTATTTTATTATGTGTATCTAATATTTAATATGACATATTGAATGCTAAATTAATATTCTCCTATTTCAACATGATATTTTAAGTGATTCGGAAATTTGTAAGAAGAATCCCACAATGTACTGACAAATAACTATTTCACTATTTTTTAGACTAAATAACATTAAAAAAGTTTATAAAATGAAAAGCACAGAAACAGAAGCTTTGAAAGGTAAGATACCTGCACTTTACAATATATATTATTGCTTTGATTCTATGAAATAGGACAGAAATAGCACAAAACATTTGGGAAGCAGGGCATCTCTAATATATGTAAATATCATTCTTGAACCTCCAAAGTTAGACAATTGTTTAATAAAACAGGCACAACTTACGATTACCTATTTATATTAAATATTTGGGTTCTTCACATGAAGTCTCATTAGACGTTTGGCAAGAAAATAGAGTAAATGTACAGTATAAACCATTATAATTCTTGTCCGACCTCACATGATATCTCAGGGATCAAAATGCCAGTAATTCATGAGATACAGAAAGCTGACATGATTTTATTAATACTGTATATTGGATTTGGGGGACAAAATGATTCCAAAGTATTGTGTGGCTCATGTGAAAAGTTAACACTTAACATAGGCACTTCTGCTCTCCTTCTTGTAGAGAAAGTTTCCTGAGAGGCTTTAAATTTAAGAATTACATTTAAGTAACTTTCAAAGCTCATCTTTCTGTCCAATCTCCAGGGCTTTTATACCTTCATCTCTACATCCTCCATCAGCCTTCTGGGCACTGGTTGAAAAAGGAAAGGCAAATTGATGTTTAATTTCCTCCCATATCTTGATAGGAAGTTCTGGGGAAGACTGGTTGCATGAGTGCCAGCAAAAAGGAAAAATAACTG
>JAOYMU010000098.1:34876315-34896604 GCA_025802295.1 Psammodynastes pulverulentus
AAAAGTTTTATTAGTACAGTTTTTAAACAAATTTTCTCCCCTCCACCCCCTCCCAACCTCCCTCAGCCACCCTCCCCGCTCCCCCCATCCCACTTCCCAGAACCAGCACAGGGTAGAAAACATATTTATCTCTAGTTTAGCTTTAGTTATACATTTTTATCAACTAAAATAGTCTTTTCATTTCCAAAATATGTATCTATACTTAAAAACTATAAATATAGTTAAGATTCTTAATTAGTTAATAAGAAACCCCTTAAAATTCCTGGTTAGTTAATAACAAACCCTTTAACTCATAAAAAAAGGAAAAGAAAGAAAAAAGGAAAAAATACAGAAACAGTCAAAGAACTTTTCCCATTTAAACTATCAACTATAAGCATTTAATTCTAACCTGATTCATTACTAACACATCTCAAATTCCCTCGCCCTTACATCTCCAATTTTAAAAAGTATTTTAAACATTGACAAGGAAAAAGAACAACAAACAAATCTAGTTATTTGATACCAACCTTCTAACTCATAATTAAAAAGAAAAAGAATAAGAAAAGAGAAAAAAGGGAAAGACAATCGGAAATCTTTTCAAGTTGAAATTATAAACATTTGATTCTAACCTAGTTATAGATATAAACTAAATATAAAGAAAATCCATTGACACCCTCTTAACTATAACTAGAAAAATAATAAAAAATATAAAGAAGAAACAGAAAACAAGAAAAAGAGAATGTGCATCCTAACTCACAAATAAGCCTTTCTCATTTGGTAATAAAAGATAAAAAAAAAATTCTATCTGCAAAACAGCTCTTCTATCTCTTCAGGGAAGCAAGATGCGGTTATTCAAAAACATATAAGTCCCCAAGAATTATAACAACAACAAAACTATAGACCAACAGAAGTCGTAATTTCACATTATTTGGCTTCACTATCAAAATTTACAAAGTCTCAATCTTCCAAACAAATTAGTGTCTTTTTTTGTTTCTCTTTGACTTCTTCTTGGACTCCTGTTTCACCAAGGCATTCCCTGAGTCCATCTCCGAAGTAGAATCTTCTTGGTTAGACGAAACCTCCAAATCTGCTTTTAAATTCTCCAACTCCTGCTCCTTACTTCTTGTCGATGGAAATACACATTTGAGAGTGTTGGTGTAGAACTCTTCAGCTTGAGCGATTGATTTAAGACAATAATCTTTATTATCAAAGTGCACCAAGATTCCAATAGGGACAATCCATCTATAACGAATCTGTCTTGATCTTAGCACTTCTGTGAGAAATCCGTAGCCTTTTCTTTTCATCAAGATTCTCGCTGGTAACTCTTTAAAGATTAATATATCATTTTTTAATAAATTGAGTTTCTGATTAAAAGAAGCCTGTAAAATATCATTTCTTAATTTTCTTGTAACAAAATATAAAACCACATCCCTTGGCAAATTTCTCTGTGTGGCAAATCTCGAATTAGCTCTGTAAACATAATCCATTTGCCATATTAAGTCTTTCTTATCGCAGCCAATTAGTTGTGCAAAAAATTCAGCAAGAGTCTCTTTAAGATTTTCCTTAGGATTTTCTTGTAGGCCCCTGATTCTCACAGCAAATTCTGTTGCCTTATATTGAGCAAGTAACCCATCAAGTGCAGCCTCTTCTTGGAACTGTGTCACTTTATTTTCCAAAATTTTATGACTTCGATATAAATTCTCATAGTCCTTATCAATTCGCTTCATATGTTCAATCAGAAGCTCCAAAGCTTCTCTTACTCTCGAATTCAGATCTGAATATTTCTCTTCAAAGAAAACTTTCATTTCTTGCATATCTTTTTTTGTTTGAGCTTGGAATTCCAGCATCACCTCAGTTATAGAATTAAAGTCTTTTTTAGTATGCAATTTGACAGGAGCAGTCACATCCTTCTCCATAAAAGGAGGTATAGAAAATCTACAGGCCATTTTCTTTTTCAGAGAAAGAACAAAGGGAGTCCCTTAGTCCCTCCCAAAAGAGAATAAAAAAAGACTGCTTGCAGTTACAATCAAAAGAAAAAAAAGTATTTTTATTTAAGAGAGAAGGTTCTTAAAAAATCCAGATCACCAATCCATAAAAAAAAATATTTCAAAGACCATTCTTCTTATTGGAATCAGCAGTGAGTCGGAATACACATAGACAAAGAAATCACTTTCACTTCTGCTCTTCACTTCCGTTTAAATCGCCATTTTCATGAAATAAAAGTATTTAGAAAGAAAAAAATATAGAAAAATAAGGAAAAAAAATTCTTTTTCGTGGAAATGAAAATACATAGTCTCTATTTATTAAAAGGACATCTCCAGGCTGGACTGCCTGCGTCTATTACCTCGCGTTAATCACTCTCCCGCAGGGACGGACGAGCCTCCTTGGTCTGCAGAGCAGACATATTCTCTTCCCCGGAGATCCGGATCGCCTAGGGAGCTCTTCTTCAGCAGCTCCGGGTAAATCCCAAAAAGCTGCCCGAGAGCTCTACCATAGCTCTTCCGACTCAGGCTGGCCTCTTCTCCCGAGGCCTGCCTATCACGCCGCTTGGGACAGCCGGCCGCTTGGGACAGCCGGTTGGCGCTGTCCCTTCGCGAAAACGAAGAAAGAGAACGGACGCTTTAAAGAAGCGTCTTCGGTGGGCTGCGTTGCCGCCAGAAGTCTCAATTTCCTCCCATATCTTGATAGGAAGTCCTGGGGAAGACTGGTTGCATGAGTGCCAGCAAAAAGGAAAAATAACTGGCACTAGAATCAGTAGCAATTATAAAATTCAGGACAAAAAGTGTGAAGAACTCAGTGCTTTCTTTTGTTAAATGCCTCAATGTATCATTTACTATATATAGCAAACATGACCTCTTTATATATTAGGATTGTCCTTGGATATTTATGAAGGTCAGATCACTGCAATACTTGGCCATAGCACATCTGGGAAAACTACATTGCTAAACATCCTCAGTGGACTTTCCAAACCATCTGATGGTAAGAATCAAAATACAAAGTTCAGCCCTGTTGGATCTGATCATGGTCCAGACTAATCCCATTTCCTGTTTTCCATAATAATCAACTAGGCATTTTGGGAAAAACCACAATAGCCCTTTTCTGCTGTTGTTCTCTAGTGAAGTATCATCTATAAATGGTTATGACTAATAGTTTTATTTTCCATGAAGTTGTAAAACTCAATTTTAAATGTTTCAAAGTTCGAAATTTCTTTAACATAAGATTGTAATTTTGTTATGATTTCCTAGATTTGTGAAATTTCATAATCAGGCAGTAATTATTTTAAATTCTTTACATCAGTTTATAATTTGAACAACAGAGATTAGATGTTAGTCCTAATTAAATACAGATAGACCTTGACTTACAACCGTTCTAAACAGTGGTGGGATTCAAACATTTTTACTACCGGTTCTGTGGGTGTGGCTTGGTGGGCGTGGCAGGGGCAGGTTACTGCAAAATCCCCATTCCCTCCCCACCCCACTAACCTGCTTTCCAGCTCTGTTCTCCTGTGCAGGGCAACAAATGATCAGCTGGGACTCGGGAGGCAGAGAAGAGATGGGGGTGGGGCCAGTCAGAGGTGGTATTTGCTGATTCTCCGAACTACTCAAAATTTCCGCTACCGGTTCTCCAGAACTGGTCAGGACCTGCTGAATACCACCTCTGGTTCAAAGTTACAACGGCACTGAAAAAAGTGACATATGACCATTTTTCACACTTTTGACGGTTGCAGCATCCCCACAGTCATGTGATTTACATTTGGATGCTTGACAACCAGTTCATATTCATGATGGTTGCAGTGCTCATGTGGTCGCCTTTCTTGACCTTTTGACAAGCAAAGTGAATGGGGAAGTCAGATTCCCTTGACAACTGTGTTATAATTTAACAACTGCAGTGATTCACTTAACAACTGTGGCAAGAAAAGTCATAAAAAGTGGGGCAAAACTCACTTAAAAATTTCTCACTTAGCAACATAAATTTTTGAGTTCAGTTGTGGTTGTAACTCAAGGACTACCTGTATTATTTTAGTACTGACATGATATTTTAAATTGATATTCCAATATGTAGATTTATATTGATGTCTCTTTGAAAAATGTTTAGCTATTTTCTTCCAAGTAGTCTTTAAAGTAGAGCTAAAGGAAAGCTCATTTTAAAAGCAGCCTTTAATTCATTTAAAGTAATAGCAGCCTGTTTAACTGGAAAATTCTCTATGTAATCTTTTTGCTATTGCTTACAGGTTTTGCATCCATATTCAAGTACAATGTATGTGAAAAGGAACACATGGAAAAGATTTGGGAAATAAGTGCCATCTGTCCACAATGGAATATTCAATTTGAATTTTTAACAGTGAGAGAAAACTTAAGGACATTTGCTAAAATAAAAGGGATACCATCCGATGCTGTAGAAAAAGAGGTAATAATGGATTCAGTTATATTATGTTGTCCTGCACAGATTTGTGTTGCACAGGTGATTATGTTCTACATTTTCTCCTTTTTCCTTCTTCCATTGTAGGACATCACTCGTTTAGATTTGATAACATTATTCGTCTCTGATTGTATTTAGCCAGTCCATTCTAGAAAACTTAATGTACGCTTTGGAATCAGTAGGAAAATGTGTAGATAACCAACTTAATATCAAGCACCAGGGAAGTCAGGAGATTCAAGCAGTTCAAATGAGTATAAAGATTTATTGCAAGCTTAAGCTCTCCACACGAATCTGACCAACTAACGGTCAAGGGAAATGAGCAGGAGATAAAAGAGGAATTTAGATCTCTTGTGGGCACACAGGGACTCATGACTTATGACGCATTTGACCCCTTCCTTGGGCTCAGCTTCATCATCTCCTACACTTAATTGCTTGATGAACATTTAAAACTTATTTTATTTACCACCCCAAATTCCACAAAGCACTATTTGAAATACCCTTGTAATAGACCATTTCTTTGCCAATTGGACTAGGCAATTGATAGGTAGACTACCACTTCCACAGCAATGAAGATAAGATGAATACCCCAAACCTTATTTTTAAACCTTGGGAAAGAAGCCTAGAGAACTTTGGAGCGCAAAAATTTGGTAGTAGAATATAATTTGGCTTCTTCAGGAAAAGAATGGGCAAACAATGGTCATGTAAATTTAGATATATGGCCTGCCTGAACAACTACAAAAGATTCAAATTTCAGTGCTTGAAAGTTGATATTGATATTACTTACCTGTTGGGAGATCAATCCAACTGAAAACAGTCAAGCTAAATAGTCAACAAAATTTTCAGAGATGAACAGCAACATAAGTAAGATCCAAACATACATTAAAAAATAAATATATAAAATATATAGACTGCCTGTCCATTTCTTTCATTCAGTTAAGAGACTGAATTTCTAAGTAAGAAGTACAAAATAATTGAAATTTATGTATTTTATAGGTTGAAAAATTGTTGACTCTCTTGGACATCAAGGCCATTCAAAACACCCAAGCTAATCATTTAAGTGGTGGACAAAAACGAAAATTATCTCTCGGGATTACATTTTTAGGAGAACCACAGGTAAACCCACTATTAGGCAAAAAGTCTATACATATTCCATTAAGTATACTTTTTTTGGACGAATGCAGTGCTTTCATCCTTACTGTGACTTGTATAGATAATAATCATGGAAATCCCTAATTCTGATACAGTTTCCCTTTCTTTCAGCGTTAGCGTTTCAACCCCTTTGTTTACATTTTCTTGATTTTTGCAAGTTAAATGAAATTTGCAATAATTTTAATAGAATTATTTTCTATTATAAAAATAAAATCTTCTAAATGTTATTTCAAAAGCCATACAATTTTGCAATATTCTTGTGTCTTCATAATGAGAAACTGTACATCAACAATGAATGCTATGTGCTAATGTTTTAATGTGTTGAATTAAGATATGCAATCAAATACCTACTGTAGGTATTATTATTAGATGAGCCAACTGCTGGATTGGATCCATATTCTAGACACCAAGTGTGGTCTCTCCTGAATGAACGCAAAGCAGATCGAGTCATTTTATTCACTACCCAGTTCATGGATGAAGCTGACATCCTTTCTGGTGAGTAGACCTCATATTGAGGCAGGTTAGAATATAGGAACAAAGAGAAACTATAGAAATAGTACCTATTGTAATTTTATTTCTTCAAATATCATTACTTCTCCTTCTGTTCTTATGGATCAGAAAGGTCTTTTATTGAATTGCACGAAGTCAGCTGATCCATGTAACTTCTTAAATCCAGTCACACATATCACTACGCATCAGTCTGCTTTTCCTGTCAATTTCAGGATTTTCATGGATTGTAGCTGTTCCTCTCTCCTCTACGAAGCCCATTGAACCTTGTACTCACTGTCAGGGTTCTGGCGATTGCCCTAATTAAACCATGAGCCTCGAGCCAAGTTTCAAAAGAATTAAAAAAGATTTATTAGGAGCAACATGTCGGCACTGACCCATATGAAGCCAGCTCTGTCACATGTAATTTATGGCCCACCCATGACTCTGTTTCCCCCCTTCTCCTTGGGTGTGTCATAAATCACATTCTCCAATGGAGCCCCTTCAAGGGCTGGGTGTCATAAATCACATTCCCCAATGAAGGATTTTGGGGGGCAGATGATCCGGTAGCCTAGGCTACAATCTTGATAAGATAAGCATGGGATGTGCTTCTGGTTTTAACTACTGTATTGTTCCTTCAGTTTTCCTCCCCTCCTGCTTATGGCAACTAGAAAACAGGCATAGGAATGCTTTACGAATTGACACTCACCTTTTACTTTCAGTGACTTTTTAGATCCAATGTCCAATGCTACTTCCTTTCTTGTTCCTTGTATATTGATTGTTCTACCTGCAGATAGATGGAAATTTATTTTTTTATTTATGAACTTCTTATTGCCCATCCCCCTCAGATGGATTCAACTCAGAAAGTACTAAAAGATCTCCAAAGTGCCTTCCACCCCATGATTCTATTCCCATTCCCATTTCAATGAAATCTCAAATAAAAGCACTTGGATGTGGATATGTAAAAGTTACCATTCTAGCCACTGTTGGCTCATCCTATCTTAAAGGTTCATGCTAGCTTGTCTACTTTTAGTTTGCTCCTTTCTTAAGTCAGTAAGAATTAGGTCAAATTCATATGCCAGTCACTATGAATATTTTATACCAAACCAGTGCTTTATTTTCTGCATCAGCTGCACTAAATCTCCCAAATTATATGTTTAATATTTTGAATTTGGCAAATAGAACTTATTATCAAATGAGATAAACTAAAAAATGCTGTTTGTTCTTTATGTAGACCGGAAAGCTATTATCTCACATGGGAGGCTGCAGTGTGTTGGTTCATCCCTGTTCTTGAAGAAAAAATGGGGCGTTGGCTATCATTTAAGGTACTAGTAATATGTTAGTGTTATGGATATATTTTCATTGTAGTTGAAAAGCTTAATATTAATACTATGCTGGAATATTTAATCCATTTTTTTCAGTCCTTCATTTGTTCTTTTCAGGTTACACCTTCCTTTTCCATTTTGAAATGCAGACACTTGAGGCAATTTACCTAAATGCCAAATAAAGAATAAAAATAGTGAAATATTAAATATATTTAAAGTTTGTTTGAAATCTTCATTGTGTGCTTGAATAGTGAGCAAGAAAGACACTGAAAACCACACTTGAAGAGAGAGTTTGGAGTTCCTGCTAGCCATATAAATTGAATGTGTACAAAATGTGCAGAAGGGCCTTACAAAAGCAAGAGTTCAAAACAGCTGCTCAATTTGATTGGGGGGACAAAACTGTTCTGCTTATGTATTTGATAGTTTTATAGCCCATTTTTCTTCCAAGGGTTCAGTGTCACCTACACAGCATTCCTTCTTCTGTGATTTCACCAAAACAGAGAGGAAGATGAGATAGTGCCTGGTCTGAAGTCATCTTAGTAAGGTTCCAAAATTCAAGATAGGTCTACTTCTATCCCGTCCTATTCAACAGCTTAACTGCTAGCTTTCCTTGGAATTCTGTCAGAAAATCTGATGTCTGAAAACTAAGTCTATTGAAGAACAACAGACCAAATGTCTACTTGCTCAAGGATGCCAACTGATGTTGCCATTGTGTCATCAGACAGACGAGATGAGCCAGACCAAATAGTTATATTTGCACCTGTAATACTGGGTTTCCTTGAAATTATATCAGAAAATCTGATGTCTGAAAACTAAGATAGACTAGATGAATCAGACCAAACAATTATATTTGCACCTGTAGAATTGGGTCACCACATTTTGAAAGCTATATTATAAAGTTGGGGAAAGTGCAGAAGAGGACAACTAGAAATGTGTGTTTCTGTGTGTTGAGCTTCTTTGTAAGATTTGGCTAGAATGTAAAGTACTCAATATTGGAAAAAAAAAGCAACTCCGGGGATATAACATTATGAATGGCACAGAAGGCATGGACAGGAAAAGTTTGATCCATTCAAAAACACTAGGACTGAAAGTGAGTGGGAGACATTTTACAACAGGCAGTGCATCATTAACCTGTGGCATTAATTATTATAATGTATGGTGATGGCCCTTAATTTGGATGGCTTTACAAAAGGAATGGATGAATTCATGGAGGAAAGGTCTACTAAGAGCTATTAATTCTAAATGTTCAATATTGCATCCAAATATCGTTGGGAAAAGAATAATGTTTGGCTGTCTATCTACTGCTTGCAAAACTCCCAGAAGCCCCTGATTAGCTATTATGGGAAACAAAATACTGGACTATGGATGTCTTGATCCAGCAGGATTACCATTTTATCAATGTAAGAAGATGAGTTATTATTTAAAATTCTTTTAAGAATCCAGCATTTTTGAATTCCAATATAAATATACTTTAACATACCCTGCCTTCAAAGTGAAATGAATAAAAATGTTTAATAGCCTACTTTCATATTTTCCAAGTATGTTGAGGAAGTTCTTATCATATATGCCCCAATCAAATCTGGTTTAAAGATACATTTGAAAGGAAACAAAGCTTTTTTTTAATATTTATGCTATCTTTTAAATTAAACATGAAGGAAATGGCATTAGTGAAGCAATTGTAAGCTAGGATCTAGCCTATTTTATTTAAGCATTGTTTTAATTGTAGCAAGTCAGCTGTAGTACCAGCACTAAGTTGCTTTATGGATGTTTAGAATGCATGAGATAAGCTGAAATCTGGTTTTTAATTGGAAGGATTCATTGAATATTCTGAATAAATGAATTGGACATTGGTCTTGACCTAAATTGTTATTTAATATGAACAGGGTGCATACAAATGAGTTTTGTGACTGTGAGAGAATAACATCACTGGTCAAACACCACATCCCTGCTGCAAAAAAATCAGGAGAACGTGAGAATGAGCTGAGCTATACCCTGCCCTTACAAAATGTGGATAAATTTTCAGGTAATTTTTAAGCTGTATAAATAAAATGAATTTAACTGCTGTTTCCTAAAGAATCTAAACAGTTGAGATCCTATGGACCATGCTTTCTTGGACAACAGAGAAAGGTTGTTTAATATTATTTTTGTACCGAAAAGAAGAATATTAGCATTACTGAGAAAAATTGATGATGGGTAAAAAAGATTATAAATTCAGATAACTGTATGTGCCATTAGTAAAAATATATAATTGTTAAGGGAAATAGAAAAAAAATAAGATAAGAGAGATAATAGTTTAAATAAATAGCAATTGGTAATGTAGAGAAAATGGTGAGATGTGGGAAGAGATTGGCACAGAAAAAAATAAAGTGAAATTTAGAATGAGTTCAGGAAAGATAATTACCTAATAAAAATAACTATAATGGTGAATTTTGTTCAGAAAAATATAGAATATTAATATTTGTATTAAATAGTGCATAGAGCAGTGGTTCTCAACCTTTCGAATGCCTTGACCACTTAATACAGTTCCTCATCTTGTGGTGACCCCCAATCATTAATTAAATTATTTTTGTTGTTACGTCATACTTGCTGGCTTGCGCAGCCTCCTCCCGCGCTGGCCAATGGAGAGCGAGAGTGAGTGTCGGCAGCCAATGGTGAGGCGTGGGGGCAGGATAAGGCACGTGCGGCGCCAAAATGGGGAGTGCACGAGATGCCTGGCGACCCCTGGGAAAGGGCCGATCGACCCCCAAAGGGGTCACGACCCCCAGGTTGAGAACCACTGGCATAGAGGATGATTTTTTTGTGTCAATATGATGGCAGGTGGAATTAAGGGGATAAAAAGGGGAAAGTGTAACCTAATAGATACTTGTGAAATGTTACGATGAATAGGTAGTTGGTTAAATATTGTGAATATGGCGGTGATAAGTAATAAGTAATAAGAAGAACAAAGTAAGATACAATAATGCATATAAAATGGCATAATATAACATTGAAATTTAAAATATGTATGTATAAAAGATATGTGGATAATACAATAGGATATAACACTTTAAATTAAGATAAAATCGTAGTGAAATTAGTAGAATATGGAGCTATGCGTTTAAGGGTGAAGAACTTGGCTTCATTTGTAAAAAAATGTATAAACAGACAGTTAGTTAGACATTGAAGAATGAAGCAATTGATATAAAAATGGTGTAATACAATATTGATTAATGGAGAATGATAATTTTAGAAAAATGTACTAATGTTAAATTCAAGAGACTGTAATTTGGATTAACTGTGGAGTCACATTTGTTATTAAAAGTAGTAATATCCAATTGGTTAGATATTATGAATACCATGGCTATATATTAATTGAAATAAATAGCATAAAGCATAGAACATGAAAATCAATATAAAAATGAAATTATATAATATTGAATAACTGAGAATGATAATGTGATAGAAAAATGTATTAATATTCAGTTTAAATTGTGAATATGGTCATATTGGCTATAAAATGTAAGACACTTGGGATGGACACTGTTCACACAATGATATGTTTGTATATAATAAAAATTAAAAAATTATTTAAAAAAAAATTATTTTCCTACTAAACCAGATAAAATTTTTACTACCCTATGTTCTATCCTTTGAGCAACATATAGATTAAAATATAATAAAAAACCATTTAAAAATTAAGTTCATAATTGACATTTCATATGATTAACCACATGAAAATAGAGAACCAAAGAATTTAATCAACTGCTATATAACAAAGAGAATATTAGAGACATCTTTCACAGACAAAAAACGTTATCATTCAATAAAATGAAGAGATCACAATTCTAACTTTGATTAATAAGACCTATAAAAATAAAAGGCCCTGGTCCATATAGCAATGCAAATTTGTTGTAAATAACTATGCGTTTAATTTATAATATGTGGTGAATGCAACATATTTTTGTGTCAGAGTATATTTTTGCTCTTTTATCAATTTATATACTATGGTTATAGAGAACAATATTTCATTTCACTATTAGGGAATTAATATTATACCGTATCATATATATATTTATATCATATATACTTTAAAATAATGATAATGATTCCCTAACTATAGAAAAATAGATTGAATTGACTTGAATTGAATTTTTAAAGGGAATAAAATGTATTCCATCTCAGGCTCAGTTCAAATTAAAATGTATCTTTCAAATACTGTCCTATTTTTAGTGATCAACTAATATAAATTTGCTTTGGAAGCAATGAATATATTAAATAATACAATGATTTCAATGGCTTTTCTTTTAAAAATGCCAGCATATTACCTAATGTCCATTTCACAATCCTTTGATGACATCAGTTTCTGTGCTAAATTAACCGGCATATTTCTTATTAAATTAGGCTGCTCTTTAGATAATCACATAATACTATTGTCCATTAATTAGTAAATAAAAATGTTGTTTATATTTTTGTCTCTTTTTCTGTCCTGGGCAAAACTATCCCTCTTGCAGTTATTTCCAGCTTTTCAAGATACAGAGTTATCTTTTGGTTTAGTCACTTAATAAACAAAGAATAGTATTTAAAAAAAAATGATTCTGTAAGTAAAGTGAAATAAACTAAAGTTCTTAAATGAATGCTGCCTTCATTGAATTGATTGGTTTTATGTTTCTGAAATGGTGTTACTTTGGATATATAATATATTGATTAACTTTCTCAATCAAATCATAGCTGATTTTTTATAGGCATAGGAGGTAAAAAATTAAAAGTAACTCTTAAGAACAGTTCACCTAAAATTTCACTTTCTTTCAATTCAGTGAAATTATACAAAATTCCAATGGGTATTTGCCCCTTTCCTTTAAGTTGAAAGGATCTAACAATTTGATATGTGTTTTCCCTTGCTCAACACACAGATTTGTTCAGTGATATGGATCATCAGAAAAACCTAGGGCTCATTAATTATGGAGTTAACATGACAACTCTGGAAGACGTCTTCGTGAGGCTCGAAGGAAATGAAAATATGAAGGAAGGTAAAATATTGTTTTCAATATTGTATTATTTTCAGGCTTGCTTCTGAGAAAACTGTGCGTTTGAAATGGTAACTATGGAGCGGAATATCCATTGCTTTCTTCTATCATTTCTGAAGACCCAAGGGAAGGTGCTAGACCAATCTTTCGGTAACAGGGGATGTAGCCAATGGATAAACAAGAAGATTTTCCTTCAGCTGAAATAAAGATATTGTTTTGACTTTTAAAATGGTTTTAGATTATGGAATTCTTCACGGAGGGGAAGTGGCAGGAAACGATGAAACGGAACAGGATCAGCAGTTGCTCTCAGACACGGGAAAGGTGACCGTGAATGGCACAGAGCTCTGGAGACAACAAGTTTATGCCATTGCAAGAATGCACTTTCTAAACCTCAAGAGAGAGCGCAAAATATGGGGAGCCTTGTGAGTGCCCTTTTAAAAAAATATTTATTAATTTCATCTTTAATGCAAAAAGAATAGTATGGAAGACTAAATCATAGGCTGTGACCATAGAATAAATTTTCCTCCATTAACCTTGAATAAGCTAAAGAAAAAATGAGTTTTAGTAACACTTCAAAGTTGCAAACCTACAGTGGTTAAGAACCAAGTTCAGGAGAACATAATGATAGTTCACATTTTTCCCTCCAAGTTTGGAAAAAGAACGAAGATCTCAGATAGGGGACATTAATCCAATGATTCCAGCTACATCATCCCTTTGCCATGCTTCCAAACTACCACAGCACCTATTCTGCCCCAGCCCAGCGCTGGCATGTTTATATTGCTAGGAGTGAGACAAGATCATTTAGTTCTGCCAAAATCAGAAATTTCAATAGTTTCATCATTCAAGCTTTCCATGATGACAGATCAATTCCTGTCCGTGCCTTATGTTGATGATTTATTATTTTTTTTAATTTAGAAAAGTATTTTTGTGTTAATATAAAATAATTTCAAAACCTCTGAAATACCATACTAGCACTTGGGTAGATAATACTATTTTTGACTTTTTGAAAATATAGTATTTATTATATAGATGCAGGTAGTCCCTGACTTACAACAGTTCATTTAGTGATTGTTCAAAGTTACAACATCACTGAAAAAAGTGACTTAGGACCATTTTTCACATTTACAACAATTGCAGCATCCCCATGGGCACATGATCAAATTCAGACAATTGGCCACTGACTTTTGAAGGTTTCAGTGTCCCAGCATCATGTAATCATCTTTTATGACCTTCTGACAAGCAAAGTCAATAACTAAATCAGATTCACTTAACAAATGTGTAACTATCTTAACAACTGCCATGATTCAATTAACAACTGTGGCAAGAAAGGTTGTAAAATGGGGCAAAACTCACTTAACAAATGTCTTGCTTAGCAACGTATATTTTGGGCTCGATTGTACCTGTACAGAATTATGAGTAGAATATTCATTCAATGAAGTTCCCCAGGAGATTACTGTAGTGTAAATAGATCTGGCCAAAATAATTTTTAGGGTTAGTTTACCGCTTCCTTCATTATACAAAGCACAGACGAGAGATCTCAACAAGTAGGAAACATCTACTTTCGTTTCTACTTCCACAAAGCTACTTTGCTTCTTAAAAACATTTTAAAACTCTGATATAAATAGGAGTCTGTATGGAAGACTGAAGTTGCTCTCCAGTCCTTCAAGAATTTTGATAACACGCTTCATTAATTATCAAATGCTTCTGCTTTATAATGCCTAATTTTGTAAATGCAATAGAATGGAACTGATCAAATATTACTTTTCTCCTATGGTTAATCAGTATTTCATTATCCTAGGCTACTACTTATTGGACTTTTGTTAGCACCTTATATTATCCACTTTATAAGTAACTCTCTTTGGTTGAATCTTCAATATGAAGAGATTCATCCTGGGCTTTATTTTGAGCCAGGGAAACAGTTTTTCAAAAGGACATCAGGACTTCTAGTTCTTAATAATACAGGTAAGAATGCAAAACAGAATTTGAGACATTGATAGTTGTATGACATTCCTAATGGGGGTTAATTCTGTTGAATCCCAAATTGGCTTTCTCTTGAACATGAGCTGAACTTGAATCTGCTGAAAAATAAAGTCAGAGATTTGTGAGATAGTTGGTGCCTTACTGATTATTTATATCTAGCTTCAGAATGCAAGAATACAATACCTAGCAGAATTCTAGGCTGAACCATGTCTGTTCAAATGCATTGCTAAATAATACCGGTTTTAAGAACGTCGGGCACAGTCTTATTTTACAATGATCTGATTGGAGAAAATGAGGATGAAACATAAGTGGTTTTTGCTGGAAAATCCTACTCCTTTCTACTAGCCAAAGAGACAAAAGGGGAGGGAAAAACAGAGAAGGGACTAGGCGAAAAAAAAGTTGAATCACCTGAAATATAGCACAAAGTTAGCTCAGGTACAGCACAATAAATCTAAAAGGAGATTCCCTCCCATTCCTCATCCATTCCTTTTCTGAGCTGGGACACATTTTGATCTAACACAGTTTCAGCCATGTTTTTAGCAATTTAGAATTCAACAGTTTGTTGGTTAAAATATCTCTAATGAATAAATACCAAGATCTACAAGTTTCAAATTGGGAACCTCTCCCCTTAATGCCAGTTTGCAAAACACAAATAAAAAAAGAGGAACACGAAATGGGTATTCTGCAATGGAGGGTTAGTTCAATGAGCAAATTATGCAATCTCTCTTATTCTTAAAAGGCATTCGGAAACCAGCATATCATTCATAAAATATTATATTAAGCAATTATATGGCCAATTGAATAACAAGTAGAAAACCTCTCTAAAATTGTTCCTTCTAAAGTGGTAGATCTTCGTATAGTGATTGGCACCCTCGGCACATTTAAATTTCTAGAGACAATACCTGCTGAATTATATTATCTTAAAGTCAGCGTATAAGAATTATATCTTTATATAAGCTTCATTAAGGGGGATTACGTTGGCTGAGAAATTTCACTCAGTAATATTTGGAGGCCATGATTTCCCATCCTAATGGCAGGTACAGTTATAATTTCATTTACATTCTGTACTGTTCATTGCTTGGGTGCTTTCTTCTTTGTATATCCTGAAAATTCATTTTATTTTATTTTTTCTTTTCCAGGTGGAAAGATTGATAATTTTATACAGGGACTGAAGAGTCAAAACATCCTGATGGACGTCATCTCTGGTAATATAGTCAGTGACCAGCTGGTTCACAATGGGGCCATCAAAGTAGACCTGGAAAACAAGGTAACTATAACTTCTTTTCCTCCTTTTTGAGAATGGACCAAGGAATTTAAAATGACTGTCTGAGGAGATGATAATTTATATTCAAGAAAGTACTGTAGTACTCTAGTGGAGTCATAATATCAGAAAAGAAAAAAAACCACTACTTCTTCATCTATAATCAAATATAGACTCCAAATCCTAGGGAAATGCAAAGAAGGATGTCATGTGGAAAATTATAGGTTTTTTTAATATGATGAATTAATTAAAAAATGTGGATCTTTTTAATAATCAAGACTTTTGGTTTCCATTCTAAAAAGGATTTAAAACTCTATTAACACTTCTGTGGGGGTGGCTGTATTCTGCTTTAATGGATGGTCACACCCAGGAAATAGCATACATATGTCAGACGTCCACAACATATGATCCACATTGAATGATCAGAGTAGCTGCTGAACTGAAAATTTTAATATGCCATAAGGAGAAAAGCATAAAATATGTCTGGAATAATCATATTGTTACTAATTTTGTCCTGGTCCTGTCTACTTCTTTGTTATGATCCCACATACTTTGGGAGGAATTGAAGACTTTAGTTCAAAGGCCAAATTAGACCTTATTATTATTTTTTCATATTTCTAGCCCGCTCCCTCTCCCCTAAGGGACTCCCCTAAGACCTTAACTTGAAAAAGGTGCATTCATATTTCATATGAAATAAATCAAATGGCTTTTATTAGCAGTTTACAATTATGTAAATTACACTCTTTAGAACTGTTGTTCTCCCAGCACTTTCCTCCCTTGGGTCCTTTTTGTTCTGACTTTTTGCCTTGGTTCAGAAATACAGGTTCACACTTATGTGCCACATGGAGATAACTAACTGCTTTCCTGTGCTTGTCAACACCATCAGCAATGCATTTTTGCATATGTTTAATTCTACTGCCCATCTTCGAACCTGGAGTCATGTGTTTATCGAAGTAAGTGCTCCAGAGGAATATCAACTGAAAGTTTTTTGTGTGCAGGAAGTAACCGGGAAAATATTCCTGTTTACTTTCCAATACAGTAAATCTGTCCATATGTTGTGAAATTGAGCAGGCGGGAGGCAGGGCCAAAGGTCACAGCCAGGAAGTCAAGATCCTCCAGCTGTGGTTGTACTTAAAGAAAATAAGTACGTAACAAATGTTCTTTGTTGTTTCTAAGCTTACTGACTAAATAGATTAATAATAGCTATTCTATTATGGCATTTTATCACAATGGAATTAAAACATATTTTAATTTATTACTCAGGGTTATTTAAATTCGGAATTCTGGATTTTTACGGAAATGTACATGCTTACGGTCCCAGTTGTATTACCTGCTTTCCCGCCACAATTTGCAATGCGAAGCAATCAAGATTACATGGTAAAACAATTATATTTCTTTGATTTCTTCAATGTTTTATGAAGATATGCCTAAACTGTACTTCCGTGTGGCATCTGCACAAGTCAGCAGGAGAGAGTTAAAAGGTTCTGTCACATGCTACAGGTGGACAGTATCTGTATTCATATTTTATTTCTCATTGATCATTATAGCAACAGTTTTTTTTAATAATTCCAGTTCTAATGCTAATGCTATTTAAGAAAAATACAAATGTATTGTTTTTCAAAAAAATATTGATTGATTGGATTTCAAGGTTGCCTAATCTCCCCAAAAACCAAAAACAGCCTTTTGGGTAGCTAACAATATTTAAAATAACAGATATATAATTTTAAAAATATAAAACTACATAATGATGGCGACAAATTGATGACATACAAACAATGACATCATCATGCCAATGATATCATTACATACATGCAACCTGCTATTTCAGGCAAGTGTGTAGGTTTTGCTGCACATGTCCTTTGCCCTTCTTATACCATGACTATTACATTAAAGAATGATGAAAGAAATTACATCTTACATTGAGAAACAATGTCCAATGCAAAAAGAAAAGATATAATCGTCGTAACAAGATTTTAGAAGACTTAAGACTATAAAAAGAGCTTATATCTAAAACTGTATTAAATGAACAAGTAAGCCTATCCAGAAAAGTCATTTCATTGGCAAAACCAATAATAATGTCAAAATCTGTGTGCATGTATAGTTTTCGTCTTCCATCTTCCTCTTTGTCTCACTGCAAATTATACTAATTTGCGAAAACATCCATCTTTCATCGGATCCAAAATAAAGATCTGAAAAGTATCTACACAATGCAAGAAGTCTTTCTCTGAAGAGTTTTTCTGCTGATAGCAATAGCACTTAGACTTATATAACACTTCACAGTGCTTTACAGCCCTCTCTAAGCAGTTTACATCATATTGCCCCCAACAATCTGCTTCCTCATTTTACCAACCTCGGAAGGATCGAAGGCTGAGTCAACCTTCAGTCTAGTGAAATTCGAACTGCCAAACTGCAAGCAGCTGGCAGTCAGCAGAAGTAGCCTGCAGTACTGCATTCTAACCACTGTGCCACCGTGGCTCATCTGATGATGATGTCTAATGAAGGATCCAAGGCATTCCACATAGGCTGAGATTATATCTAGAAAACAGTTACCTACTAGGAGTGATGTAAGCTTTTTTTAGGGTTTGTCCTAAGCAAGAGTGATCTTCTCTAGATTTAGGACAAAATTTAACTTTTCTGCTACAATATTAAACAATGAATATATAAGTAATTAAGTGTCTTGTATGACAATATTTGTAAATAGGAAGGAAGGAGAGAGGAAGGAGGAGCATTCAGACTTGTAAGATACTGCTACTACAACTTTAAATAGCAGGGGCCTACATAACTTTCATTTTCTATGCTGGTTGGCCATGAAAGGCTGTTCGGCTTTGTTGTGTTATAGCAACTTACTGATGAAAGTTGTGGGAGGGAAGGAAATGTAGTATTGAATTTATCTCTGTGACCTTCCTGAATTGAATTTATGCGAACCTTTAATTAAATAGTTTAGTCATTATTTGGTAATTTTATTACCTTTTTTGCTAGATAAGGACTCACTCCCAGCTGCGGATCGCAGGACTTTTTCCTTCTGCCTACTGGTGTGGACAAGCTCTGGTGGATATGCCCCTGCATTGCATTCTATTTTTTTTAATTCTTTGGCCGTGGTTTTTAAACATGGGAGCTGCAAATACTCAGTTTATACCCAGCTTGATTTTCTGCTTGGTAATTAATTTCATTCATTTTTAATATGTGATTTTCAATTAGCTTTTACATTTGCAATTTTTAATGACAAGCAGTCACACCTTTTTATAATAATCAGAATACAGGTACTCCTCAACTTACAACAGTTTAGTGACTATTCAAAATTACAACTGCACTGAAAAAAGTGATATGTCCATTTTTCACACAACTGTTGTAGCAACCCCATGATCATGTGATTAAAATTTGGATGCTTAGCAACCGATTCATATTTCTAATGGTTGCAGTGACCCTGGGTCATATGACCACCTTTTGCAACCTTCTGACAAGCAAAGTCAATGGAGAAGCCATATTCACACAACTGTGTCACTAACTTAATAACTGCAGTGATTTACTTAACAACTATGGCAAGAAAAATTGTAAAATTTGGCAAAATTCATTTAACACATGTTTCACTTAGCAACAGAGAATTGAGGCTCAGTGGTGGGTGTAAGTTGAGAACTACTTGTAGTTCTTTCTACAGATCTTGAATGGCAGGAACATACGTCTCTAGCCATCAACAGTCTGAAAAAGCCACTCCCCAACCATGAAAGAGCAATAAACTGGCACTAAACTGAGAGAGGAACTTTGCCCCCATTCATCACCTTTAGAAGACAGTGGTGGTTAATGGCCAGTGGGGTTTATGGAGTGTGAGCATAAGTGAAGCCAAATGCAAACTTAGCTTTGGAAATATCTTGGAAATAAACAAAATTAATTAAGAAAGAACTGGTTGTTTCTACTAACCTACCAGCTGACTAAAACAATCAGAGGATTTAGGGAAGGTGGGTTTCCCTGGAGCATCCACCACCACATTTAGATACATTGCCCTAGCCTTGCTCAAACTCCCTACCACTAGCAAGAAATATCATAATAAATATAAGTATCCTGAACTTACAATCACAATCAGGACTGGAATTTTGACCGTTAAGCAGTGCAGTCATTAAGAGATACATCAAATGACAGAACCCAAGTTTACAATCATTTTACCATGGTTGTTAAATGAATCACATGGTCATTAAGTGAACCTAGTTTCCCCCATTGACTTTGCTTGTCAGAAGTTGGCTGAGGAGGTTCCAAATCATGCAGGAGGATCCAATCATTGTAAAATTGAGTTTATTGTCAAACTTCTAAATTGCAATCATATGCTTGTGGGGTGGGGTGAGGGTAGCAACTTTGCGGATGGATCATGTTACTTTTTCTGAGGCCATTGTTAAATGGATGGTCATATGATGAGCTCTATCTGTAGGGAAAGCAAAAGTAAATTGTATTGGTTGATATAGTATGTCATCCCTACCAATTCATCTGATAAAATGAGGGGGGGAGTAGGGAATAGAGTTTTTAGAGAAAAAAAGGAAATACATTGATTAAAAATAGTATAGATTAATGGATCTTCAATTTACAGTAACATTTCCTAAGATCACTTTTTATTTTGCTACTGTTCTTGTCCTTCACAGTGCAAAGATTTTGACATTCTTTCTTTCAAGGGTGTGGATTTTCTCTGGCTGGAATGTTTCAA
>JAOYMU010000098.1:35016508-35029208 GCA_025802295.1 Psammodynastes pulverulentus
GGGAGGCGTTCCGGCACCTTTCGGCGCCGGAAAAAAGCCCTGGATACAGTTATGGCTGATCTTTGAAGAGCTTGAATTGGGGTGATGTGTCCATCCTGGATTTTTTGGGTGGCTTTCAATACTATTGACCATGGCATACTTATGGACTAGCTTAGGAGCTTGAGAATGTTCTGCAGAGCTTCTCTTTCCTCTGTGGTCAGTTCCTGTTTGTATTCATAGGGATGGAGGGAGAGAAGCCACAGGGTGAGATTATTCAGTGGCATGGGGCGCAGCTGTATATCTTCACTGAGGCAGGACAAAATGGTGCCACCCAAGTGTTCAGTCAGTTCTTGGAGGCTATAAAGTTTTGATGGTTGCAATTCAACTCTAACAAGACAAAATAGTTCTGGGCTTTTTAGATCCCTCTGGATCTGGACAGTTGTCATCTTTAAATCTCAAAAGGGTAGCACTCCTCTGTAGAGTTTGTGCACAATTTGAAAGCCACTGCCCATGTTCATTCATGTTTTAGTCATTTCCCACATATAGTATTGTACATGAAAACCATCTAAATTTCAAATAGTTCAGAATAGATCGGGGCGCAGAGTTTTGAGTGCTCCAAGATCTGCACCTGTTAAACCACTGCTATCCAAGCTGCACTGGTTCCCAATCTCCCCCTGGATGCAATTCAAGATGTTGGTTATTATCTTGAAAGCTCTGCATGCATGGGACAGGTTACCAACAGAACTGGCTACACCTGAGAGTATCTGCCTGCCCTGCCAAATCATATAGGATGGATGTGTTCCAGACCACTTCTATTAAACAATGTGACCTGGCTGGATCTAGATGTGCCTTCCCTGTAAAAATACCTCTCCTTTGGAACAGCCAAGATGTGGAGGCCCCTTTCCTCTTGGTTTTCCAGAAGACTTGTGAACACCTGTTCTTCTCTCAAGCAATGGGCCAAGATACAAATTTAAACCAGCACATGTGTAATTGACATAGGGCTGTTATGATGACCTGGCTGGAGGGTGTCATTTTTTAAAAAGTGTTGTGGAGTTCTGTTTTTTTAATGATTTGTGTATTGCTAGTCACCAGGGTTATACTATATAAGAATTTGGGGGTCATACAAACAACAAATAAGTTTAACTTACCACCGAAAAAATAAATGACCAAAATTCTTTGGTATTTTGTATGGCATTAAAGCTGAAGGAGACAATATAATTAAACAGAACAACGGATGGTACGTAGCCAATAAGGCAAAAAACCTGCAGGTGAAAAGAAAATTCTTAGTTGTTTTTAAAGATTAGGGATAAAGAAAGTAGTACATAAGCCTAAAGAAATTTTCTAACAGGCAAGCTATGAAGCCGCTTAATTCCTGCTCCTTTTCTTCTGTTCTCATCTGTTTCATATAGATTCAGCTGTCCTATTGTTCAAACTGAAGCTGATGCTCAAATTGCCACCAAATGAGAAGAGAGGATTCACTGGAAAAGACCAGGATGTTGGGAAAGATTGAAGGGGAAAGGAGAAAGGGAGGGCAGAGGATTAAAGAGTTAGATGGTGTCACTGATGCAACAAACATGAACTTGGGCAAACTCCAGGAGACAATGGAAGACAAGAGGGCCTGGCAGGCTATGTCCATGGAGCCATGAAGAGTCAGACACAACTTAGCGACTGAACAACACAGTTCTTTAAAACTCTTCTTGCAGTCACTGATGAAAATACATGTTTGTGTAACACTTTTTGAAGGAACTGTGATAGAAGAGGTACAGAGGATTCTGTAGAGTCCCTGAGCTTGGTTGTTTGCTCACACAGTCTGGAAACAAACAATCAAGTTAAGAGAGCATCAAGGACTCCACAATTCAACCTTGAGCTCAGATAGTCTCCTCTTACTGGAACAGAGGATTCTGTTTTTAATGAAAATGGCTGGAAAGTAATAATGCAACTCTAACAAAACATGAGGATGTGAAAGAAATCTATTCTGGCAACAATGCTGAGTTTTCACTAGATAAAAACATCTCTTGCATAAAGAACCTCCATATGTCTGCAAGAACAATATTATAACCCATTTCCCACAGAAGCAATTTTTAAATTATGCTTTTACTGTTTCCCTACCCACAACTTGATACTGGCTTAGATTTGGCATACTAGTATATTAATAAAATGAGCCATTCTAATAACTCAATTAAACATTCTTATTACACCAAGCAATAATCAGTCTATTTTTTAAGAAAATGAATTTGTTTGGAATTTTAATTCTTAAGATAAACTAATACAGGCTTACTGATATCATGGTTTTCAATTTGGGGGAAAAACAGTAAAAATATTTTTATTCGCTTTTGTGGAGAGACAGTTAAAAATCCAAATGTATTCACAATAAAATGAAAAATAATAGGAAATGTTGCAAAATAAAACTTACCACAGCAAGAAACTTTTCAGGAAAAAAGTAAACTCCATGATGAAATACAAATAAGCTTCCTACCATAAGAATAAGAATTATATAAAATAATGGGATATCAATTAGTGCCTGTCCACACCAATAAGCAGAAGGATAAAGTCCAGAGATTTTAAGTTGGGTGTAAGCTCTGGTCTGCAAAATAAATAACATATAATAACATAGGTAGGTAGAAGATAACATATCATGGCAGTAGATCTCATCCTTCATCCTGATTTTGCACTTTCTGTTTGTAGCTGATATGTTAATATTAAACATATCTACATGCTATATATGGTGCATTTTTGAAATAAGAGTACCGAACCATTATATAATCCTAATGCTGAAAGAATATTAAAGTTTATTAAATGTAATCAACTAAAACATTAAGTTATTGCTGAAAAATGGACAAAACATTGAGACATGGATAAAACTGGATCCAAAAACAATTCATCAAGTTTAAAAAAAATAAATTAAGTACATCTTAAAGACTGGAAAAAAATTACAAAAGCAAAGACAGATAAAATAGTATATACTATAAGTGCTGGTAATTACATAGTGCATTAGAATCCTTAAAGGGATCAGCAATTATACTTAGGATAGTGATTAAATCTAAATATAGCTATGAGAGTCAGCCAAAATATAGCAAAACTTCTCCTAATGGGGCTTCTTCAAATGTTATCATGTCCATAGTATGGATGTTAATAATTTTGATAGAAATTTCACTGGGAGACAATTTGCACATTGCTTTCCCATTAAACTTTGCAATGGCACTGATATGTACATGAAATGAAGTTCTATGATAATGTTTCTGGAAGTTTAAAAAGTTATATCCCACTTCCTGTTTAGCTTCTCCCTTCTAAATTGCACTCTGACTTGGCTCAATTGTTACACAGCTCCAAGAGGCCATGTCATGTGAGGTCTTCTCTTAATAACCACATGGTCTTTGGGTTATGATGGCTAATTGGGATTGGCATTGCTGACTGATGTGGTCTTGTGATGTTGCACTTTACAATCACATCAGTCAGCAATGTAAATTCTGGTCCCAATTGCCGTTGCAACCTGAGAATTACCCGTAACATGAAATCAGTTAAAATGTCTTTTAAGTTATTCCATCTCCTTTAATGGTAATTGAGATGGGATATGTCGAAGAAAATGATTATGGACTCAATCAAATATTTCTGTTGCTTCGGGAAAATATTCTAACGGTGGCATATAAATCACACAAATCACTAAGATTTTGGCATTTAACAGAATCATGGGACTGTAAGGGATCTCAAAAGTCTTCTAATTCAATTCCCTCCTAGGGCAGGTCAACTCTGACAAACGGCCAGCTTTTATTTCAGAATCTCCAGAGATGATTCCAGGAGACAAGCCGTTCCACTATTTAATAGTTCTCAGAGTCAGGAAATTCTTATTTTGAGTCTAGATCATCTTTGCAAAACTTCCAACCACTGGTATTTGTCCTAATTGTGGGTGCTGCAGAAAATGAATTCATATCTTCTTCCCATACCTGACTGGTTTTCAGGTATTGGAAGACTGCTATCATATCTCCCCTTAGCCCTCTCTTCCTAAGGCTGAACGTTTTTTTAACCATTCTTCTTCATAGGATACTATTCCCAAGTCCAAGGATCTTTGTTGCTTTTCTCTGTATCGTTTCCATTTCTCAGCATTCTTCTTGTATTATGGTACCCCCAATTGGATTCAATATGCCAGATGAGGTCTGTCCAGGGCAGCCTACAAACAGAACTTCACTTCCTATGAAATTGACATATATCTATTGATGCAGACCAAAATTGCATTGGCTTTTTTGACAGCAGCAACACACTGTTGACTCATGTTCATTCTATTGTCTACCATGACACCCAGGTTCTTTGTATAAGTACTATTGTTGATCCAGGTTCCATCTACATTGTACCTGTATATGTATAGAATTCTACATCGCTTCCAATTTTGTTGGAAAAGAGCCAAGATTCAAGACTAAGATCCTTTTGACACTGAGCCTGTTTTCTGAAGTGTTAGCAATCTTTTCCATCCCCCACAACATTCACATCATCTACAAAATACTGTGCCAGGACAGAATTCTGGTGCACGTTTCTTTTCATGGAGACATACCAGTACATTCACTGAGGACCATAACTTGGGTATGGTTATTCGTCAATCCATTTGGCCATATACTCCCGGTCCAGTCCCCGGGGTTTTTTATAGGGGTTTTAGTACAGGGGTGTTGTAACTTATATGTGTTACCATTTTTATTGTATATATGTTATGTTTTTATTCTTGCCCTGTACCCCGCCCCGAGTCCCTTAGGGGAGAGGGGGCGGGTTATAAATCTAAATAAAATGAAAAAAAAATGAAATGAAATGCCCACTGACTGTAATTTGGCAGATCAAATCTCACCAGCCTCAAGATTGACTCAGTCTTCCATCCTTCTGAGGTGGGTAAAATGAGGACCCAAATTGTTGTGGGCAATATGCTGACACAGTAAACTGCTTAGACAGGCTGTAAAAGCACTATGAAGTGATATGTAAGTCTAAGTGCTATTGCTATCAACCTTACCTGGACAAAGATACTTTTGGCTATGGCTACTACCCGTCCTTCAACAGTGAATCTAATACAAAACCTCAAGTCATAGTAATATTATCTCAAGGGCAGCAATTTTGTCTTCTTGAAATCAACTTTGTCCTATTTTATCCCATCCATAATTCGACTATCTCTACACACCAGGAGCAGATTTTGACAACATCCCTTGTTGGGCCAAGGATCATAACATAGAGCCAAATACCGGCATATTGATGATATTAAACCATAACATTGCTATGAATATATTAAATAACAAGAGCAGAGAAGAATCAAATATTGTGAAAATAGTCACCATCATGACCTCCATCATCATGGATTAGAATTATGTCTTGAGATAACAGAGGAACCACTGAAGAATGGTTGTTTCTTTCCATATCAGTGTTTAGCACTCCATAATACTATAGTCAATGGCATAAAATGCCAATGAGAGGTCTAAGAGGACTGTCATTCATACTACATCAAAGTTCCTACAAAGTTCCATTCACTAGAGCAGTGATGGCGAACCTTTTTGTTGTGGTGTGCTGAAAGCGCGCACGCATGTGATAGCACACACGCGTGCGTGCCGGCACCCACAATGCAATGCGCACAGCCTCCCATGCATGCGTGCGCAACACACACACCCCTTAACTGCATCGCGCATGCGTGTGCCTCTCAGCTGATTTTTGGCCCGTTTGAGGCCGTTTTCATCCTCCCGGAGGCTCAAGGGAAGCCTCTGTAGCTTGAGGAGGCCGAAAAACGGGCCTTCCGGGAATACCGGAAGTGATGAAATGGGCCTGTTTTCAGTCTCCTGAGGCTCCGGAGGCTTGAAGAAAATGGCCTCAAATGAGCCGAAAATCAGTTGGGAGGCACACGCATGCGCAGTGCAGGTAAGTTTGGCGACGGCTCACGTGCTCGCACAAATGGCTCTGTGTGCCACCTGTGGCATGCGTACCATAGGTTCGCCATCACTGTCCTATGCTAAAATCATACAACATACTAAATCCAAATTGGATTAACAAAACCAATTCCTATTTTCACAAGCCAGAAGAAATAAAAAGTATTATGATTTAATGTAGCAGCCAGATTCATACAACATGCTAAATTTCCATAAATTTTCCATTAGCTTAGACTACCAAGATACATGAATTTATCTGTAACTTATAAATACAATTACATTTTGTCAGTAAATAGTTAACTATCCAAGTCTGAAGAAAGACAATCAATCAAATATTTCAGGCCAGCACTGAAAAATTCATTTAAAACTCTGCTTTATGTCACAATCGGTAAAACACTCTAATAATGCTTCAGTGTTATATGGAAAGGCATGGGCATACACTAATAACTGCCAAATGTTTACATGTTACACTGATGAAGAGCATACAAGTACTTTGATCAAAAGATGACAATTAAAAAGCAAACTTAGGAGGATTTTTATGAACAATTTTGGGAGTCTTGTTTGAACTGAAACTCTATGCTTCTCCCCGCCCCCTCTCCTTGACCTCTTCCTTTACAATGTAATACATAAAAAACACATTAATGTGCTAGTGAAATGTCACTAAGAACAGGCTTTCTCAATCTCTCTTTCATACAAAGCTTTCTTACAAGTGAACTTTTTCAAGGGTTCTCTAAAAACATGAAGAAGTATGATTTAGAATAGCCAAAAAAACCTTCATGTACATATTTGTGAAGTCACCCGGATTTAAACTCAACTCAAAGAGGACTTTATTTTATTTATTATACCATTTGTTAATTTAGGTTTCCCCAACTTGGCACTCTACAGATGTACTGAATGAAGTTATTTTTAGAAATATAGCTGCTTGATAAAAAATATAGGAAAGGTGCTGTTCTGGTGAACATGGTTAGTTATGTATACAACTAGTGTTGTGATACAATCTGTTATAAATACTTTACAGTCTGGTATCACAAGACACAGTGGAGAAGTTACTCTACAGAGTTGACTAAGTATCATTCTTAGCAGTAAATCAGAAGAATTGACTGCTGTGAAAAATATTTATCTTTCTTTTTTTTTTACACTTTCCTGTACCAAAAGGTTGGACTCCATCCAAGGCACATCTAATAAGACAAGACTCCAGGATCAAGACAAAATCAGTCTGTATACAAATCAAATGAAGTGATTTTGAGAATATGGTGTTCACAGTACAGGGCCAACCCCTCCCAGTTGACCTTAGCTTCTTTCAAGTCATCCAGACACAAATAAGATCAGAATCACTTTGTCTTCTGTTCAACCCAGAACTGACCTATTCATCTGGGACCATTTAAAACATGGTGCCTACATGTTATCATAATGATGTCTGAGCATTGCAAGAGCAGACAGCTTCTTAGGAGAGAGCAAGGTCAAATGGACCTTGATTGCCAGCATGCTGTTTAAGAAAACACATTCTGGCAACACCTGTTTTAATTATTTGGTATTTTGTGCTGAAAGTCATGTATGAAAGTCCTAGTTATGTGGGAGGGGGAAACTAACTGGAGTAAACATTACAAATGAAAGTCCCTTAATCGTGATCCTTTTCTTCAAAAAATATCCTTCTGATGTAATCGTTCCCCTTTTAGCATAAAACCTATATATTTCATGTGAATCAAATGTCTATTTGAAATCCTAGCCAGCATAATGTTTATTTTGCAGTTTTATGGATAAAAGAGTGAACTTATCTTAGTTTTCAAAAGAGAATTGTGAATTAGGAAAGGCATAGAGAATATTCCTTTAAAAATAAAGGCAGTTTTGTTCATTTATAGCCATAAAAATCCTATAAAGTAGCACTTTATAAAGGGAAAAGAATATATTATATTTCCTTACTTGCAGTGCAATCGTATATTAGCACTCAGTTAACCTTCCCATATAATAATTCACCCAAAGAATAATATACTAAATGTTTTGCCATGGGGAATTGTTTAATTGAAGACTTTTATAGTTACAATGAAAAACTGTACATTTTGCTAATGCCAATTTTCTATCTTCTGCTACATCTTGAAAATAATTTCATGGAATAATGTCTAAGATTTTATTGTTCCCAAAAACTCTATTTGAAAAACAAAACAATTTTGAACAGCACAGGGATTACATAGGAAACACTTCTTTTGCCAAAGTTATACTTTGCCTTTCCAGATCTAAAGGCCTGTAATACAAATCCCATCATCCAAGAAGTATTATTATTATAGATTACTTTAATGAGGAACATTACTGCAACCCAGCTGGAGGCACCAGGATGAGTTCTGCATTTTGCTTTCTATATAATACAGAATAAATTATTAAAGGAATATTATGCAAACAGTAAAACATAAGAATAAAAAGGGAAAGTACTGCTATTATAGGAAAGAATTCTTTTTTTCTGAAAATCAATTAATATTACTTTTAAAATATTTTTATTTACACCCAGTTTGCTGTCCACAGGGCTCTCAAGGCAGCTCACAATGATGAAAAAAGAACTATTTAAATACAGCTAGTCCTTGGTGAACAGTAATTGGGACCAGACTTTCTACTGCTAAATGACTGTGATCAGGAAGTGTGATATCATATGACCGTGCCACTCAACAACACCAATTACAGTTGCTGTCATTAAACTCAATGTCACGTGGTTGCCATCTGTCATCTCCTATCAGCTCCCCCATTGACTTTCCTTCTTTAAAGCTGGCAGTGAGGGTCACAATGGCAACCACAGGACTATGAGAACCAGTTTAGTTTAGCTAGTGGTTAAAGCACCAGGTTAGAAACCAGGAGACTGTGAGTTCAGGTCCCACCTTAGCTATGAACACCAGCTGGATGACCTTGGATCAGCCACTCTTTCTCAGCCCAACTCACTTCACAGGGGGAGGAAGGTGGATAAGTTCGTCACCTTGAGTTATTTGTAAAAATAATAAAAGGTGGGTTACAAATGAATGAATAAAATAAAATAAAAATGTAATTCCAATCAGAATAGAGCTGGAAGGGACCTTGGAGACTTCTAATCCAACCACCTGCTCAAGGAGACCCTATACCCATGATGCTGAACCTATGGTACACGTGCCAGAAGTAGCATGCAGAGAATCTCTCCGGGCACACCAGCCGTCACCTGTTGCTCTTCTGGGTTCCCACATGCGCGCTAGCCAGCTGGTCTTCGTGTGCACATGCACGCCAGAAACTTAGCATGTGCCCACTGGAAACCGGAAGCATAGCTTCCCAGCATGCACATACGTGCCAGGGAGCTGCTCTTCCTCTTTCTGGTGCCTCCCTGCATGTATGCGTGCATGCTCCCATTTTGGCACTCGGTGCCAAACAGGTTCGCCAATGCTGCCCTATACCATTTCAGATAGGTGGCTGTTCAATCTTTTCTTAAAAACCTGCAATAATGAAGCACTCATAACTTCTGAAGTCAAGCTGTTCCACTGGTTAATTGTCCTCACTGTTAGGAAGTTTCTCCTTAATTCCAGGTTGCTTCTCTCCTTGATTAGTTTCCATCCATTGTTTCTTGTTTTGCCTTCTAGTACTTGGGAAAATAAGTTGACTCCTTCTTTTTTTGTGGTGGCCCCTCAAATACTGCAATACTGCTATATCATGTCATCCCTCGTCCTTCTTTTCTCTAGATTAGCCATACCCAATTCTTGCAACCATTCTTCATATGTTTTTGTCTCCAGGCCTTTAATCATCTTGGTTGCTCTTCTTTGCACTTTTTCCAAAGTCTCAACATTGTTTTTGTAATGTGGTGACCAAAACGATGCAATATTCCAGGTGTCTTAAGGATTTACAAAGCGGTAATAATACTTCACGTGCTTTTGATTCTATGCCTCTGTTTATAAAACCAAGGACTGTATTAGCTTTTTGGGCTGCTGCCCCATGCTGCCGCCTCATGTTTAAGTGATTATCTACTAGGATTCCAAGGTCCCTCCCAAATTATTAGTCTTTGAATTATGATGGCAATTGTACCTGGAATTTTATTAAGCAAGGTGGTCATGAAGGGCAAAATTACATTATCACATTGCTTAGTGATGGCAATCCTGGCTATCATTACAACTCTAGGACCATGCGGGTCATTAAACAGGAACAGAGTCCCAGGCAAGCAGGTTGGAGAATTCACAGGAGCCACAGGGATGCCACAGGCAAGCACACTGGAGTATGGATGGTACTCTGGGAGAGCTGCAGGGGCTGCCATGGGCAGATGCTCCAGAAAGCAGCAGGCAAAAAAGCAGAGGGAACAAGAGTGATTTTGAATTTCCTACTGGCTTTCCCATTGACTTTGCTTGTGGGAAGCTGGCAAGGAACATTGGAAATTGCAATCATGTGACCACAGCTCACTGCAATGTCATAATTGCAAGCCAGGTACTGGGTTCCTAGGTCACAAATGCATGACTGTTCTGCTGGCTGGAATTCTGAGGACTGGTTGTAAGCACCCCTCATTCAACATGTTTGTACCTTTGAACGACATTGAAGTGGTAGTAAGCAAATGAGTATCTGCAGTTTCACCCACAACACTAATTAACAGTTAATTTAACACTAGACGGGACAGAATCAAGCCCATTGCAGGCTAGTTGCTTTCTATGGTGTTCTGACAGCCTCACTGAGAAAATACATGTGTCAACTGGACAAACAAAGAGCCATGATTGCTTATCATTGGATCAAATGTCTGGTAAAAATGCAGCTGTATCTCTTCATGCAAATATGTCTTAGCTTAAATACAATCTTAGCTAATCATCTTTCCTCTAATGCAAAGTATTTATGAAAAAGAATTTATATAATTGATTTGATGGCATCTCTCTATCAATATGCATATTAAAGATATTTTAGGACAACAAGCTCTATAAGTTGGATCATTTCATCTATTTTCTTATACAACCACCAAATAATTATAAGTCATCTTGAATAATCAACCTGTAAAAAGTGTAGTCAAAATTCAGAAGTAATATTTGTGTTAATTATATTCAGAAAGCATACTGTACCTGATGATTATTAGGGATGAAACAGTTTTATTAAGGATTGGAGTGAACTTTATTTTAATAGATTTTCTCTCACCAGGTTTTAAAATTACATTTAAAACTGACTGGCGAGACAATCCTTCTATAAATCCTGTGGAGCTCTGCAATGTCTGACCCTTTGAAAAGAGAATAAAATTCAGAAGTTAGAGAATTGTATAAAATACAACATATATTAGAAATCTTAATTTTCAATACATAAAAAGCAAATCCATATATTTAGGTAAATACATGAGAGTCCAAATGACCAAAGCACAATTTGTAGATGTGCATAATTAGATAGAATTCAATATTACTTTTGGTTGTCATTGCTTCTTTCAGCAGCAAGACTAATTTTGATATCAGACCTACTTTTTTTAAAATTAAATCTCTTTGATTTTTGAGAGATGTATAGAACATGGCATCGATACAGTGATTTAAGAGAAGGGAAATTTTGTTTTATTCTTATTTTTGTGAAGTAAACTTTTTTGGGCAACTTAAGACAGCGGGCAGAGAAATGAGTCCATGGTCCAAGGGCTGTTCATTCTGTTTTGGGATATTCATTAAGTGCATAGTGGAAATACAATTTGAACCAGGAATTCTAAATATATAGTTCTTATTTTTAATTACTATATTATACCAAAAATCAAGAAGTGAGGGTTACTTACACAATTTCTAGAAACTTGAAATTCTAATGTCTTCAAATTAATGTCTCCTGTCTTACTTAAATTAAATCTAAAAGAAAAAACATTTCATTAACTGCATTTATGAATTTAGAAAAATATAAATTCTGTGAAATATTTTGCTTACAGAAGCTTGTTTCAAAGTTTCAGGTGCAGCTAAACAATCAAAGATCCACCCCTTTTTATGCATGTCAAGCAGAAGCAGGGCCTTGATCCCATGGTCACCCCTCTCATTTTGAAACCAGTGACCATCACTAAGGACACTCCGATCATATGATTGAGGATGGTTATGCATTAATCAGACAGAAAAACACATCAAGGCAATAATCTCCTTATCAACCCTGTTAATATCAACCCTTACCTGTCAAGTAGCTTATCTACAAAGACAGATGGGTTAGAGTACAGCGCTATGGGAAGAAGCTGAGCAAAAACGGGAACATCCGCAGGATTTTCTAGAACAATTTCTTCTTCCTAATGGAACAAATTTAGATTCAGATTTATTGTATAAAAGACATAAAAAATATTAAGCTTTACTCTATTAACAATGCTAAGACTTACAGATGAACCATTTGTATTGGTGAGTGAGAAATCCAATTGGTGCTGTGAACCAAGTAAAGAGGGCCAGGCCAATTCTGCTGTGATTTTGGATGTCACAGCCTTTTGAAGATCTGTGTCCACTTCAAATACAGCACTCAGCCTTGACATTAAAAAAATGTAAAACAAACAAACAAAAAATAAATAGTTCATGGAATTCACGTAATAGAAAAACCATAATCTCACAATTCTGCATTACACTTTTGATTTTAAAAAGAATTATATTTCATTGAAATATATTATCAACTCTAGTTATAGAAATATGATGACACATAGGAGGGAGGAACAAAATACTGAGAGATACATAAAACTTTTTGCATGGTAAAATGATAAAATAATTCTATATATAATTGGCATATGTCTCTCTCTGAGGGAGATGGGAGTTCAAAAATGTGAAAATAAATGAAAATAAATGAAAATAAATAAATATGGAAAGAGAGGGGCTGATGAGGGTCCCAACGGCCTCCATGTGCCGTTTGGTGACCCCAAGGAGTAGGGCCTTCTCTGTGGGGGC
>JAOYMU010000098.1:35053827-35072702 GCA_025802295.1 Psammodynastes pulverulentus
CATCCTTCCGAGGTGGGTAAAATGAGGACCCAGATTGTGGGGGCAATATGCTGATTCTGTAAACCGCTTAGAGAGGGGTGTAAAAAGCACTGATAAGCGGTATATAAATCTAAAGTGCTATTGCTATGAATCATTATATTAGCATGAATATTACTCAAATCTAAATTAATATTAACCGAAGACTCACAAAGCACAGCTGAAAGTTTCTCAGTTTCTGAGAGCTCTTAAGTAGGGAACATATCTAAATTCAGTATCCTATTTTTCCTTTGGATTTTAACTTTGTCAACATAAGAAATAGTTGTTGAATTAAGTACAATACTGCTATTAAAGGTGAAAGGGCACATTTCTTAATCCTAAAAACACTGTATGCCACTGGCACTTACAGAACATCTGCTCAACAACTTTAACATTGATTCCCAATGGAAAGCCAAACGGGTCATTGAACACCCAGATACAGGTAGATATATATATGACTCCACAAAAAAGATACCACGCTTTGAACTACCATGTCAGCAATGGATAATACTGAATAGGATTTGCACTTCACACGGTGTCTGCCAGGACTCTCTGTATAAATGGGGGAATAGTATCCTCCATGCACTCAAACCCTCAAATGCCATTTTAGTCCACAGTTGCTGATTATGTAAGATAACTTCAGAGTTATCAAACTTAGGTAAAAAATTTAGATAAGAAACTTCAAATTAAGTAAACA
Organism: Psammodynastes pulverulentus; assembly: GCA_025802295.1. NCBI lineage: Eukaryota > Metazoa > Chordata > Lepidosauria > Squamata > Psammodynastidae > Psammodynastes > Psammodynastes pulverulentus. The sequence continues at coordinate 35,054,540 of JAOYMU010000098.1, forward strand.
AATATTAGCCCTTGTCTTTAGTTGAAACAAAACCATAGAATAGCCAATCATACCTGATAGCTTCTTTTCCTTGAAACTCTGATGATACGGGTTCAATGATCTCATTGAAATCTAAGTTCCCATTAATATTGCTTTCATATAATTCTTTGTAATTTTTTGTTCTCTTTGACCAAAATGAAGGCTTGAGAAAGAAAAAAAAATGTCTACGCAATCCATATTCTCCTGAGCAATAAAAGAAAAATAACATCTACAAATATTAAATGCTGCTAGTAATAATATATAAACATTTAGAAGATACATGGTCTATGCTGGTCTATGATTGAATTATTTCCATTAATTATAGGTTGTCCTCGACTTATAACCATAATTGAGCCCCAAATTTCTATTGCTAAGTGAGACAGTCGTTAAGTGAGTTGCAGCTCATGTTATGACCTCTCATAGCACCATTGTTAAAGAATCACTGCAATTGTTAAATTAGTCACATGGTTGTAAAGTCAATCTGGCTTCCCTATTGTCTTTACTTGTCGTAAGGTCACTGCAGCCATCATAAATATGAGTCAGTTGCCAAGTGTCTGAATTTTAATCACATTACCATGGGGATGCTGCAATGGTTATAAGTGCAAACAACAGTCATAAGTCATTTTTTTTCAGTACTGTTGTAACTTTGGTGACTAAACAACCTGTTGTAAATGAGGGCTACCTATATCAAACTCCAGCAAAAGAACATGCTCTTAAATTTAAAATAAGTATAAAATAAATCAAAACTCTTATTGCTCAAATAGATCAAGAAGTATATCACTGGGTTCGTGTATCTCACTATGCCAAAATGCAGATTTGAGTTTTCTTTATGAGATATTCAACAACATATTATTTAAGAAATTGCTTAACATCCAGAATGAACCCATCTGTGGTAAACTATTTTTTTAATGTAACAAGAGTATACATGAAATAAACTGTGCACAATAATATTCAACAACTGGCAGAATTTATTCTCATGCATTCCAAGTATTTGTACTTTTTGATGCTTGTGATACATTAGAAGGATGCTAATGCAATGCGCGAGTGAAAGTTTTTACTTATTATTTGAACTCCACAGTTAAGTTCTTTCCCTACCTCAACATATAGACAAATGTTCTCTGCTAAACTAGAAGTGGTTTTGGACTGGAATATAATTACATGCATTCTAGCCCAATTTAGAGTAAATAGAATGGCAAATTCTGATTTGCTGACAATCTAAAACTAAGAAGAGACATCTGAATGTAAATTGCTGTTTTTTATTAAATCAAACAACTTCCAACTTTTCAAGAGAAAAAGTGTAAAGAAACAGTTCAAATATTTAATAAACTGTAAGATATACATTATTGTCCTTAAGAGTTATGCATACATTTTTGCTGTATTTCTCTGAGAGACAAGGGTTATATAAATTATAATGACTAAAGCAATTAGTTTGGGCTTATTACTTGTCATTTTTGTAAAAACTGAATGTTATATTGTAATACATATAAAACAGAACTATTAATAATTATAAATTTCAACAAATGTACTAGTGCTATGAAGCAATTGTACTATAGTTTTGTATCAAGTACTTGGACTGCTAAAAAAAATCCTGCAGAGAAATGCACTGATCCTTCAGAGTGTGGGTATTGCTACAAGTATATATAAAATACACATTGCTGATAAATATATCTTGAGTTTTGAATTCGCTGCAGATTAAATAAATTATAGTTAGTTGAAATCATTTTTCTTAGTCAGAAATTCAATCATACCTGGAATAACCTGATCCAAGTAAACTGCTAGTAGTAGATAAAGCACACTGTCAAGAGCTAGGAGCAATATAGCAATAATTAGAGGATAAGGTCCATAAGTTAAATTTGAAAAATCAACTCCTTCTTCATAATCTTCTAAGTGCATAACCTGCAAACAAACATGGAATTTGAATATTATTTGGAATACCATCATAGCATTAAAATATTAGGGAACTAATTAACACTTATGGCATTCCATTGCAAATTAGCACATCTTGGCGCATAAGAATTCTTCCATTTTAGCAATGAATTTGAAACCACTTTATTCTTAAAGGATTCATCATTGATCTGGTTTAGCTTGGATATTTTGGATACAGCTTGTTTAGTGTTATAATTAGCTTTACTCATACCAAGTTTCATATTTCTAAAGTTAATTCTTCAGACTCAGGCAATTAATACTTATATTAAAAATAAGCACACATTTTACTGCACATGTAAGCATTAACATGTTTTCAAATGGTCATAGTCTTTTGTTCTGTTGATCCATATTTGCTTGTGCAAATTTCAAATCCTGACTATATTGCAACCTTGCTTTGTGATCTGAAATCATATAAACTAGTGGCTGTCATGAAAAAAAATATTAAGCAATGACTGGAATATAGCATGCAAACATTTACTACAGAAATAGCTTCCAGAGAAGAACAGTAGCTGTTGTTCCTGCTGTAACATAATGAACTTATTATGACCTAAATTTACATCAAAAATAAACTGTTTCACAAAAGTGTTGTTGATAAAGCTTCTAAATATAGCAACTAATAATAATTTCCTACACATCGGTAGCCCTCAGCTTACGTCCACTGCTTCAGCAACCACTCAAAGTTACAAATTTAGTGCTGAAAAAATGAACTTATAATCAGTCCTTGATGTTCTGACTGCAGTGATGTGGTTGTGATCTGGGTGCTTGGGTCATGATTACAGCACAGGAAGCTGCATTACATGATCATCATTTGTGATCTTTGCCATCTTCTCACAAACAAAGTAAATGTGGAAGCCAACAAAGAAGGTCGCAAGTAAATTGCTTTCACCATCTTTTCCACTACGGACTATGACTTCCCAGAGGTCTTCTATTCTATAGCACCCAACACCAACCACACTCTGTAGCATGTGCCTGCCTCCTTCCTTTGACCCCATATGGCCTCTGCCAATTTGCCCTCGGCCTCTACTAGCCCTCCTGCAGCACCACCCACACCTTTTACCTCAGAGTCTTGGCTCTTCCTATTTAATGACCCAGACCCACACATTTGGGAGTTTTCGCAATAGTAACAGCACTTAAAACTTATGTACTGCTCCATTATACTGTACTACACTCTGAGTATCAGCATTTTGCCTCTAACAACCTGAGCCCTCCTTTTACTGATTTTGGAAGGATGGAAGGCTGAGTCAACCTTGAGCTCCGTTGGGATCAAACTCCAAACTGTAGGCAGAGTTACCTGCAATACTGCATTTTAACCACTGTACCACCAGGGTTCCTGGGTTTTGATAGCAACTTGGACTCCCATCACTAAGAAGTGTGATTATGTGCCCTGTGCTTTATTACTGCATTGCTTAACAACTGGAAGCCTGGTCCCAATTGCTGTCATAACCTGAGAAATAGCTGTGCAATGCTCACTAAAGAATCTGATATCAATCAGTTCCTATTCTAAGATTACTAGTTTGTTACAGAAATTGATCCTTAATATTTAAAAAATATTTTTCACTGATGAAGTAAATAGCAACAAGCAAGTGACATGTTTACTGCAAGTATAGAATAAGGCAAATACTGTCTCTATTATCTGTTTTCTCTCACTAGTGTCTATAGCTGGGATTCGAACCATAGAAAGATGTATAGCAATATGCAAATAATGTATTTTACTAACCTGTGCAACACCAATTAAAAATGTGCATTGACAAAGAGGGCTTACCAGCCACACAAAGGATTTTGGAATATCCTCTACCAGGAAAATTGTCAGACCCACAATACCAAAAGCCAGGGTTGACAAAAACTCAACTGTACCAACATGTTTTGATTTTTTGAAAAGAGGAGTCAACATGAATGCAAAGAAAACCTAAACAGAAATGAAACAATTATTTCAATGCATTAGAAACTTTACAGTAAAATGCTGAAGTGATGGTCTCTATGTTGATACTGCAACAATTAGAATAATGTAAATTTAATGTACCAATGGCTCTTGCTAAGAAGGCCTTCACTGGATTTTTTTTTTAAATTTTCAAATTATGTGTTTTGGGGGTGCCCAGAGGATTTAAAGGTCAGAAATGAGCAAGGCATTTCTAAATTTCGAGAATAATCTGACTTTCATAGACTGCAATATTCGATTTTACTTTAAGCATAAGTAAAAATATAAAATGTAATATATAAAAGTATTCTACTAAAGGCAAGATATGTTTTCATTGTGAGTTGAAAAAATAACACTATATCCAGGGACAAATTACCTTTTCAAACAGAACCCTTTCCAGTTCAGGAATGTCAGTGACTGAGAACAACTGAAGTCACGACATTCTATATGATTTTTTTAGTTTTGTTAACTGATGTGTAAATAATGAAAAATGAGAATAGCAATGTGCTGATTATTTAATTTGCACAACTGCTCCATTATAAGAATGGACAACAAATTCAATATACAGAACCAGACCAGAAACCAATAAAAAGCTAGAGCACATACTTATTTTCATATAATAATATCATGTTATTAACATAACTTCAATATTAGTGTCTTTGGGACTACATAAATATTTGTTATTAATAGTGATGTCTGTAATCATCACAAAACATTACATGTTTGAAGACAGAAAACACTTAGGTAAATCAGAAAGTATACTAAAAAAAAATAATAAGCAACATCTGTTAAACTATCTAAGCAAATAAAATTGCATCAGACCTCTGCCATTCAGTGTAAAGAAAACCATAGCAATAGCAAATTGCTTATGTAGGTCAAATAAGACCTAAAACATTACTGGTAACCACAATATATGTAGTAACAATGACCACATATACACATACACAAACACATACACGCAAACACTTACGGAGGATATTCCATACAGGAAAAAAAGAAGAAATATCACAAAGCTGCTACTTTTGGGGAAAAGCGAAGAAAATGTTGCAATGACCGACATAAGAAGAGACATGACAAATATCAGACTGGTGTACAGTAGGACCCAAGAAAGCCTAAAAAAAGAAAACATACAATGAAGATTCATGAATTCCAAGCTATAAGTATTACTACACAAAAATAACTTACCTCTGTGCTTCAAAGGTCTTTTCAGACAGCAGGCACCATCATGCTATTTTGCATAATGTTGCAGACATCAAAAAAATAAATTTAAAAAATGTAAAAGAAAGAAATCTTGTGGTGTTTAATATAGCAACAGATATTTTACAATATTTGGTTAGCTGGGAAGATGGTCAGCTAGTTTTTTTTAATTGAGAATTCAAGAAACATGATTCAGTGGTATCATAGATAACAAACTGCTCATTATTGCCAATCCATGTTCTAGCTCTTTCAAAAGGCAACCATGTAATTAAAAACTGAATCTTTTCGTGAACATTATCTTCTATCTATATATCGATCGATGAACCTACCTACCTACCTACCTTACTTACCTATTTTATATAGTTGTCCGTTTCACCAAGTGATTCTTGGTGTCATACAAAAAAATAGAGTTAGTCCCCTTTAAACAAAACATTTTTAATCGAAGACCTCTTGCTCTTGGCATGTGCACAGACAGAATTACATGTAAACCAAACCATTACAATTTGTTCCACAAACTATGTTCATATGAGATTGGTTTAGTGCAAGATATGAATGTTATCAATGTGTCTAAGTAGCCCACTAATAGGAACACAAGAGGTATTCATGCAACCTAACATATGAAGAATTACAGAATTCTGCAATACTGCCAATACAAAAGACCAAAGCTTTGCAAATATCTAAGCATATAAGTATCTAGTATGACTCAGTCTAAAGTCTTTTGGGCATGATACCGAAAAGGTGCTCTAGAGCATAGGAACAAGAATTTGTTTTGGATATGGAAAGCATACTGCACAGCTCTAATATTTAAAGTAATCATTGACCCCAACAGAGGAAGCAGCAATAATATTAGAACAAACTTTTAATTGTATGGCAGTTGTTTCATGGCTATCTGGATTTTTCAAGAAAATAGAGAAATACCTCAAGACCTGTCCTTTACGCAAAAATATCATTTCTCTGGAAAAATCCTTCTACAGTATTTTAAAATAAAGTTCATTGAATTTTCCAAAATTTTATTTTTTACCTTGCTTCATCAGTTCAAGATGCTTTCAAATTCACAAGTATATAAATGTATTTTCTATGTATCTCTAATATATATAAAAGAGCTGTGGTGGCACAGTGGTTAGAATGCAGTTCTGCAGGCTGTTCGATTCTGAACAGCTCAAGGTTGACTCAGCTGGATTCCATCCTTCCGAGGTGGGTAAAATGAGGACCCAGATTGTTTTTTGGGGGGGCAATATGCTGCCTCTGTACACCACTTAGAGAGGGCTGTAAAGCACTGTGAAGCAGTATATAAGTCTAAGTGATATATTTTCTCTCTCTCTCTCTCTCTCTCTCTCTCTCTCTCTCTCTCTCTCTCTCTGTAAATACACACACACACACACACACACACACACACACACACATAATTTTGCCTTAAAAAATGCAGAAATCATGTTTGCTAATAAGTTTTTCCCACACATGAATTTTGAAATAAAAAGAACTATTTTATCACAAATGCTAAAATTAATTCCTTAAGATCATAAGCAATTATTTCCTTTGTTTAAGGAATTTGTTTATGGAATGCCTTTGAACATACTATTTGAAAAGGGGAGAGGAGAGAGAGGGGAAAGAGAGAAAATAAAAGTGTGGAACTAAAACTTCTAGGAATGCTATTTAGAGGAAAAGATAGCTGTCAATGGACGTATTTTCTTTCTTAAACTAGACTGCCCCCAAATTTTCCAGAGGAAGAAAACTAGACAACTCTATCACATTAGCTACATTTTTAAAAAAGGAGGGGGTAGGGAAAGCCTCTGCAGTTTCACCAATCAAGTGCTTCATGCATCCTCTTTACATCTGCCCTCAGACTTTATCATGCATATGCACCCAAAATTTAAACTGAGAATCTGCACACAAGCATTAGTCAGGTTTTTCAAGCATTCAGCATTAACAGCATCAATCCAGAAAAACAAATCAGCTTACATTTAAAGAGACATCTCCAAATAAACTTTGTACATATTTACAAAGTTACTCCATTAACACACACACACACACACACACACACACACACACACACACACAGTGATGCAGTGGTGGGATTCAAAATTTTTTACTGCCGGTTCTGTGGCCGTGTCTTGGTGGGCGGGGTATGGCTGGTGAGCATGGCTTGGTAGGCGTGGCAGGGGAAGGATACTGTAAAATCTCCATTCCCACCTCATTCCATGGGAAGGATACTGTAAAATCTTCATTCCCTCCCCACTCCTGGAGGAGTTTTACCACCGGTTCTCTGAACTACTCTAAATTTCTGCTACCGGTTCTCCAGAACTGATCAGAACCTGCTGAATACGACCTCTGCAGTGATGATAGACCAGTGATGATATAATTGTGACCAAAGATTGCAAACATTTCAAGCATCACTTTTATTTTTAAAATTGCATCTGATTCTTCACATAGCTCAGTGTTCAAAACATATCACAGTGTAGTCATATCTATCCAAACTAAGAAATAGTCTAGAAAAGCTTTAGAACAGCCTGAAATGTTTTCTACAAAGAGACTTTTTTTACCTTGGGTCACAATCAAGATGCTGTACCTTGTCTCTCAAATTATATAACTGAACAAGAGCTACTGCAGTTGTTTTAATAACGAAGAGCTAAGGAACTTACTCACCAAAAGGCAGTGTCATGAAGGCCCATTATCATTAAAAATTCTTTTAATTTCTTCTCTTTTTCAGCCACAATATGGATTGCCAAGTAATAACCAAAAGGCGAAAAGGCAATCACTAAGTAAATCAGAATGATTGCACGAGGAAAATTATCTATTTCCAAAATAGCAGATTCTCCCATCATGACAGCTTTTGTTTGTTCCAGTTCTTCCAAAATTGAGTGATTGGTCTTTAGCTGGAAAAAAAAAACCCAGTTAAAATCAGGCTTTGGAATAGCTTCTGCTAATAAAAAAACATTATGTCCAAAGCTATAAAACAATTTACGATAGATCTAATTTATCTATTTTATATCTCCATGCAAAGTATTTTGACAAAGGAGGTCTGGTTTATTTTATATATTTATTTCTATTTTTTTTCTATTGGTTGCTCAAATTTTAGAATGAAGAAAAAGTGGGATAAATAAAATAAGAGGGCATTAAGATAAAAATGTTCTGTATTAATGGATAGAAAACTTGGTTAAAGAACACTTACTACATTACGCAAAAAAAACCCACCATAAATCAGATTTCTAATACGTTTATATTAGCCCAGTTGCAGTGGAGTGATTTTTAGGCTGATCAGGTTGAACTCTCTTTCAGGCTACCAAATTTCAATTATTGGTAATTGGGTGAAAAAGCTAGTAAGCTATTGGCACATTGTTTGAAGCAAAAGAACCAACAGTTTAATTTCTGAAATGGTTGTAGTTGATAGGCAGATATTATTAGATTCAGAAGCTTTTAATAATCAGGTTTTTTTCCTATTTTAAGAAGTCATTTTATAAATTGGATAAGTGGAAATTAATATATTAATCACTTTATGAGTCAGATAAATATTCAGCAATATCACAAAGTGACATTGATGTTTTGAAAGCTCCTTGACCACTTTATTTAAGAAGTATTGGAACTGATCCAATCATTGAAAAATGGTTCAGTTCCTGGTCTGGATGATTTCCAGGTGGAATGGAATAATAAACTGTGGTACTGACAAGACTTTGGAAATACTACCAATAGCAAAAATAAAACAAAACAAAAAGCATTATAAATCAAGTCAACCCAAAGTTTACTGGAGGCACACATGATTGGACACAAATTATTAGCAGTCGTGGTAGTGCAATGGTTAAAATGCAGTATTGCAAGCTAATACTGCCACCTGCCAGCAGTTCGATTCTCACTAGGCTCAAGGTTGACTCAGCCTTCCATCCTTCCGAGGTAGATTAAATGAGGACCCAGATTGTTGGGGGCAAAATGCTGACTCTGTAAACCGCTTAGAGAGGGCTGTAAAGCACTTTGAAGCAGATATAAGTCTAAGTGCTATTGCTATTATATTCTGAACATATTATGCAAATATAATTTTGGGAAAGGCAGAAGTAAAGAGAATCAGAGTATAAACAGCAACAAGATGGATGGATTCAATTAAAAGTCCTGATCAGTGCAGTTAGAGGATATCTGAAGATACAGGTAATCCTATTGTCCCCAACAATCAACAACGACTTAACTACATAATGAATTAAGCAGTCAATACGAGGAAACACAATTATACATATATATTTCTGGTGAAAATAGAAATCCAAAATACACTTTGTTTTACATGCATGTGACATCTCAAGCAGAAGAATGTCATATTCAGCTATTAGTTATGAACATTAATTCAGAATTCAGTCAAATGTTTTAGTGACTATTACAGGGACTCGCTAGTCTGTGCATTGTCTAGATTTGAAGAGAAAACCACAATATGGAGAGTTGATAGACAAATTTGACTAGGATTAATATACTATTAAGGTTCAGTCAAGAGAAGTGCACTATGTTCCAAATTATCTATTGTATTTTTTTTTTCAAATTCAGATCACTGCAAAGCCTAACTGCTCACATGGATGAAGCATTTTCCTAGATAAGAAAAAAATACATAAATACTATATCATATTTTGACTAATACAAAGAAACATTCGGTTGTATACCAACGATTTATATTTACCTGAATAATAGCTGCATCAATGCAGATCTGGAGAGCTGTAAATCCATACCGCCAGTAGGTTTCAGCTTCACATATCTTAGAAGGATTTGGACAACTGGCTGTAAAAAAAAATTAAAAACGTTTTTTTTTTGCTATCTAACTATTCCAAAACATCAAAAATAGGCTATATAATGTTTCTGCCATACAGATGGAAAAAGTTACTTATTTTATCTTCAACTAAATAATTATCATATTGGCATGAATAAACTGATCTATAATTTCATACTAGGATATAAGATTTCACATAAAATATATGGGAGAAGACATTTAACATAGCCTTCTTCCAAATAGGCGCTCACAAAAGAACCATAATGAAATTAAGACAAAAATATTAGCAGCATATGTTCTTCTTTAAAGTTTACAGTCATTCACATAGTTGAAGCTGTAATACAAAGAATTCTATATTATCTTTATTAGTGAAAAATAAAAGATATACAGGTAAAGAAAGTGTGTGTGCAGCCTGAAAGCATATGGAAGGATTAAAACTATAATAATATAGTATTAGACAACTTCATTATTTTATATAGTGAAGCAACATATTCTTCAAATCTTCATTTCCAATCGATGGCATATGCTTAAATTTAAATCTTTAGACTATATAATTAAAACTAAAACAACATATTAATGTTTTGTGGATCTAATTTGAACATTCAATCAGTTTAGGATCATCACTTCAATTCAGAAATTCTAAAGGCTTCAATCAAATTAATTTTATCTGATTTTCTAAACTGATTCAGACGCATCTAATCAAGCCATTTGGTGAATCGAACTGACTTCAGATTAAATGACCAGCAGGTATAGTCTCCATTTACAGTATATTTGAATGACTGCATGCCTTTATGGAAACAAAATAGCTGGAATGTTTTTAAAATACATATGGAATGTATGGATCTTTGTATCTAGATATAATTTTGTCAATTGAGTAAAAATTATAAACAGAATTTTACAAAAGATCATTCCTATGTCTCAGAAAAATCAAATATTTATATATACATTTAAATACCTCTTGATTCCACATGAATTGCAGAAACAGGAACCTTTGTAGGAGGAAATCTGAGTTGATAGGACATAGAATCCTTAAAAATTACACCCACAAAGTTTCGGGGACTACGAAATGTAGCCTCTTGCATTTCTTGCTCAGTTAGAAATTCTTCAGTAGTGATTCCTATAGAAGAAAAGCATTTCTTCTAATTATTTTCATCTCCGATTATTTGTACTAATACAAGTGCCATCCTATCTGTAACTTCTCATTTATTAACCGTATATATATATTTTGTTTACATATAACATTCAGCCTAAAGTATATCAGAAACTACTGATGTCAACTTACATTTTTAAATCTCTATTAAAAGTGTGGAATCTTTTAGATGAAGAGTAATGTATATTTGTAAAATACAGAAATTATTTTGAGAGGATCAGTTTAAGTCTATAGAATAGAATTCGGTGTAGGTAGTCCTTGACTTACAACAGTTTATTTAGTGACTGAAGTTACCACAGCAATGAAAAAAGTGACTTATGACTGTTTTTCACACTTATGACCACTGCAGCATCCCCATGGTTACGTGATCAAAATTCAAACACTTGGCAACTGACTCATGACAATTGCAGTGTCCCAAGGTCATGTGATCATCTTTTGCAACCTTGACAAGCGAAGTCAATGGAGAAGCCAGTTTCACTTCAACAACTGTATTACTAAACTTAACAACTGCAGTCATTCACTGAACTGTGGCAAGAAAAGTTGTAAAATGGGGCAAAATTCACTTAACAACTGTCTCACTTAGCAACAGAAATACGTCAAGGACTACCTGTATTAAAAAGCATGAGTTTTTAACACAGACTGCATTATGGCAAGATTCTTTAGCTCATGAGAAACAAAGGCATAAGAACATTCTTCTTGCCAATGCCAAGTAGAATTAGGTTTAGTTCCATTGGATACATATCCAGTGGTTCTGATCCTTGCTGTTAGGGGGCATTAATCAATTTGTTTTGTTCACATGGAACTTGCTAGACTTTGTGAAATTTGGATCTGCAGCCTCTGGGCCTCTTTTCTATTATCAGATATGTTAGAATACAGCTTTTATTATTTATTTTATGTATTTACATTTGTATCCTACTCCAATCACAAGAACTTCAATGGCTCACAAAGAGTATAGGATGATTGATTCATTTGGGATACCAGTAAGAGGCATATGGATAGAATAAGCTTTAGAAAGAAAACAAAAATAAACAAATGAGCATTAACATAAAAGTTTATAAATATTTAATATGAAATAACAACATGCATGCTATCATATGGAAATAACATGTTTAATCTATTTTTCTAACTGCATCTTCCTAGCAAAACAAGAAAAAATATAAACATTTGGGAGAACAGAAGAGTTTATTTATAATACCTTCTGTAAAATATTCTGCAGACATTTTGTGCATGATTTTTCTCGTCACATTGTTCACTGGTGTGTAGCCAACAACAAACTCAGAGATACTAGAGTGATCCACAGAATAAAGATCAGAATCAGGCACCTCATCATATTTCTTATTTGGATACATCATGCTCAATAATATTAGCCAGAATAAAAAGAAAAGTGGAAGCAGTATTTCCTGCACAAATAAAATCAACATGTTACATGGGTAACACTCAGAAACAACCACTTACAGCTGTATATAATACTCACTGAAACAGAGAGTCTTCTTAAAAATCTATTTAACATTATTTCAGTATTTAAACATAACATATCTGGATATCTGTATACCATTCACTAATCCTGCCTACTATTCTCCATGTGATGAGAGAGGAGCTTTCTCCTAATAACTATAAATCTAGACTTTTTCAAAATCTAGAGCTGAAGAAGGGACAGGGTTCATTTCCATTCTTTTGCAGGATGGGATTTGATTTAATTGGCACTTACTGGGCACTAATACACAGGCTCAAAGATAACATCTACACTCTGGCAACAACAAATTTTGATTGGCCAGTAGAGCAGGCAAAGTTTGTTAAATTAGTATACTTATCAAATTAAAATAGAACATGAGGTCATCTAATGTTGAAAAGATGTACAAACTGCATTTTGATGCCCTGCTTATAGTCTTAGCATTCATATTTTCCCTGGCAAATATGAACTACATTTTATAGAACAGATCATTAACAAATACACAAGAATAATCACATGTGAAAATTTCACACATATAGCTATTTCAGTGTGGTCATAAGACTAAGACTAATACGAACGTAACGTTTCAGCATGCATTATTCAATCACAACTACATACTTGATACCAGGAAATGAACAATTGCCCCAGTGTCTAAGTGCAATATTGCTGAAAGAAGAGCTTAATTTTCATTTTTAAACTGTCCTAATTCAAGACTGGAGTTACAATCCATACCTTGTGCTCAACAAAAATGGATATGCTTAATGTAATAAAGCAAAGTGATGTTTTTTACACTCTAGTTAGTATATTTATCTGCATCTTAATCTGTTTTTATTTTTTTATTCTAACAGAAATGAAAAGACACATGATTAATCCAGTAGAATCCGACACCATACAGTATATTTTGAGATTTTTACTGTCATATAGTGATATATAAAAATGTTTTTGAATGATATTTGAATTCTGCCCTCTTCTTTTTGTGAGGCTCATGTAAGTGCAATATTGAAGCCTGGAAAAGATCCTGTAGAAAGGTATAAACCAACCCATGCTTTCTTTAAATCTTGCTTATAGTTCTGGAATTCAGAAATATAATATATTACATACAATAATTCATCCTGCACAATTTGGCTTTATAAAGAGTTAAGCCTTTTATTAAAGAGTAAACTCCAGATAATACTAGACTGCTGATTAATATTTTAAAAGTAAAATCAGAGAAACTAGATTGTGAAGTAGTTGCTTCACTGGATGTATAAAAACCCTTTAATGTGGTATAAATTAAACTTTTAATATGTTTTTTCTGAGATATAGATTCCATCCATTATAATTTATTGAGTTAAAATATAGTATCTTTATCTATTGTGATTGCAAATGGAATTATTTGTTCTCTAATTAAAATATCTCAGGAAAGGTTTTATTTCCTCTCATGATTTATTTATTAAATTTATATGCTGCCCATCTCACCTAGAGGCAACTCTGGGAAACTTAAAAGACATATTTTAATTGATATATGAACCACGGCCTTGTTTTATTACACAGTTAAAGTATAAAATGTTTGGAGTTGAATATTCTTATATGTTGAGGATATTTTGAGTCTTACTGATAGTTCAATATTCTTTATTTAAATTTCTCAAAATTACTCAAAGATTTGGTAAATTATCAGGTTAATCCGTTCAGTGGAATAAGTCATACAGTATCTAGTTTCAATTGGATCTAAAAACAGAGACCTGCTCATGTTAATTCTCTTAAATACTGTACTTTTGAATCATTGTTCCTACAGAATGTCCACATTTTTAATTTAAAGGTGTTTAGAATGGCCAGAATGCTAGCAAAGATGATGATTCTGAAATCTACAAAGGCTTTTTCAGCAGCTGCAGAAAAAGGCAAAAGTAAATTGGCCAGTGTGTGGTGGTGTAGGAAGAGAAGGGAGCTCCTAGCCATGGTGGGGTAGGAAAAGGGCCCAACCTCTTTCAGCTTTTCACGTACCAGTGAGCCTGTAGCCATCTGAGACCTCTTGGTCCATGGGACATTTCCACAAGCCAATGGCGCAGGGCCTCCCAGCACTTCTCCCACCCCAAGGCATCCCCACATGATCACTTAATGAGCAGTATGATCACTTAATGATCACTTAATGAGAGTTGGGATTAAAGTATTTGAGCAAAGCGTTCACATGGGCATCTCACTTAACAAGTGCTTCACTCAATGCCCAAGATTCCTGTCTCAACTATTGTTGAAGATTACCTGTACAAATATTGAAATTGCCAAACTAAAGTACTATCATTAATAAAATTCATTTAATGACATAGAAGTCTAAGAATAATTCTGATGTAACAATCTTAACAGAGCTCAAATCAATGAACAAAATGATTTATTTAGCTAATTTATATCGCTGCCCATCTTACAAATGATCCTGAAATAATATTTATATCGCTGCCCATCTTACAAACAAATGAACTGAAATAATTTTAAAACATTTTAAAACATTCAAAAGATTAATCTTTTTAACTTCTTCAAACTTTAAAAAATTGCAGATCTACTGACCTGAACGCTACTCTTCTTGGTTCTCCATTTAACTAAGCAATTTTTATAAAAAAGAGCTCTTGTTTGTCGCCACACTCCTTTTTGTCTTGAAGCATCTGTAGACATTTTTGCATCTGAAAAGCAAAACAATTACATGCATCTTTTAAATGTGTGCCCTCTTTAAGTCAATTAATTTGTTTTAACCATGGTATCATTCAATATACTTAATGATATTACCAATCAGCATGTTAAATGGATACATTTCTGTGAAATAAGATCTATATGTGTCTCACAATCCAAAAACAAATCTATATAAACAACTATTAATTCTTTTTCAGTGATATCAAGTAGGTACAGGATAATCCAAATGCTTCTCAGATAAATTTTAGAAAGTCTGACCTGCAGATGTATTGCTACTCTAACTACAGGAAAAGCAATCCTCAATTTATGACCATTCATTTCAAAGTTACAACAGTGCTGAAAAAAGTGACTTATGACTGATCCTTGCACTTACACCTATTGCAGTGCCCCCAGTTACATGATCAAAATTCAAGTGCTTGGCAACTGGCATTTATTTACAACAGCTGCAGCATCCTGGAGTCACGTGATCAACATCTGCGACCTATTCGGGAGCTTCTGAATAGCAAAGTGAATGGAGAAAGCTAGATTTGCTTAATGACTGTGGTTATTCACCTTGTAGCTGTGGCAAGGATGTAGAATCAGGCATGACTTACTTAATGACTGAATCACTTAGTGATGGAATTTCCAGTCTTAAATCAAAGACTACTTATTTTCTTCTTAATTGCAAATAAAGTATTAGTATAACATGTTCGGATAAAGTCTGGGATGTATACAATTACTATTTGTTTTCAGATTCTTTTATTAAAATTGAATTTGTCCAAATCCTAAACTAGGGTTAAATAGTTAACTCTTTAAAAATAAATAAATTACATGACTCACTGCTATACTAAATAATTTCCCAAAGTTAAATCATGGCAAATTTTTTCTATTTTGCTTTTAAACTATTATTTGTATGCATCTGCATTTTACTGACAATTTCATATTTGTTATTTGCAATAGCAACAGCAATAATGCTAGATAAAATAAAATCTGATACTTTTCCCACCTTTTTTGTCATTGTGCAATTAAGCATGGGTGTGTGAACCAGCCAGTTTCAACTGATAGCATTGCAACATTAAGCATAAAAGGGAATATTCAAATGCAAAATGTTGAAATCAGAATACTCCTATGTATAATAAAAATATGTTTTTTACAAATTAAATACATTTTATTGCATTATTTTTCTGCAACTGATGCTGCTCAAATTATATTCATATTTCCAAGTCTTTGATATGAGTGCCTTTTTTGGAACAGAGTGGAAGAGTGAGAATTTACAGCCTAAATGAACATTCACAATGTGAAGGAAAAACACTCTTTAAAAAACTTATAATTTTTACAGATTCAAACATTTCTACAATATTTTTCACACTGGATTTTAGAACCAGATTTGATAAAGAGAGAACTTTGATCACTTTGTGGAATAACCTCCAGGAAAACGGGGGAGGGGATGTGCCCCCACTGATATTCCTGCATCTGTGTGTCTTCTGATATGACTTACCATGGTGTTATTTTGGAGTGCATGAATCAACTGATTTGTAATAGTTCAGATCTTATCTCTTTAATTACTATCAGATGATGATACTGACCATCACCTATCAAATTCTGATCACCCATGTTATGTAATATCTATATGAACATTCTGGCAACGATCCTTTGCAGTGCTGGAGATATTTGTCAGTTTTATATTGATGATATTCAGCTTCATTATGTACAACCGTAATTAGTATGTGTATCTAAGTGCAAATACTCACAGCCTGGATGTAGATTCATAGAAGTTCATGTAAATCTACATCTATTCTCAAATGTTAAAATTATTGAAGAGCACATAATCTTACCAAATCACATAATCTAATCTAGCGGGCCTTCTTCCTCTGTTAGAATCTACTACCACATAATTCATTTTGACAAGGTTAAAGGGTTTTCTACTGAAAATACTGAGTGATAACGGCTCTTTTTTTAGTAATGTAGAAAATAATCTAACATTTTGGAAGAGTATCTCTTTTTGAGATAGAAATGATCACAACTTCTTAAAACTGTATTATACTGAAATATAGTACTGTACTATACTGAAATAAACGCACTCAATCATTTATCTTTATTAAATAAAGGACAGCAATGGCACTAAGCATGAGATAACATATTGTATGAAGCCCGTTAGAAATAAACTGAATGTTACGACACATGTAGTGTGTAGTGTGACCTGATAGTGTTGTACTATTGTGCCTGATTGAAATATCTACTAACCTCAATGTATTCAAAAATAGTATTTTTTTTAACTTTACTATACGTTTTAAAAATTAAAAACAATCTAAAAATATCTATTTCAGGATACTTCAAAAACCAGGTAATCACAAAATCTGACATTGCAAGAGGGTAATAGATACAGAATTTAATTTGAAGGTAAAGGAGAAAGAATTTTTAAAAACCGTGGAAATATAGAATTAATTTTTAAAACTCAGGGAAATTTGACCCAATTACTTGAAAACCCCTCTTCCACAGTGAATTTCGTATCTACTCCTTTGCAAAAATATAGATACAGATGAAGATTTTCTGCCCTTAGCATTTAGATCCAGTGCTAAGAAAATAGCAACTGAAGTTTATATCTATTCTAAGAAGCTAGGAATGATGACTCATAGAAGGCCCCCTGCACTAAGCTTCTGCAGAATGACATTGTTTTTGTTCCTCCAGTATCATGCCAAAGCAAAGCTTGTTGAAAAGAGTGCCAAAGAGACAATGATTGGGGGGGGGAGCACCTCACCCATTTAAATAGCTCCCCTCCAGAAAAGAAAAACAATTCCCCAAACTAATTGTTCCAAGTTTAGCATGTTTGTATTTTTCCACAGCTCTTAATCAAAATCAAGCTCCAAGTTCTTCCACAGACTTTAAGCAAATAAAACAGAGTCATTCTGAAGTCTGGAAAAAGAAGGCCAGTAAGACCAATTTTATGAAAAATTGTGCAATAAACTAGAACTAGATCTAAAATTAGTCTACCAACAGGATTGAATTAGTGAATTAAGAAATGCTTATACAGTATAGCATTGCATCTATGTGTATCTCTTATATCCTAGTCCAGGGGTGGGCAAACTTGACAGTTTTAAGACTTGTGGACTTCAACTCCCAGAGTTCCCCAGCCAGCTA
>JAOYMU010000098.1:35130401-35146819 GCA_025802295.1 Psammodynastes pulverulentus
AGAGCTCGGATGCCGCCCTTCGAGAGTTAACTTGGCGCTGTGTAAAAAGGGTTGCGAAGCGCCCCCGGAAACTCGTCGGAGTCGGCCGCAAAGCCCACCCCACGACTCGAAGCGGCCGCGGGGGGGAGGGTGGTGGTGGAGGAGGAGGAGGGCGAGGGCAGCTAAAGCGCAGCGTCAGCAATAGTAAGTCTTGAGAAGCCATCCCGACTTGGCGTTTTAGTAGCGGCGGTAACGGCAGAGGGAGTGTCTCTGCCCCCCACCCCGTCCCTGTCGCCGGAGCTCAGTCTCGTCCAGTCTTAACCGAACGAAGCAGCCGGAGGCGACCAACTTATTTCCCCCCTTCCTTCTATAGTTTGACCCCACCTTACTCCGCCCACCTACCCGTCCACCCTTCCCTCCCTCCAATAACTCCAAATTTAGTGATGAGGGCTGCCTGGGACAAGCCGAAGATGGGATTTTCTTCCACCCAGCTGCTGTTCTTGCTAAGCTGTTGCCCGACGGCTTGCCGCCCTTACAATCTAGATACTGGGAGCCCCCTGGTCTTCGAAGGGCTCAATGGGACGTGGTTCGGCTATTCGGTGCTGCTGCACAGCTTTGGCACCAGCCGGTGGTGAGTAAAGGAGGGGGGGCTTTTCTCTCGAGGCTGCTGGTTTTTCCCGTGGGACGGAGGATTTTGTGCCCCCCCCGTCCTCCGCCATTCAGCCCCCACCCCACGCGCATCTCTTGAATATGCCTTGGCTTGGACGGTTGCGGTTTTATTCAACGGCGGTTTCAAAGCAGGAGGTGAGACCTCCTGTTCTGAGTCAGGCTAGTCTAAAGTGGGCGCTGCCTCCAGATCCGGGAAAGTTTTTTTGTTTCCAGCAAAGTTTGGTGGAGAGTGTTGGCATCGCAGCCTTCCCAAAACTCTGGTGTCCCTAGATGGCTTGGAATTGCAATTCCTATTGATCTCTGGGCACATTTGGAACACGAGGAAAATATTGTCTTTTATTCGAAGAAAAGCTGTCCTTTGGATGTCTTTACTGTTCTAAAATTCGCTTTTGTCCTTTTAGGCTTTTATCATACAAATGCAGGTTGGTGTGAAAAATCTGGAAGCTGAATTAACTTTTTAAAATAAATTTACACACACGGTTTGATCTTGGATATTTTTGTTTGAACATGTCTTTTTGTAAAGGTTTTCTTGCTTTTTGTCCTTGAATTTTCTTTTGCAAAGCAAAGTTATAAACATAAAATGAAGAATGATTCATCCTTATGAACCTTTTTCAGATTTCCCCTTTTTCAGATTTGGCCATTAATTGTTCCAAGAAAATAAGGTCACTATAATCTAGAGGTTACTAGCTGGAAGACAGTTACTTCCTCACATCAAATTTGGGTTATGGCTTGTATTCTTCCTCATGTGCTGTCCCTTCCATACTTACCACAAACTAGCTATTAATGCAGAGCGGGGGAGTCTTCCAGTTTTATAAGTGGAAGCATTCATTTCTGTTTCTTTCTTGGTATCTCTGTGAGTCCCAGGCACTGAATGAATGCTTGGTTACTCAAGTCTGGACTGCCTGTGTGTGTGTTAAATCTTTTTCTTTCTTCTTTCAGGCTTATAGCCGGAGCCCCTAAAGCCAGCTGGCCCAGTAATAGCTCTTTGGTGAATCCAGGGGCAATATTCAGATGCCAAATTGGAAATAATCCTAAAAGAGATTGTGAGATTCTCCAAGTGGGTGAGTGGAACTGAAAATTTTGATCTAGCCTTGTGGGTTGTTAGTTCACCTCAGCAACAATCAGGCCTGGAGAAGAAGAGCAAAGAAAGACTCTAGCTCTGATTTAATAAGCTTTACTAGGAAAAATGTTGCTAATACAAGTATTCAAACATGTAACTTTGCTTCCAGAAAACGGAACCTATGAATAAGCAATTCAGTGTTAGATTCTGCCTATCTTCCTCCTCCTTCCTCCTTTCACTATCAGGATAAACCCTCTTACCTGTCCTTGGGGATTCTGATTACTAGCCATATCAATGTAGAATCCTCTCTTGCACTGGTGGTCAGTCCTGCTGACCTGAAAATCGAAGTTCTTTAAAATGCCTCAACCATGATCAGTTGATCAAACATATTAGGTAAACACTTTACAAGAATGTTCTGCATCACCTTATTTCATTATTTATAACATTTATATGTTACACCTACATTGTCTTTTAGTAATTTCCTGGTGCCACTCTTGTCATGGCTTTCATAAAATGAAATGATAAAAAGATTACAGTCAGCACATAAAAGTTGATTATTCTGGAAGAAAACAAAGATTTATTAACTTTATAGGTAGTGCTTCCTGTGGTAAATGTGTGCTCTCTGATGCTTCAACCTTGGAGGTTTTTTCTTTATTTCATTAACATATATTAATATTTACTGAAATATAATATAATATAAATACATATAATATATAATACTTAAATATAGCTTTTCAACAAGACATCCAAAGCAGCATGTTTTGTTAGTTACAAACTGAATTTGGAAAACTTGCATTCCAAATTGTATATTTTGTTAAAAGTACAGTTCAGTTTCTTTTTTTACCAAGTGGTTATTTTAAAAATACACTGAAGTCAGCAAGCAATAAATTTTTTTGGGATCTGAGTGGACTATTTGGGTATATTAATATTCATAAACAAAAGAAAAGCTTCATAAATTGATATGGAGTTAGAGGCCCATAAACAGCAAATAATTTCTGTATATCTACGTAGCACTGTAATGGCTTGCACCTCTTTGAAGTGTATTCATACACTTTAAGAATATAATTAAAGCATACAAGACGTTGACTTCCAACATAATTAATATTCAAGGCAATTTGCAGATTAAAATCACTTAGCTGTTAACACCGAATTAGTTCTTGAAGCTAAAACTGTTCTCTCATATAGTCTCAAATTCTTACAAAGTTTGTGGAATATTTATTCAGAAGCTTATGGCAGATTATGAGAACTCTCAAAGATTTACAGAAATAAGAGTGTAAGAATTTCAGAGACAAAGTTAAGTTTTAATTATAGCCAGTAAACAAAAAGAGAAGAATAACTCTTAAAATTTTAAAATTAGGCTAAGTGGATATTGATTTTCATTTCAGTTACTGAAATGCATTTTACTCAATGAGTAGATGCTGTAACTAGAAGACCTCATGATAAATTGGCAAAGGAATGCTCTCAGCACTGAGCATCTGTCTGCCATAATGTGTAGCTTTATGTAAAATACAACCATTCAAAGAAAGGGGTCATAGTGAGTGCTATATATTCCCTGTAGGCTTTTTGGGAACACAGTAAAATCTCTTGTGTTGATGCATTGAAGACTAGGTGAAAGATCACAGCTCTTCTCTTTAAATCTTAAGGATTCCTGTGGACTGGATCACATATCTGTGCTCATTACTTCATAGCTGCAACTTCAAATGGCAGTATGTGTGAAGGAATTGGGCCAAAGAAAGTTGTTGCATTATTTTACTACCTGAGGAAATATCTTCATATCATTCAGTAATTGATTCATATCAATTTACTTGCTCAATAAGTCACAGATCACTTGGTTTTATTATTTGCAAATTTTTGTAGTGCCTTCTCATGAATTCATGTCATGCTATATCAGATCAAAACAAAAACTATTGTAGCTTAGTATGTTGTGTGAACTTTAGCAATTCATACAAGAAATTAATTGACACATTGTAATAGCAATAGCACTTAGACTTTATATACCGCTTTATAGAACTTTACAGCCCTTTCTAAGCAGTTTACAGAATCCGCATATTGCCCCCACAATTTGAGTTTCTCATTATACCCACCTCAGAAGGATGGAAGGCTGAGTCAACCTTGAGCCTGGTGAGATTCGATCTGCCAAATTGCTGGCAGCTGGCTGTAAGCGGAAGCCTGCAATTACTGCACTCTAACCTCTGCGCCACCGAGGCTCAAAAGACAGTCTGAGGTGTTTTTCTTTCTAGCGAGGGCCTAAATTGAATTGTGGTGCGAACCATGTGAATATGATCATTGTCTAGAGTTTTTCTTACATAAATGGAAGCTGTAAAAGAGGACTTGAGTGACTTTTGAATGGTGTATGGGGGAATAATGTTTTAGTTTCATGGAAGTTTCAAGAAAAGGCAGAGGAGGGAAGGAGAAATGAAACTCATTTTCACCTCATTGGTTCGTCACTATCTCCTTTTCTCTTTTTATTGGGCTTTTCTGCATTGCCAACAGAGGGAGCAAATAGCAGAATAATAGAGTTGGAAGGGGACCTTGGAGGACTTCTAGTCCATCTCGGTTTTTGTTGATGACCCTGATTGATCATAGATAACATTGTGAAAAACAATATCAGAGTTCCATGGATGTTCATCTTTTTTACAAGAAATGTGCAATGGTGATCGGCATCTGACATGATTTACATCCCTCTATTTTGCTTAATTATGCTGGAGGTCAGTCCTACAAATATTGTATGGTCACTGGACATTCTTATACTTCTTATACTACCGACTCCTTTGGTAGCCAAATGGAACTTTTTCTATCTTCAGGAAACTTCCACTTCCAGTAGATCCTTGAAGTTCACACATCTTAAAGTGGCTGAGGCTAATTCATAGAATGACAGAGTTGGAAGGGACCTTGGAGATCAACTAGTCCAACCCCTTGCTCGAGCAGGAGAGAGTATTCCAAATATTAACCTCTACCTAAGATCGAACTCACAGCCTCCTGAATGTGAGGTGAGAGCTCCACCTCTAGGCCAGAAGGAGAGGAAAATAGACAAAGATGAGTTCAAATCCTACCTTAGGGACATAAAAGCCAACTGGGTGACTTTGAATCATTCCGTCTCTCAGCCCAACCCATCTAATAGGGTTGTGGTGGGGAAAAATAGGAGGAAGACAATGTGTTGGATATGTTTGCCTCCTTGAATTATTTGTAGAAATGATAAAGGTGGGATAGAAATAAATAATAAAATAAATAAAAACTTTGGAGCCAACTATGAGATCTTTCCCCTTCTTTTCTGCTCTTCAAATGAAACGTGTCCCCACAAGGCAGGTTTGTGAAAAGCTGCCTTCCTAAATTATTATTACAAAATATGTGAAGTGGAAATTGCTGACCTTTCTTTAAAGAGAATCCTTTTGAACTGGAAAACTGAGTCTCCAACTTCTTACTCACTTACTTGGAATAAGTCGCCTTAAATACAGTAATTCAGGCTAGATGTGAGCAGGATTTATTCTCTACTTATCCACAGAACCCTTAAGAACGTAGTTTGACATTTTAATGCATTGACATCTTCAGTGGATTTCGGTGAGACTGGAGATGTATTCTGGTGAAGTGGATTGGCCAACCTAGACTCAGGCTGCCTCGTTCTCCCTTTAGGGGAGAATTATTATTATTTTAACTCCTGTTCATGTCAAAAAATAATAACGGTAATTTGTGTAAAATGAAATTTCAGTTCATTTTTAGTATAATAAAAAAAATACACAAAACGTTGAATAGACTATGAGCAGCTTCAAAACATTTTAGGTATTTATTGTTCGTTGGACTTCCTGTTTTGTCCTGGCAAACAATACTCCAAAGTAGCCATAATTTGATGACAGTGTTTGCATAATGTTCGCCCAATGACAGTGTTTGCATAATACATTAAGTGTGGTTTTAGGTTGACCACTGTTAAGGCCAATAAATGCATACCACACAACCCATGGTCAGTGATGCAATAGCACTTCTCCAACTTTGTTCTGACTATCACTTCCTGTTTGTTTTACAGGCAGTCCTTGTCTTAAAACCATTCATTTTAATGACCATTCAAACCTACAACGGTAATAAAAAAGTGATTTACAACTGGTCCGCACACTTACACTTATCCCAGCATCTCTAGTCATGTGATCAAAATTCAGGTGCTTGACAACTGTATTTATGACAGTTGCAGTATCCTGGGGTCTTGTGATCGCCATTTGCAAGTTTCCCAGGGGCTTCTGACATGCAAAGTCAATGAGAGAAGCCCTGATTCAATGAGCACTGGTGGCGCAGTGGTTAGAATGCAGTATTGCAGGCTAATTCTGCTGATTGCCTGCAGTTCGATTTTCACTGGTTGACTCAGCCTTCCATCTTTCTGAGGTCGGAAAATGAGGAACCCAGATTGTCTGGGGCAAAACACTCTTAAACTGCTTAGAGAGAGGGCTGTAAAGCACTGAGAAGCAGTATATAAGTCTAATAAGCTACTGCTATTCACTTAACAACTGTACAATTCACTAACAACTGCAGTGATTCACATAAAAGCCACTGCGAAAAAGGACATAAAATTATGTGCAACCGACATAACAACCCTTCGCTTAGTGGTGGAAATTCTGGTTTAAATTGTGGTAGTAAGTTGAGAACTAGATTTCCTTCAGAATTGGAACATTGAAGCTGAAGTGGTTTCATTCTTGACCAAGCCAACATGTGCTGGACAGAGAAGGCTTAGCTTCTCCAATCTTCTTGTTTCAAAACAAAGTTCTCATGAACCCACAGGGGGGTGAAGAACAAAGCAGGAGAAGTTCCATTTTGTGGTGGCTTCATTTTGTAAACACTTCTGCTCCGTGAACTTGTTTTCATGGAATTCCAATAAATTGCTAGTTAACCATTAATAAAACTAGTCATTAATCTGAGTTTGGACAACACACTAAATTAGTATTCAGGTAAGTAACCTATAACAAGGTTTGGTTACAGATTGTAGCTAAGGAGAAAGGCTTCATTGACAGTGTGGCTTCATTTGGATAATGCATAGTATATTGCTTTTGTTTTTGTAGATGTCATCTGTTCACTTGAATGAAAAAAACCCGATAAACTGGTAGTTTAACAACTAGGCCCGAATTCTACACTTAAAAGTCGTAGCCAAGACTGTTCATTTAATCTAATTGTACTCCATAAACTTAAGCTTCTAACAGCATATCCTAACTAACCAGATTACTAATGGTAAAGTCACCAATGTCACAGACAACAAGGGGTCTGTTTCCGTAGAACTTCAAAGAGAGTTTTGGGGGAACATAGATTATTCTTTTTCATTCATGCCCCAGGCTGCTGCCCTGACCCTGAAAGCATACCAGATGGTATTGCATTTCTTTCTAAAATTAAGACAGCTTTGTGACTTAGTAATTATTGGAATGCTTTAAAAGTGCACTCATTTTTAGAAATCAGCATTACAACATCAACTAAAAAGTAATCAAGAGTGTAATTAAAACTACTACCAAATACTGCAAAATACTTTTCATTTCATCTTCAAATTCTTTCTATTTTTTTTCTCCAAGCCTGCAGATGTTTGTGGAAACGAAATTGGTAGTCAAGTCCTGCATGGGTATATGGTAATCATAAAATAAAATTTCCTTTTAAGTTTCTGCTGAGGTAAACACTCAGATATGTTTATTTTATACTTTGGAAAAAAAGAGATGAGGATGTGTGTGTGTGTGTGTGTGTGTGTGTGTGTGTGTGTGTGAATATAAATTATTTTTAACACAAACATATTTGTGTAGCTAAAACCCTTGTATAGAATTTTTTTTAGAAATGTAATGCAGTATCAGAAAACCAGATTATAAAGGAGATATATGTTATTGGTAATTTTTTCTCCAGATAAAAGTTTAATCAGCCGAGGTCTAGTTAGATCCTTTATTCTTATAAGTAATGAAACACTATTCCCAGTATATTGAAGTGAAAAAAAATCTCAGTGTAATCGAGGCAAGCCAGGATATAGAAATTGGGTTTTAAAGCAGTGATCAAGCTTGCTTGGAAGCTATTAATATTGTTATTCTTTTGTGTGTGTGTGTGTGCGTGCGCGCATGTGTGTTTGTAGAAGATTAAGTTGTTGGACTACAATTAGAAAAAATTAGGTTTGCACCTCCACTCAATTCTGAAGTTGACTGATTGGAGGTCAATTGCTATATACCCTTCAACCCGTCATACAGATTTACTGCTATGAGGACAAAATGAGTGGAGATCCATGTGTGTTATACTCTAAGCTCAGAAGGCAATAAACAATATAGTTGATAAAGCTGTGCTTAATTATACTTTATTGCAAGAAGTGATTACTGGATCTTTGTTTACTACACTGAGTTTTGATTGCAACAGCCAGAATGAGTCTGCAAGGTCTCTAACCTTTGTAGATTAAGAATTGCTGTAGGCAAAAGGAGGGCTGTGCTGAATCCATCAACCACAGCTGTATAAGTTGTTCTTCGTGGTTTAGAAACTGTGTAGGCAGTAGCTATCAAATGAGGGAGAGATATAGTGCAAATGCTTAGTGATTAGGGCAGTCAAAACTCATTCAGAGCCCAACAGTGGAATTTGAGGGACATTCACCCACTAGACCTAAAACTATGTTTCTCAACCATGGCAACTTTAAGATTCAGAAGGCTCCTGACAGACTTCAGCCTTGGGTTGTATCCAACAAGATTCAGTTCTGTGAAAAGTAAGGTCCTGCAGTTAGGTAGGAAGAAACAGATATGCAAGTATAGAATAAAGACCAGTACCTGGCTCAATAGTAGTGCCTGGGAAAGGGATTTAGGTGTTCTGGTAGACCGCTGTTTAAGTATAAGCCAAGCAGTGTGCTGCATCTTTGGAAAAAGTCAATGCAGTCCTAGGCTGCATCAACAGGCGGAAAGCATCAAGATCAAGGGAAGTGATAGTATCACTTACATTCTCTAGTGAGACCAGATCTGGAAGGCTACAGCCAGTTCTGATCATCACGATACAAAAAAGATGCTGAAGCCATAGAAAGAATGCTGAGAAGAGCAACTAAGATGATAAAGAATTCGGAGGCTAAATTGCATGATGAATGATTAAAATAACTAGGTATGTCTAGCCTGACAAAGAGAAGTCTTACGGGAGACCTGATAGCCATCTTCCAATACTTGAAGGGCTATCATAGGGACGAGGGAGTCTATTCTCCAAAGCACCCAAAGGCAGGGCAGGATGCAATGGGGGGGGGGAGCTCATCAGAGGGGAGTTCCAATCTGGAAGTGAGGATTTTCCTGACAGAACAATTGATCTGTGAAATTTCCATTTCTAAGCAAGGCGGTCGTTAAGTGAGTTGCTGTGCTAGAATCTCTAGCTAGAGTGGGGGAAGGAGTAAAGAGACTGGTGAACTTAGAGTTCTTGCAGAACAGGAAGCGATACAGACAGTTCCCAAATCCCTTATCTAGCTGTTCCCAAGAGAATGCAGTCAGTATGGCAAGATTCTTGTAAATAGGTTTGCAGTGATAAAGATGCAATTCTGATCAGCTCATGTGTTATTCTAGTTTCTTGCACCTGACAGTTATCCCTGATTTTGTTATCTTTTTTTTGCCACAGTTAGGTAAGCGAATCCAGCTTGTTGGAAGTCAGCTGGGAAGTTTGCAGGTGGTGACCCCTGGAGCCTGCAAAAAATTTAAATACACACGCTAGTTGCCAAGGCCAGGATTTTGATCACGAGACTTTGGGGATACTGTGACGGTCATGTGAGAACTGGTCATAAGTCACTTTTTCAGTGCTATTGTACACCTGTTGTAACAAATAGTTGCTAAATAAATGGCTGTAAGTTGAGGACCATGTGTAAAGCATAGTACATAATACCCGTAGAAATGAAATTGCCTGGATTTCTTTAGTATACAAACAACAGATAATTTTATCGCTTGCTTATTTAAGGAATGAAATCGGTGATAATTTCTTTCTAACTGAAATAGATATTATTTTTTTATTTATTATTTAAATTTATATACCGCCCCATCTCCAAGGACTCGGGGCGGTTGACAACAAAATCAAAAATAAAACAATATGCACTTAAAATAACCAGTTCAATTAAAAAATAAACTGGAATTGATTATTTACTTGGATTTATAAGCTTCTATTCTGTTCAAAATGAGCAATAGAGATAGCTTTCAGTTAGAATGATGAAAAGATGGAATAAGCAAAGTAGAAGGAATGAAGTTAAAACATGAATGATGAAATAAACTAAAAACATAGAATTGAGTTTCAGAATTTCATGCCAAACTTAATTCTTGACCTCTCCATGTTCATGAGAAGAAACATTGCTAAACATAATTAAAATACAAGGTAGCGATCAGTAATTGAAACAAAAAGTTTAATTGTTACCATTTAAAGGAATCCCTAGGACTGGAAATTTTCAGCAAAAGACAAAAGGATCAAGTTCCACCAATGATCTTTGTAGGTGCAATGTCACAACATGCTTACAAAAGGGGCACAACACTTTATCATTTGCCTTTCTTGTCCCCTACCTATCCACAACACTGTTTGATTTTGTTTTTCCAAAAAAAACATGGATCTTTGGGAAAAAAATGAAATATATGCCGTAATCATTTCTATGCATCCTTTACTATCTCAGTGCGGTGCCTTACATATGATTGATTTACTCTACAATCCTCAATTTTTTAATTATATGCAAAAGTACCCTTAGTGAGACAACAGTGACATTTTCTAATTGAATTCATTTCAATTTATTTAAAATGTTTAAATTCTTTCTTCTGCTGTTTCTTTGAGCCTCTTCTCCCCTTTGAGACCTACTGAAGAATAGAGCCCTGATCTCTAAATTTTAAAAAATTCCACAATAGGCAGACTTACAAGTGTGAAATTGAATCTTCCTTCTTTTGATGAACATGGCAGTGCCCCAGGGCATATGTATATATGTGTGTATGTGTGTGACAGAAATGCATATTGATCTTGCATTGGGCAGTTTTTCTATACTATTTGCCTTCTGTATATAAGAACTGTAGTGCTTTGATGCTCTAGAAAATATGTGCAATTTATGAACCTCGTGTGTTGTGTCACACATTAAGTTAAAAGGAAATCTACTGTTGGGATTTATTATTACTTTTTCCAATGTTTTTCAGTCTCTTCCATTTCTTGGGGAAAAATGGAACGGAAAAAAAAAGGAGAAACAGTATTTCCTCTCATTATTCTCTCTCTGTCCTCCCCTCTTTATATCTCTAGCCACAAAGATTAAAAAATGTAAGCAACTACTAAATTAGACAAGATGATTTCCAGTGAAACTGAAAGTTTCAGAAAGTTTCCCACAAATTTTACAGTGGAATTCTTGTGGGTTTTCTTGTTCCAGATAAGCAGTTAGGGAAACCATATTTGTGGGATGAGAAATAATTGTTGCCTTTAGGACTGGGCTGGAAGGGAAATGCAAGTGTGATTTATGCTCCACTGGGGAATACTCTTGAGTCCTATCTCAGCTTACTCTTATGGCTGATTTTTATAGGCATTGATGCAAGAGATGACCCATGGCAGAGGTTGTTGTACATGTTTTGTGATGCCCAGAAGTCCCTGGCTGTTTTCTTTAGATATAGAGGGGAAAAACGTGTGGGTATGTTTTGGGAGTAGAATAGTAGTAGTAGTTGATGAAAAAACTTGATATAGGTAGTCTTCGATTGATGGCCACAGTTCAGGCCCCAATTTTTGTTGTTAATTAAACAAGACAGTTAAAGGAATTTTGCCCATTTTATGACTTTTCCTGTCCACAGTTGTTAAATAAATTTCTGCAATTATTAAGTTAGTAACAAGGTTGTTAAGTGAATCTGGCTTCCCCATTGACTTTACTTGTCAGAAGGTCGCAAAAGGTGATCACATGACCCCGGGACACTGCAACTATCATAAATACATGCCAGTTGCCAAACATCTGAATTTTGGTCATGTGACCATAGGGGACGCTGGAAGCTTTATAAGTAAGAAAAATGGTCATAAGCAGGGGTCGGTTGCTGGGGGTTCGTAGGGGTTCGGGAGAACCTCTAGCTAAGATTCTGTGCAGTTTGGAGAACACCAAATCCCACTCCTGGCTGGGCCACCCACCCTGCCTCTCCCCTCCCAGGAGTCCCCATGCAGCCCATTTTAGATGCAGGTAAAGTGCAGGGCGTGCACGGAGGCTAGGGGAGGGTGAAAAATGGGCCTCCTGGAAGTTCGGGAAGGCCAGAAATGGGCTCGTTTCTGGCCTCCGGAGCCTGGCCATTTTCACCCTCCCTGAGGCTTGAGGAAAGTCTCCGGAGCCCGGGGAGGACAACCCCCCCCCCCCATGATGCAGGAGGCGGATTAGGCCACGTCCACCATGGACATGCCCACCCAGCAACCAGGCAGAGAACCCCTTGCTAAAATTTTTGAAGCCCACCCTGGATAAGTCACTGTTTTCAGAGCTCTTGTAACTTCGAACGGTCACTACATAAATGGTTGTATGTCGAGGACTACCTGTATTCCAAACCAATTGTGTTTCCGCCTGATAACTTGCCTATTTACTGACTGCCGTTCACTTGCTGAGTGCCTCTCTTGCTAAAGCAAAACTGCTTTCAGGCAGCCATTCCATTCTGCGTGAATATGTCTTTACAGGTAGTCCTTGACTTATGACCACAATATGACAGTTTTGGTCATAAGGTGTTGTGGTTGTAAGTCGAGTCATGGCAGATTTGATTTTTATGACGGCTTTTATGATGGTCATTAACAACCATGTGATTCATTTAAGGAACATGATGACTCGCTTTATGAACTGCCAACTTTCCAGTCAACAGCCCAGCGTTTTAACCGCTAGGCCACCATGCCACCTCACCTTAATTTTGATATTTAAGGAGTCCTTAGTTTTCTAAATTAAGGGATGCGGTGGCTCAGTGGTTAAGATGCTGAGCTTGTTGATCAAAAGATCGGCAATTCAGTGGTTCGAATCCCTAGTGCTGCATAACGGGGTGAGCTCCTGTTAATTGTCCCAGCTTCTACTAACCTAGCAGTTCAAAAACACGTAAAAAATGCAAGTAGAAAAATAGGGTGGGAAGTTAACCGCATGCCGTGTGCCTTCGGCATTTAGTCATGCCGGCCACATGACCACAGAGATGTCTTCGGATTTGAAACGTACATGAGCACCTCCCCCTACACTCGGGAAAGACTAGCACATATGTGCGAGGGGAACCTTTACCTTTACTTAATTTTCTAAAAAAATTGGTAGTAGAGATTCTCTGGAAACATGATTGGATGATCCATTATGCATGGGTATTAACTCTTGTCCTTTGCCTGACGACCGAGTTACCAAATCAATAGCTCCTCCCACTCCAACGGCCGCTTGGGACTTTCTGCCAGTTTTTTAACTCGGTCTTGCCGATAGGACCTGTTAAGAGTTACTCTCTGAAGAACGATCTAGCTTCTTGGAATTTTCTGGCCAGCGTTTCTCTATTGATTGAGGCTCCATTCCAGGCTGGGCTGATAGAGGCTCGTTGGAAAACGGAGCTTTCTCCGGCTCCTGATAGCCCAGCAGGGAGCCAGCGCGAGGGTTTCTATCCCGTTGATAAGCGCTTTGCCTCCGCTCAACTCAGCAGCAATTCAGCATCCCAGAACGCTTTCACTTATGGCTAAATGCCTTGCGATGTATTTGTGAGTCCCCTGAACATCGCTGCTTAAACGTAAGCAGCAGTTCCCTTCCCAGCGGCCCTTTCGTAGGGGAGGAGGCCGTCCCTACCGCAGATCCCGCTGACTCATTGAGGGATCCTCCCATCGGGGGGCGTTTGGCCCTATTCGCAGACCGATGGGAGAGCATTACGTCGGACGTGTGGGTCCTGTGAACCATAACATTCGGTCTGTCGTTGGAATTTCTCTCCACTCCTCCAAGCCGGTTTCTTCATTGCCCCGTGTCCAGATGTCCAAAAAAGAGGCAGATTCTGGACCTTGCCATTCGGCACCTGCTCAAGATTCGTGCAATAGAGCAGGTGCCCCGGGAGCAACGGGGACAGGGATTTTATTCGATCCTATTCGTGGTCCCAAAGAGCTCGGGCGATTGGAGACCTATTCTGGATCTGAAAAATTTAAACTCTCACGTGTTGTACCGGCGCTTCAAAATGCATTCCCTCCGAACCATCCTGGAGGGAATTCGAGCGGGCGACCTCCTCTCCTCCTTAGATCTCACAGAGGCCTACCTACATGTCCTAATTCGTCCCTGTCACAGGAAATTCCTGCGCTTTTGTTATCTAGGAAAGCACTTCCAATACAGGGCTCTCCCTTTCGGGCTTTCCTCGGCCCTGAGGGTTTTCACAAAGTTGATGGCTGCGCTGATCGCTCATCTTCGGGCCATCCCGATCAGGGTGCAGGCCTACTTGGACGATGTTTAATCCAGTCTGCTTCCCTCTCCCAAGCGCGGAGGAATTGCGACTTGTGATTCAGTTCCTACAGGACAACGGCTTTTCGGTGAACCTCGCCAAGAGTCATCTCCAGCCTGTAACCCGCATTCAGCACCTGGGGGCGATAATAGATACCGAACAGGAGAGAGTGTTCCTCTCCCAAGAGTGCAGCGAGAGCATCAGAGACATGGTAAGGGCCATCCAAAGGAACAAGTCGGCTTCCCTGGACACACTATCGTGCTTGTTGGGGAAGATGATCTCCTGTCTGTCAATTGTGCCTTGGGCCAGGCTCCACGCTTGCCCCCTCCAATGGTTCCTGCTGCCCTTCCAGCACCTGGGCACAAGCAGCTCGAATCAGAGGGTTCGCATTTCAGAAGGGGTTCTTCATTCCCTACTATGGTGGGCATCGTCAGCCATGACCAAGGGGTGCTTTTTCAAGGAGCCCAGCTGGGTGGTGATCACCTCAGATGCCAGTCTCTTCGGGTGGGGTGCTCGCCTTCTCAACCAGGTCGCCCAGGGGCGCTGGTCTCCAGCAGACCTTGAACACAATATCAATTGGCTTGAGCTCAGAGTGGCCCATCTGGCTCTATTACATTTCCGGCCTCACATTGTGGGTCGCCACGTATTGATCATGACAGACAATGTGTCCACAAAGGCTCATATAAATCGCCAAGGGGGCACCCGATCCCAGGGGTTATTTCTCGAAGCTCAGCAACTGGGTCTGTGGGCGGAGGCAAACCTTCTGTCAATCAGGGCGGACCACATATCTGGCATGTCCAACGTGAAGGCGGACTGGCTCAGCCGGACGACGATTGACAACGGCGAGTGGCATCTCAATCCGTCCCTCTTTCAGGACCTAACCCGGAGATTTGGACGGCCCCTCGTAGACTTGTTCACCTCGCCTCAAAACACTCAGCTCCCGAGATTTTTCAGCAGGTTTGCGGCAACAGGGACGGAGGGAGTTGATGCTCTTCGCTTGCCGTGGCTACGCGGCCTGCTGTATGCCTTTCCCCCTCTTCCACTCATCCCCGCGGTGATTCGGAAGCTGCTACAGGAACAGGCGGAATTGCTGCTTCTGGCTCCGCACTGGCCGAAGAGACCTTGGTTTGCGGATCTGGTCGAGTTGACGGTGGCTCGCCCTTGGCGACTACCCCTGCACAGACTATCAGTCAGGGGGCGCTGCTCCATCTCAACCCGCAATGGCTCCAGTTAACTGCCTGGAGATTGAGCAGGCATTTTTAGCCAAGTCCAGATGTTCTGAAGGGGTCATCCACACTATCCAGGCGGCCAGGTGCCCGTCAACGACTAGGATTTATAACTCCACTTGGTGGACTTTTTCCTCCTGGTGTCAGACAGAGGGGTTAGATCCGATACAGGTGTCAGTCCCCCAGATCCTGGAGTTTCTTCAGGCAGGCTTAGTTAAGGGCCTTTTGGCTAATACCTTAAGGAGCCAGGTTGCAGCCTTAGCCTCAGTGTGGGGACTAGGGAAGACTAGATCCCTGTCGTCTCACCCTTTAATACATAGCTTCCTTAAAGGGGCTACCAACATTCGCCCTCTCACGGTGCATAGGTATCCGTCCTGGGATCTGACTAAGGTTCTCCAATCTCTCCCCAAACCGCCCTTCGAGCCTTTGCCCTCGACTTCCTTGCGTTTGCTCTCCTTTAAGGTGGCATTTCTCGTAGCTGTTACCTCAGCACGTCGCGTCTCAGAGCTGGCGGCCCTGTCTGTCCATAAGGATCTATGTATTTTCCATTCTGACAGGGTGGTGCTCCGATTGGACCCTACCTTTGTCCTAAAGGTTAATTCCCTGTTCCACTGGGGCCAGGAGGTGATCCTACCAGATTTCTGTCTGGCCCCTACCCATCCTAGGGAGAAACAGTGGCATCTCTTAGATGTCCAACAGGCCCTCCATATCTATCTGAAACAAACAGCACGGTTCAGGAGATCGGAGGCCCTGTTTGTCTCTTATTTCCCTGCTTCTATGGGAAATAAGGTCTCTTCTTCCACGGTGGGGAGGTGGATCAAGGCCTGTATTAGCAGAGCGTATGAGTCCCAATCCTTACCTGCTCCGAATAGTGTCACTGCCCACTACACTCTTGGCGCAGACACTTCTGCAGCTTGGGCCACTCAAGTACCCATAGAAGAGGTCTGTAGGGCGACTACCTGGGCCACTCCTTCACCCTTTATTAAACATTATAAAATTGACTCCTTTGCTTCTGCTGACGTGGCCTTTGGGAGAAGGGTACTGGAGAGGGTTCTGGGACCAGGCGTCATCCCACCCTCAAGGACGTCCAGCTTTGGTATGTCCCATGCATAGTGGATCATCCAATCATGTTTCCAGAGAAGG
>JAOYMU010000098.1:35207089-35221380 GCA_025802295.1 Psammodynastes pulverulentus
ATCCGAAAAGTTGAAGGGAGCCACGGAAAAAACCGGAAGCACGTAAGGGAGCCGCAAGCCGAAAAAGATTGGGAACCGCTGGCCTAGAATAAAATTACTTTGCGAAATCTCTAAATAGTGGCCACAATAAGATTGCAACGACAGTGGGTTTTAATTATGCTATCCCGTCGATCTTGGAAGGTGACACATTATACCCAATCTTTGCAAGTTTAGCTTCCTGAGTTCTGGTTGCTTAAGGAATTTGTGTATAAATAAATACAAATAATTCTAAAAAAAGAAAAACAAGGAAGACAATTTTTCCGGTCTGGTTATTTGTGTGTATGTGTGTGGTTTTTGGAAGTGGGTTTTTTTTAGTGGACATTCATCCATGACACTTAAAGAATCATCCTGAAGCTTTCTTTTAGAAGCTTCATTGTTTTGAAAACAGGCAGAAGCCCTCAAAGGAAATGGTCAAGGTACAGTAAGTTTATCCTTTACGCAAACTGGCTTTACTTCCACTGCTTTCTTCCTGAGCTAAGCCATGTGTGTCTCAGTGAACTTTTCCTAAAGGACTATTTACAGTGGCTTTCAGGAAATGTCACATTGACCTCCCAGAAGATTATGGAGGAACTAAGATGGTTTCTCAGAGTTTTAAGCCATTTTGGGGGGTCAGCAAGATACCCTCAGAAATAAAATTGTGGTAAGAAATAAGGTTTGAGGAATTAACATTAGTGTGGAGAAAGCAATGTAGTCGTAGTCCTTTCATTTCTGAAGTTTGCCCCTGAGAGTGACATTAAATGGAATTCTGCTCTTTTCCTTTGTCAAACGGTACTTGGCAATATTCGTCGTGTTGCTTTGGAGGCATTTATATCTATTTGGGAGCATTCATCTGAAACTGCAGAGCAGCCCTCTCACTGAGAATGGAAAAATGAAAAGCTTGATGGCTGGCTTTTCTATAATATAGCTCAAGTCTGTTCAAAGTAGTTAGTAATGTGGTGGTGGTTGCCTGAATTCTGTGTCTCTCAGTATGAAAAACAATAATTACCCAGCTTCATTTTGTTTTATTTCTTTTTCTTTGTTTATCTTCGACCAGAACAATTGTTTCCAGACTATATTCAGGAGCCTATTAAAAGTCTGTGAGATTGCTGCAGATATGTAGCATGAACACCAAAATAAAACATCTGAGAGAGATCTCTAGAGCTCATAAAATGTTGCCAGTATCATTTGAAATGTCACGAGATTTAAGACGAGAACATCAAAGTGCCATGAGATTTGGTGATTTTACAAAATTTTCAGCCTTTTAATAATAATAAAAAGGCTCCCATAGACACTATCAGAAAAGTGGCATTTCCCCTGAAAATACAGTACTTTGTCTCTACTTATTTTTAGTAGATTTTTTTTTTCATTTTCTGTATCTTTTTTCCCCTCTCTACATCCTGAATTTATATTAATTTAGCTACTTGGTGATGTTTGTTAATCAAAATTCACTAAATAAATAAAAAATTCTATAAACTTAAAGATATTCAATCCTGCCAAAAAACATTACCCATATAGCATACCCCCAGTCCGTGGACCACCACCAGACCACCACCATAGCATGCTAGAAACCGGGCCACACAAACAAGCAAAGCCCGATCTGCGGGATGTAGGCAGCACACGAAACTGCATCCCCTCCGATCTGTGGAAAAAAACACTTTCCACAGAACCGGTCCTGGTGCCCAAAAGGTTGGGGGTCACTGGCATAAACGGTCTTTGGAAACATTACAATCTACATTAAAGTGTTTTCAGGGTGGACTTGGATAGGATTCAATGCAGATTTTAAAAATAATCCTTTTTGTCCACGCACGGTCTCTCCTGTCAGTTTTGATAAGCTGAGGCAGCGTGTGTATGTGTGACTATGTGAATCATCGGCTTTTGTTGTGACACAGCAGAAGCGCTTCCGTACACCTGAGCTCTGTGATGAAGCAGCAAGAGATTATCAGGAAGTACCCATTCAGCAAGCATCCTTCATTTCTTCCGGGCCTGATAAATCCCAGCAGAGGGTGTGTGTTTGCTGGAGCTGATGAACGTGCTTTGCTTTCTCATAATGTGACGCTTTATGCCTCCTTTCCCTCCATGAATGCACACGCGCGTATGTGTCAGGATCTTTTTCAAGTTGCTCCGAGCATCTTCCCCATAAATACCCTGCCAGGAAGAGAGTGGCTATTACATCCTGTCTTCAAAGCTTGTGTGTGTGTGTGTGTGTGTGTGTGTGTGTGTAAGTGTAAAGAGACTGAAATAAACAGTCTTTTGCCTGTTCATCTCACAGCCCCGTAGCCGTCAAATGTTCCCAGCCAGCCATTGTAGTAAAGCTATTTTCAGAAAGGAGGATCTCCACAAGCATCAATAATAACAAACCTCCATATTTAGGCAGTAGGTTAAACAAATTGAATGTGGAAGGCAAGCCTGCACTGCTGTATTTTAGAGTCAGTAATGAAATGTTAGATGCATCAGCAGCTCAGCGCATAGTCAAATATTTGAAGACAAGCATTATTGTGTCAGATTTGTACCTGTTTCTGCAAGGCATCTTTGGAACTGCAAATTTTGAAAGAGAGATCCATTAGTCCTTTTACAGAATGTAGGTCATAAAGCTTGTCTTTACTAAGCATAGCCTGCAGTCCTAACTTCTTTCATACACATGAAAGCGTAATTGTAAAGTCACTGGGGAGCTAACGTTCTGAAGGCTTTTCTTGCTGTCTTACCTTGATATCCTTAATTGCTGGGCATGAATACCTGTTACAAGCAGACCTACTTATATAATCTTTCCTGGAATTTAGAACCTTGCGTGGTTAGGATTCCATCTCATGGGATGTCGGGTGGAGGGGAGATAATATGCCTAAGTTCCTGCAGCAGTGGGCCACACTTCAGCCATGGTTATCAAAGATACGAGAAGCTGCATGACTAAGTGATGCCACTTTGCTCCCTGGTAATGATGGTAAACGTGTCATGGTTCTAGTAGGTAGTCAAAAGGTTTTAATTTGAACAGCCTTGACTTTATGAATGAATATAGGATGGGAACTAAAAGTCATCCTCTAGGAATTCAGGTAAACACTGATCCATATTACCTGCATCAATTGTGAAAGACATGCAGGGAAAAAAGAGACCAGATGAGCTTTTCCATTTAGTATTGCTAGAGGTCTTTGGTCTCAATCAACTGCATCTCCAAAATCAAAGTACACAATGCAAGGATCTACTCCTTGATTTCATGTACAGGTAGTCCTTGACTTACAACAGTTCATTTAGTGACCATCCAAAGTTACAGCGGCACTGAAAAAAGTGACTTTTGACTGTTTTTCACACGACCATTGCAACCTCTCTGCGGTCAAAATTTAGATGCTTGTCAACTGATTCATGTACATGACAATTGCAATATGTGATCACTTTTTATGACTTTCCGAGAAGCAAGGTCAATGGGAAAGGCAGGTTCACTTAACAACCATGTTACTGACTTAACAACTGCAGTGGTTCACTTAACAATTGGCAATAAAGGTCATAAAATGGAGCAAAAGTCACTTAACAAATGTCTTGCTTAGCAACATAAATTTTGGGCTTAATTGTCGAAAACTACTTATATAATTTTTCTTAAAATTAGGTCAATGCAATAAACTACCTTTCATGCCAGATCCTCAATTTATGATATTATTGCCTAAGTAGAGGGGTTAGTCTTTAGAAGCCGGGGTGGCACAGTGGTTAGAATGCAGTACTGCAGGCTACTTCTGCTGACTGCCACTGCCTGCAATTTGGCAGTTCAAATCTCACCAGGCTCAAGATTGACTCAGCCTTCCATCTTTCCGAGGCTGGTAAAATTGTTGGGGCAATATGCTGACTCTGTAAATCATTTAGAAACGGCTGCAAAAGCACTGTGAAGCGGTATATCAGTGCTATTGCTAATTTGATTGAATATGTATCATAAAAACTAGAGGTCTACTTTAACATTTTATTTCAGGAGGAAACTTAGATAAATAACTACAATCATTTTTAAAATCAGAACAGGATAAAATTTGCAACATAGAATATTACCAGGGAACAAAGGAAATAAAATATGCTGTAGTTCAATGTAATTTTGTTTTCTCTCCCTCCCCCTTAACCCTGGCATTAAATTTATTTGAAAGTTATGTTGATAATAAGTAGTGAAGTATATGAATATCAATATTCAAAAAAATGGTTCAAATACTGTTTAAAAAATTTGGTTCTGTGTTTAAAATGTTATACTAACATAGTTTGAGTACCTCCCAAGGCCATCATTGTAGCCACATATCCAATGAGCCCTGGTGGCACAGTGGTTAACGTGCAATATTGCAGGCTAATTCTGCCCACAGCCTGGAGTTTGATCTTGACAAGGTCTAGAATTTGAACTCTATAACAGACATATATTAAAGCTTTGACTTTTGTGACTGCAATATACAGCTTCAATCTGTCCTGCAATAACAAGACTACTAACTTCTCAAACTGTGCCTTCTTAGAATAAGCCAAGTCCTAAATAAGTGATTAAATATCTGAAGAACTAAGGTTCAAATTCTAGGTTAAAAACAACAATTTGAGTGCTATTTAACACCTACTAATATTTGTGAAGGTGAAAAAAAATGAGCAATTTTAATAACTTGGTATCTTCTTTGTGTTTAATACTTTATCTGCCAAGTCAATATAAACAGCGCCAAGAACTGAGAAACCATTAGTGATGAAAGATGCAAGATTACTGAGGTATCCTACTTACTCCAATAGAGACACTACTCCCAAATTTTAAAAATGAAAACAAGAGTTACATTTGACTCCATGCAAATTCCTAGAATAGATTGAGAAAATTTCAATTTCAGATAAACTGCAGCAGGATGGATTGCTCTAATTAACCTTGGCCTCAGTTCACAATTTTTTATTACGCTCTATCTCTTAATACATAGGTTGAGAGCACTGTTATATGCTCAAAAGTAATTCTGGATGATTGTAAAAGTCATTTGGATCTAACGATTGACCACTCTGCCTTTAAATCAGAGTAATTCTTGTGACTAGATCACCACTGCTTGTTCAATCCTTTCAGAAAAAGAATCTGTAATCACTGGTCCTTGGCAGTTTACAATTTCTTATCCATTGAAATAAGAAAACATGTTGCTGTGGTTTTAAGAACTACAATTGCTTTTAATGAAAAGATTGATGTGTTAATTAATCTCTTACACCTCACAACAGCTTCACCAAATTCAGGAAAGAGCCACTTATTTCTTGCTATCATCGTTCATCTCCCTGTATGAAGCCCTCAGCCTATCTACTTGCAATATTCATCACAATATCCATACATTCTCTAACCTGGGAACTGCTGATTCCTCCTTCTTCAGCTTTGTTTCTTACAGAACTTCCCTTCTGATTTAGCAAAACGGGTCATAGCTATTATTGGATGGGGATGGGAGTGGTGGTGATAAGTTTAATTCACTTTGTATAAGTCTGGCATCATATACATGCATCATTTTTGAATTATGAAGTCTTGGTATGGAAGGTATCCAGTAAGGTAGTAAGGGTATCCATTTAAAGCCAGAATGTATGACATAAAATATAAGGGTTTCCTTAGTTTCTGAATTAGATTTTTGGAGGTAAAAAAAAAAATAATTCTAAAAATATTTAACCAATAAATTAAGAAAGTGAGATTCTGGTTGCTATTGAAAATTTTAAACAAGCCAGAAATTTTTTCAGCATTAGTTGTCTACATGTAGCTGAGTGAATAGCAGCATTTTTGGTTTTTTAAAAATGTTTGACATTTGTTTGTTAAAGCACCAAATAACTGGCATAATTTCTCTTTTACATTTAAAGCTATTTTTGGTTAAACTTGAAAACTCATAAAACTACACAGTAAAACATTCACCAAGTACGTAAAGCAGAAGCCAAGCTTTATTAGAAATTTCCACATTATATTATTTATAGCATAAAAACATAAGGATATCATGAAAGCAGCCATTAAAAAATGAAGAGAAACCGCTTTTTAAAAATTTTGCCATCCTGTGGATTATATTGACCTCTATTGAAATGCCAGTTTTGTAAGCAGAATTGAATTCCTATTTTAAAATCAATTTAATTTTCAGAAGTTTCAAGCAGTTGCCACTGTGAATTCAGAACGAACTTTTAAAAAGTTTTCTTTTTTCTTTACTAAACAAAATTAAAATGTATGAGTAGCTTGTATAATGTTACTTGGGAACTACATTCTAAGTCAAGATTTTTTAAAAAAAGAAACAAAAATGAGCAAAAGGTCTTCCTTTAAAGCTTGCTATAAAATCAAATGAACATGGTAAATCACATTTAATTTGTATGGATATGATGTGCCATAAGTGGATACTTTTAAAGTTTACTTTAACCTCTTTTATATGAGATTATAAATTATATTAATGTTATTTTGTCTTAGTCTTGAATTTGTAAACTCAAAGGTACACTCCGTTTCTGCTTAAAGAAGCTGCATTTATTCCATTTACTTGTACTTCAGCCAGACACAAATTAGATTTTACATGTGGAATTTAATTTCAGTCATATAATTCTGCCCTACTCCTGCGCTTGTGAGATGTGCTTACTGCATATATGCTGCTGATGCTTCAGAATTATGGTTAGAGCGGGTATGCATCAGAACATATATTTGTTGTGCTATTGAATTTGTGAAAAATAGTATGCTTGCTTTTTAAAAATGTTTACAGCACAGCATTCTATTTGAGGGGTCCCCAGCCCCTGGTTCATAGACCGGAACTGG
The DNA here is from genome assembly GCA_025802295.1 of Psammodynastes pulverulentus. Taxonomy (NCBI): domain Eukaryota; kingdom Metazoa; phylum Chordata; class Lepidosauria; order Squamata; family Psammodynastidae; genus Psammodynastes; species Psammodynastes pulverulentus. The sequence continues at coordinate 35,213,826 of JAOYMU010000098.1, forward strand.
TCCACGGCATGCTAGAAACTGGGCCGTAAAACAATCGAAGCCCCCCAGAGTGAAGGCAGCACACGAAACCACGCCCTCTCCAGTACACCGAAAAACCTCTTTCCACGGAACCGGTCCCTGATGCCAAAAAAATTGGGAGCCACGGTTCTATATTAAAATAGTGAAGCCTTTTAATCCCCCTACTTTATTTGAGGATTTTTTGGGGGGAATTTATTTATATTTTTAGTGACTTACTAGTTTGGTTTTGAGCATAATCTCTATCCATCTGGCTTTAAAGAGACCTATTTGTAGCTTTCATTGGGTTAGATTAGCTTTTTGCTATTGCTTGCATACTGAACCTAAAATGATATGTATCTTTTTCTTTCAAAGCTTGAAGAAAAATTCCACAGAAAGACCTACATATCCTGAGCTAATGGTGAGTTTATCTTGTTGAATCCAAGTGTAACATAGATTTTACTCACGCTTTTGAATAAACATGAGGCAGGAAGCATAGTGCCATCCCAATATTTCTGTTCTCGGCCTTTAGCCTTTACAAAGCCAAAAAAAATGTCAGTTATAGAGTTGGTGCCATGTCATAGCTTGCACCTAGCTCTCCCTTGTTGTTTGCCCACATATATTCATCTGAATGCAGAACAACCCAGGCACAGTTTTGAAATCAATGAATGAGGAAGCAATGGAGGATGGGAGGGGAGGGAAGGAGGGAAGGAAGGAAGGAAGGAAGGACTCCCCTTCAAATGCTAAGAGTTGTTTGATGCAGTGTTTTATGAATTAGCATCAGGAACGGATGAATCAGTTGGTTCCTAATTCAAGTCACTTTTGCTTCTGCTTGTCTATAAATTGAAATACACAAATGCACATATGCTCACATACACAAATATGCTTGCACAAACAGAAAGACACACACAATCAAATGGAAAATATGAGCTCTGCTTTTTATTATTGCCACAGTTTTCAATATGTATACTGAGGTATCTAATATATTTTTTTGGGTACCTTATCAAGGCTTTCCGGTGATCTCATTAGGGTTCAGTATTCTTTAAAAGAGAGATATGAGTTTGTATTTTAAAAAACATACAGTACAGCCTTTCTCCATTTTGCCAGAAAACCTGTTTGAATTGTTGCTGTATTAACTCCAGTGTTTCATTGTTCCTGGAAACCAGCAAAAAAACCTACGAGGGCAGCAATAACAGTGGTCAGCAGCCAATTAGAGTGGAGGACTTCGCCTATAATGAAATGAAGCATAGGAGGCAAAATGAACAACACTGCCTGAACCAGCAGAAGTCAGGAAATGCTACTTTTGATGCGGAGCAGGAAACAGTGGGTGGAGGTTGTAATCTCAATAGGCTAGGGGCAGTAGAGAAGCAGTTGTGTGTTTGTGCCCTCAAGAAACAATAGCCCATATTTGCATTGGGGCAACCAGTGCAGACTAAGCACTCAATCATTACATTGAAGAGTTAAAAAAAAAAGTCTGTGGGAAGCCTGCAAACTGATCATGAGGGGAATAAGGTTCTGTCGTGGCCCTCAGGAAGTGTCTCCCTAGCTATTTAAGCCAGTTTGGTGTGTTGCTTACGGCTCCAGGCTAGAAAGTGGGAGACTGAGTTCTAATCCTGCCTTAGCCATGAAAGCCAGCTGGGTGACTTTGGGCCAGTCACGTTCCCTCAGCCCAACATAGGAGGAGGAAGGTGTGTTGTATGTATATGTTCGCTGCTCTGAGTTATTTGTAAAAATAATAAAGGCAGGATACAAAACAAACAAACTAACAATATGGATTTTTTAACTGGGAACTTTTGTCACCTTCCACTCATCGCTTTCTTTTCTTTTCTTTTTTAGCAACACCCCTTCTTTACCTTTCATGAATCCAAAGAAACAGATGTGGCTTCTTTTGTCAAACTCATCCTGGAAAACTGAAAAAAAAAAAATGGACTTGTACATTATTTTATTCTTCGATGGACTGGTGGGATTAAGGAGGAGGGGGTCATGGTAGGACAGCCTTCATTACAGGAAAGCCAGAGGAGAACTTAACTGGTGGCCATTTTCCTTTTATTTTTTTTGTAAAATCCTAATCTCCTTCCCTTGAAGGCTTTTTTAAAAGGTTCTTTGGTATTCGTAGCGATATAGAATGAACTGATTAGTGAAATGAATTTTAATAAGGTTGTCAACCATAAACAAAAAATACGCAAAACAACGAGTGATTTAAATGATGATATTTTAGGGCTCTCTAACCAACCTCTCGACTAGCCATACTTAATTTTCTGTCAAATCAGATTTCTTTTGTTTATGGTAATAGGTGCTACGGTAGTTATGAAGTTTGATATAGAATTATATTTTGTCCTTACTATTATTTTAATATTTATGTTACGCGCTTGATTTTTAATAGAATTCTTGTTTTTGTTTTTATGTGAGACAGTGGACAATAATGACAGCTGAAACAGTGAAGTTACAGAAAAGAGTATTTATAGTGCTTTGTAGGAAAAGGAAGAGGAGAAGGCATGGTCCATTTATGTCATGGATGACTAATTTACATTGAAATAAGAGTTTGGTTTGTATGTTACACCAGCAATGCCTGAGGAAGTCTACATCATTCCCTAGGATATATCTGAAGATTGTTTTGGCGAGAACATCAGCAGGATGCAAAAAGAAAAAAGAAAGGAAGAAAATGATTTGTTGGATGAGATTATTATTCCAGTGGTTTGATTTAAAACTGCAGTTTCTATAAACAATTATACCCTTAAGATTAAGATTCTATCTCAGTATCAGGATCTGTGGGATTAACAGTGGGAGTGATGTATTTAAAAGTTAGTGGAAAAATCAAAAGCAGCTTTAGACGTTTTGATTGCTGCTTAAATGATGACGATTCTCGAGATCATGGCCAACCAAGGAAGAACTCTGTCCATATTAGCTTAGTAGAGACTTTTGTGCCTTTGAATGAAAAAAAAAAAGGCTTCACAAAGGAAAGTGGGACTAAGAAGGCCTAGAGATGTGGGCTTTACAACAGGGGGGGGGGAATCAAGAAATGAGAATTTTTTTACTAGTTTTAGATTGTTCTGAGAACACTGAGCTTGCTTTGGACTCTCAGGTGTCCCATAGTGGTCTTCTTCTCACCTACATGAATCTTTTTTTTCCCTTACTTCTTCCTGAAGAAGACCCACCTATATCTCTGGCGGGACTATGACAATTCAGCACTGGCAGCTCGCCATGGCCAACTTGCTACGGCCATCTTGCCGCAGGACAACTCGCTGTGGGACAAGAGTTACACTAATATCAAACAAATGGTGGGATAATTAAAGAAAGGATGCAAAATTGAGGGATGAATGTGAATGGCAAAAAATATTTTTTATTTATTTTAAATAATTATAAATAGAATTGTTAAATTGCCCTGTGGCGAGTTGTCCTGCAGTGAGTTGGCCATGGCAAGTTTGCCCGCTGCAAGTTGTCTGTGGCAAGTTGGCCCCAGTGAGTTTGCCGCAGCGAATTGTCTGTGGCAAGTTATCCCATTCTCATCTCTGGCACACATTAGACTAGTCTCTGTCTGAAAACAAAAGATAGAACAGAAATTACTTAATAAGCATTATTTCCCTCATCTAACACGAGCAACAGCAAAAACACACTGGCTAAAACGACTTGATTTTTCATTCGGAAGTGGTTGTCATAGATTTTGTTTTAACATACGGAAATGGCAATTTGTATGTCTCACTTCACGATACACTGTTTTTAATTAGGGTTGTTTCATAAATAAGACCGGGTCTTATCTGATGAAAATAACTGCAGTTCTCCTGTGATTTCCACAACAACTTTTTGTTCAAGAAGCATTTCTGTTTCCTCCTGACAATATTAATTCTTCCCAGTGGTTCAAGTGGTGATGTTTGTTCACGCCAAATGGAGCTTGTGGGTATAGTAGGAACGCATCCAAGGTCTTCGAGGTATGCTGGCCAATATGTTGTCAACATCTTCCACATCTGCAGAGCATCAAATTGGGGAAGAGCCAGTATATTAGTATTGATAAGGTGGCTTTTTGTCAAAAGACATTTTGATCCTGCTTTCTGGCAGTCTGTATTTTACAATGTAGCTGGGTTTTTTTTTTTTGCGGAAGTCCACTGGAAATTATTTAGAAGATGTTTAATTGCAGATAAAACACTAAAGATCCTTCCCTTTCATTGTATGTTTTTTCAAAGCAGAGAACCTTATTTTACATGTCTGGTTACCTTCCCTGTCCCCCCCTAGTTGATTCTTAGCTGCTGTGATTGATTGTCTTCAGCTGCAGCTAAAGCTCAGCCAGCCAGATTTTAGAACTATTTCCAGCATCTATTCTCACTTTGAAAAACATGTCATTTAAAACCCACTTTGGGGGTTTCCTATAAACGGATCTGACGCTTGCCATAGAGATCGTTTTGCTGCCTTTTTTCTTCTTTTTGGAATAGAGAAGCCCCATTGGCTATTACATCCTCCTGACCTCAGAACACCTTTATCGGAGTGCTGTGGTAACAGGCAGGCTGGATTCAGGAGATCAAATTGGGGCTTAATAGGCAATATTAATATTCCCATTGGTTTCCAATAGCTGGAGCATGCCGGTGATGTCTGCAGTTAAGTCTGACTGGAAAGAATAACACTGCACACCTCATGCTTTGTTTTAGGAATTAGAATGCAGTGTTTGTGAGCTCTTTTGTCAGGTCTGTCCAAATATAATTCATCTCTTGGCAGGTACACAAACCCTACCACAGTTATAGAATAAAACGTGCCTAACATCTGTATTTTCTATCCCTCATTTAAAGCTTTGCTTGTCTTCGTTATTTAAAAGTTCTCATATCATGTTAGTGAGCATAATTCCCCTCAAATGTTCACAGCCCTTAAAATGCAGTCCGAATTTACGTCCATTTTCTAAAGGATGATAGATTAAAAATGGAAAAGAAATAACTGATCAGATTGTCTCCTGAAAACAGGGCAAGAACTAACGGGCTTAAAAGAAGACATCACCCATTCAAGTGTATGTATGTGTGTGTGTGTGTGTGTGTGTGTGTATATACACAAACACACACACACTTGCACGTGTACCTCCAGAGCGTTCTGAAATAGATCATCCTGCTTGAAGTTGTTACAGAGCCTTCATTTTTATAGGCTGTCATAATAAATAAATACAACTGACAGATACCCATTATGTGTTTTATACAGAAAAATGAGCCCTTCATCTGCTGATGTTTTCCAAGTCTTTCAATATTTGAAAATGTTTCTGGGATTCGGGAAGGCTCTATTAGTGCAATTCATCTGTTCTAGTAAATGTTAACAGAGCAGGAATCCAGGGCTGCTGTGACTGATCTTTAATTTCAGCATTCTCAGCTGTCTTAGGTTTGTTAAATTACTTTGGAATAATTATTTTTGATGGTTATGTGGATTGGGGGCACGGCTATATGCAAACTGGTGATCTCCTGGGTTTCTTTCTTTTTTTTTTTCTCCTCTGTAAAACAGTGCTGAAAAATTGGCCATAATGGCATACATTTTAGAAACGAATATAGATAACTATTGAAACCAAGCAAGAAGTAGCTGGCAGAGGCTGATGCATGAAGCAAAATCCTATTATTAACACCAGAACATTTTGCCATGCATGATAGCAAGCTAGTAAACAATGCACTGGACATTTGCAATAAAGTTGTGTGTCCAACTTTTGGATTGTGTATCCTAAAAGCTTATGAAGCAGGAATGCTCATTTTCAGTATTGCTTAGAACAGTGAAGGAAAAGGTCTGGCTTTGAGGCTCTCACAGATGTGCATTTGCACACTCTGTTGCCTTCTTATTTGAACTGAAAGGTAATTGCTGAATTTTTCTCTACAGGGTATTGCTTTTGTCATCTCATGCCACACTCTACTTGATGGTTTCCTCCTTTCAGATGTAGACCATGATAGCATAACTCATTCCTCCATTAAAAACAAAAGAATCTAACTTTTTTTCCCAGCCTCTTAATTACTTTGGGGTTCCTTTTTTCTGAATGCTATGAATTCTTCCACTGAGGTTCCTCATCACACACAACTTGTTCGGGGAAGCAACCAATGAATTAAAGACAGCCTGGTGTGCATTTATTTAGGGAATGAAGGAAATATTTTCATGGATTCTGATTTTCATACAGTCTCCAGGCAAACCTCAGAAAAGGCCTTAGAAATTATGTTTGTGTGATTCTCCCCCCCCTCTTATAATGTGGAAAGTCTTTTGTTTTCTTTTGTTTTAAAGGAACATTTCTTTAACTAGAAAATCTATCTTTCCACTGAAGGAAATAACGTGGGGATGGGTTGCCGCATTTTATGTTTTAAACGTTGACTAATATTTATTGGTCAATGTTTTTTTTTTTTCAAAATAGGAAAATTAAATGCTCATTCTTATGTCACAAAACTATTTTTCTATGTCATAAAACACAGCCTAATTAACTCCAGACCCTGGAGTTAATAAAATAAAATAAAGAGATAGAATAAATCCGTTGAACTGTAAAGCTTCATATAATTATGAGTAACTTAATCCATGATTCCATGGGACTAAAACGGATTCTTTTATTTCCATTTAATTTCTTCCCAAAATTAAAATTTTGATTCTCAATTAAGGTAATATTTCCTGAACCATAACATTTGCTGTTTGCCAATGTACAAATATATGTAGTCGGGGTGTGTGTGTGTGTTCTGGCCCACATATTCTGCTCCTCAGTTTGAGTCGGTTGATGATGTTCAACCATAACGTTAAGGCCTTTTAATGTTCGTACAGACAACAGCAGATCTTGGCTAGTCTGCTGTTCTTTGTGGGATTTGGAGCCTGTAAATTTGCCGTTGCTGCATTTTCCCAAACAGTGGTTTCATAATGGACTTGACAGATTAGCTGAAATAGTACATCTGATACAATTGACTGATCTACTGGTTGCTCTTATTTTTCTTTCCTAATTGTGCGTAAATTTGTACAATTGGTATTCAGAGCTTCTCAACTCTGACCCACACCAGGGCATCTGGAGTGTGAGATACTCCAAATTGAAACAGGAAATGGAAAGTTTTATACAGAACTCCCAAGCAAGAGTTTTTAGTTACCTCTATGCAGTATGTAATGGAGTGAAAGCCCACAATCTGTTCCTTATGGCTTTCTGTTGTAGGTAGCAAGGCAGTGCTGAGTTACATGGGATAGTTTTCTCCAAAGCACTATGAAAAGAAAAAAGCCAGTCTCCACTCAGCATAGCATTAGCAGATAGTGGCAACATCATATAATGTTATATATACAGTATGATATTATATTATATTATATTACATGATAGTAGTATCCCAGTATTTGAGCGGCTATTACAAAGAAGAAAGGATCAACTTATTTTCCAAAGCACCAGAGGGCAGGACAAGAAATAATGGATGGAAACTAATCAAGGAGAGAAGGAACCTGGAATTAAGGAGAAAATTCCTAATAGGACAATTAACCAGTGGGACAGCTTGTCTCCAGAAGTTGTGGGTGTTTCATCACTGGAGGTTTTTAAGAAGAGACTGGAGAGCCACTGGTTTGAAATGGTATAGGGCAGGGATGTCCAAACTTGTCAGCTTTAAGACTT
>JAOYMU010000098.1:35436326-35452139 GCA_025802295.1 Psammodynastes pulverulentus
CATTGCTTTTCAGAGGGAGGGGGGCTTCCAACCTTCTCTCCTGGATCCTTCCACAGTCATTCTGCTCCGGAGCTCAAGAAGGCAAGAGGTCTTTTTATTTTTTGATCCCCTTTCTCCTGCAGATCGCGCGCCCTTCCGAGCTGCGGGGGGGGGGAAGGCCGCCCCCCCCCGCGCTCCAGGACGCTCCGCTTTGCCGCTTACCGCTGCTGTCTCCATCTCCTTGCTCTCCGGTCACTTTCAGTCCTTTAATATTTCAAGAGGCCGCTGCTGCCTGGTTTAAAAATGCCCCAGTTCCTCTGGGCACAGTGGCACAGCGACGGCCATGGTAATGGCCGCCGCCTGACACCGCCACACCTCGAGGAGCCTTGGGCGCATCAGCATTGGCCGCGTGGCCCTGGGATTCGGCCGCGGACCCCTGACAAAAGCCGCTCTCGATGGCAGGTGCCTCGATACCAGGGCGCCCGGCCCCTGGGGGCCTCCCAGACAGTGGGTTGCGGGCGCTGGGGGCGAGCTAGCCACACCAGCATCCGGCGCCACTGGAAACCGGAAGTCGTCCCCAAAGTTAAGGTAATTTTAAAAAATACTGAGTACAGATGGATATTTCAATTACTCTTTGTCATCATTGAAGATTCTAATTCTATGAGAAATCACCTTCTAGAGAAGTCCAAAGTATTTGGGCATATATGCAGATGTGATGCAGATATTTAAAAGCGAAGCAAATGCCATTCAACAGTCTATGTAATTCAGGATTCAGCTCAGATATTTGTGAGCCTTTTGTTTCAGAGAATGCATTTGTGTAGCAGGTGTTTTAGTAGTGAAGCTTCTATAGATGTGGGGAATTTATCTGGTTATATTCGCTATTTACAGGGCAAATGCTCTTTTCTTATCAGCATGGTTTTTCTAATACCTGTAATCATTTTGAAAAAAAGTGCCAGAAATGTCAGAAAAAACATTTTGTTTGCAATGAAATGAACAGGAAGGTTCTGAAATAGTAAAACATGTATGATGATTAAATATGTGCCTCACATTTGAAAGGGCTCAAAACATATAGTCTTAAGTGCTATTTCTGTATGGTGGCAACAGCACGTTTATTTCATAAACATGCACACAAAACATGAGCAACAAATATCTAGAATGAAAAAGATGCATCTCCAGGTATAGTTAATAACTATGTTTTTATAGTTTAGTTCACGAACTTTAATACACTACTACTGCATGGGAATATCTGAGTCAATTACTTAAGATGGATTCTTTTATGGATACAGTTGTGGTCTACATCTCTACAGCTGAAATTTCAGAGTCTTCAGTTTTAGGTCCCCGTTGTCTACATGACCCTTTTATCAGCATGTTTTCTACTATTGCTGAGTGCCATTATCAGTCTACTGTTTGTTTAAATGCTTCTTTCCAAGCACAGTGATGAAAGAGAAAACTTACTATATTAATAGAATTCAACTCACATAACATGATATGTTTAAACCCACAATCTACAAGTTACTTTGTTCTTCAGGAAGCCACTAATTAACTTTAAATATCACAGTTTGGTCCTATATCAGAAGTGGTATTCAGCAGGTTCTGACCAGTTCTAGAGAACTGGTAGCGGAAATTTTGAGTAGTTCGGAGAACCAGTGGTAACCTTCTCCCAGGAGTGGGGAGGGAATGGAGATTTTATAGTATCCTTCCCCTGCCATGCCCACCAAGCCACGCCTACAGAACTGGTAGTAAAAAAAATTGAATTTCATCAAAAGGACTACTAAACCTTTGGTATCTTAAGTTTGAGGAATGTATTGCAGCATAACTTTCATAAATTAATCAGGTGAAATGACCGTATTTCTTGACAGAATTGACAGTATTGTCAGTATTTCTTGTAATGACTCTACAAAATGCTATAAGATCTCCTTGTACTTTCTTGTAAATTTCATTCCACTTCATTTCTGTACAGTTGTCCCCAATCCCCAGCAGTGAGATGACTAAAATGTTGCAATGTCATTTATTTAACAGATAACAAGATAACACATAATCAGAGTTGGAAGGGCCTTGTAGGTCATCTAGTGCAACCCCCCACCAAAGCAGGAGACCCTACACCATTTCTGACAGATGGCAGTCCAATCTCTTCTTTAGAACTTACTTTCAAAGAAACATGCGTGATAAAGTTAGGCAACTGAATCTGCACTGGTGGGCCAGATTGACTTGCCCATGTGCCCTCAGACAGCTGGAGGTAAAAAAGCCTGATGGAATAGAAACTTTATTCTCTGATGCCTTTGATTTCTCTGGGTATGTTTCTTTCTGTACTTTCCTCCTCCTCTCAGTTCTTACGGTAATAAATGCTTAATTCTCAGAGTGTTGGAGAGAAGGCGATTGAACAAATTGCATTATGTTTCATTACTTTGAGATTTGTTGTTATGTGTCACTTGGTAGTGTATATTAATAAATAAGCAGCATCTTGATGAGTTTGCCCCAGGTCATTTCTACCCAGGTTTGTGTTTGTTGTGTCAGCACAGAAGAAAGATGTAGTGTGGTTTTCTAAACTTTTTGTATTAAACTAAACTTGAAAAAAAATATATTTTATAGCTGGATCACTCTTTAAGTCACCCAATATTATTATTTAATTAAGTTTAATTTGCTAAAGCGATAGTCCTGTTACTAACATGGCAACCCTATGCCTGTTTGCTCAAGAGTTAAGTCCGCCAATGTTTGACTGTGCTTATTCACCAATTCACTTAGTAGAATCAAAAGATGTGGTAGAATTACTGAAGCCTACTGTCCTATAGAGTCCTATAGAAAGGACTTGTGGTATTTTCCGGAATAAGGAAACATATGCCTAGTCCTCAACTTGCAACAATTGAGATCAAAATTTCTGTTGCTAAGCAAGGCAGCTGTCATGTGAGTTTTGCTCCATTTTACAAACTTTTTTTGCCACAGTTGTTAAATGAATCACTGAAGTTAAGTGAATAGGTTTAGTGGTCATTAAGTGTATCTGGTACCAATCTCCCCCCCCTTGATTTTATTTGTCAAAAGCTGTCTGGAAGGGTTACAAATGGTGATCACATGACCTCAGGATAATGCAACTGTCACAAGTACAAGTCAATTGACAAGCGTCCGATTTCTGATCATGTGACTATGGGAATGTTGCAATCGGCATCAGAGTGAAAACTGGTTGTAAGTCATGTTTTCCAGTGCTGTTGTAACTTTGAGAGGTCACTAAAAAAACAGTTGTAAATCGAAGAATACCTGTAATAGAGTTTAGTGAAAAGGTTCTCTCTAAAGTTCAGCTGAAAAAATAAAAATAAAATAAAGTAACATATGCATCAACTTCTATCGGGAATACATTTAGAAATCTTAAAGCAGAATTTGATGGAGAGTCAGACAGGTGACCTCAATTCAGGGCAAGTTGTTGAGGTTTCCCTCACTGTGAAAGCCTCTCTTTAAAATGTATCCTTCATCCCTGGCTGTAAAAAAACCCCAGAAACAAAACTTAGTTCTGGGTCTGGGGAGAATGTGTTGCGTGCAGAGTGTTAAAAGTACCAAAGCAAAACACTGGGTTCATTGTGAAACCTTTGGGCGAACAGTAGCAAGACATCCAGGAAGAGAAGTCAGGGGAACAACACTGAAAGGATAGAAGGCTGTAAATCATTAGAATACTGATTGGACTGCTTTACGTTTCTGCCAAGATATTTCGGGAACTGATATGAAAAAAGATGAACCAGCTAGAAGGTGCACAAGAGGAAGGCCAGCCAGGTAAGAGGGATGCTTTCCTCTCACCCACCAGGAAAATAGGATGCAATTCATAACACTATAAAGCAGAACAGTAAACCCATACTTACTACTTAATGTGGTTCATGATAATTGAAAAGCAATCTGGAAAGGTATAATTGACCTATTTAAAATAAATTGTTCTGTAAATATACCAATGATTTAGCGTGAATGGGAATAATATGTACTTCATATGACTACAATTGCAGCTTTGCTGAATCGGCTTCACTTTCAGCAACCGCCTCCCTCAGCCCCCAATTGCTCCTGCCATTTTTCCTCTGATTATTTAGCCCAGAGACTCCCTTCTTTCATTTGCCTACAGGCAATCTCTATTAAAAGCAAGATCTTTTCCCTTGAGGCATCACGCTAAAGTTATTTTTTATTTCCCACTCTGCCAAGATGGAAGTACTTTTGCAAGTTTCTAGGCTGCTTTAGATGCAGCTAGATAACACAGAGAATAGTTTTGCTTTGAAACAAAGTCTGCATAAACCCCTTATTCAGAAAAAAAAATCACATTTTTCTTCCCTCTTAACCTTGCGGTGTGACTTTTGAAATCTAGAGCATCAGTTTTTTAAAAAATAAAATAAAATAAAATCTTTGCATATTGTGGTTGATGGGGTGACATCCGGGACACCGCAGCCCAGTTTCTAATGATGGTTTGAGCCAATGGTGGGATTCAAATAATTTAACAACAAGTTTGTCATGGGAGGCATGGCCCATCCCCGTCCTCCAGCTCCCCCGCACATGCAGGATGAGTCTCCTGCGACAGCCAATCTGACCTTGGGCAAACCAGTTGTTAAATTATCACCACCCCATGGGTGGGCTGCTGGGGGTTTGCAGGTGTTTGGGAGATCCTCTAAGATTCTTCACAGTTTGGAGAACCCCCAAATCCCACTCCTGGCTGGCCCCGCCCATACCACCCCGCCCTTCCCAGAAGTCCCCCCATGATCCATTTTGGATGCAGATAAGTGAAGGGCACATGCAGAGACTCAGGGGGAGGAAAAAACAGGCCTCCCGGAAGTTTGGGAAGGCCAGAATCGGGCCTCTGGTGCCTGGGGAGGCTGTTTTCGCTCTCCCAGAAGCTCAAGAAAAGCCTCCGGGAGCCCAGGGAGGGCAAAATCACCCCACCCACCCCCCACCATGGTGCAGAAGGTCAACTAGGCCATACTCACCATGGCCATGCCCACCCAGCAACCGGTCAGAAAACCCAGTAAAATTTTTGAAGCCCACCCCTGCACCACCCCCTGCTATCAAAGTGGATCCTGGGTGCTACGCTGCAATGGAGAAACAGGAAACAGAGTGGCTGGCACAAGGGTAGGAGGAGCAGGGAGAATAAAAAGGGAAAGCAGCCTTCTCCTTCCCTGAGCAAATAGCTCAGGGTCAATTCCACACAGGAACATACAGACCCATCTGAGATGAAGGACTATTCTACAAAACATCTCCTCTAGCAAGGCTGAGTGCCGAAGAATGGGTGCTTTTGAATTGTGTTGTTGGAAGGAGATTCTTGGAATGCAAGGAGATCAAACCAGTCAATTCTGAAATTCTTTGGCCACCAAATGAGAAGAGATGACTTATTGGAAAACTTATTGGAAAAAGGAAAAGGAGATGGCAGAGGATGAGATGATTAGATAGTGTCATCAACACAATGAACATGAATTTGAAGAAAGTCTGGGAGACAGTGGAGGATGGGGGGAGGGGCTGGTGTGCTATGGTTCACGGGGTGGTGAAGAACCAGACTATCTATCTATCTATCTATCTATCTATCTATCTATCTATCTATCTATCTATCTATCTATCTATATTCATACCAAGGCTCTTTCAAGACATCAAGCCCTACTGTCTGAGGCAGTTGTTTCACTCTACTTAATGAAGGGGCTGACTCTTTGTGGACCTTATGGAGATAAGGCCATTTCTGAACCTATCTCCCTCTCTTTGTAATGGCCCTCTTGGGCAAGCCAGCTGTGTCTTAAATGAAAAAAAGACTTTGTGGTGCTGCCATGGGACATCTCTGCTTGTACTTAGACCTAGAGGATGTCCCTGAAACGGATGTCCTTGGCAGAATATTTCCAGCTGGAAAAAGGGACGATAAGATTAGAATGCCACACACACACACACACACACACACGGACACACACATTACCCAAATGAAGACGATTCTTCCTGTTTTTCATTGATACCTTTATATTCTTGTCCAATTGCACCAAAATCAAACATTTTAGAAGGGTCAATTTCCCTTCCCCAAGCCTATTTCCTCTGCTTCAGCTCAGCCCTGAGCAAGTCCCAATCTCTCTCTTATAGTGTAAAAATAAATTTTGAACTCAAGGACATTTTTAATTAGAAGCAGGGGAACTGCCGAGACTCTCCATTGAAACTCACATGAAGAATGGGAGCTCACAGAAAATACACACAGATTATTTTAATTGTCTGCCTCCGAAAAGGCTGGCATGCTGTATATTTTTAGCGCGCCGCATTTCTATATCCTTTTCAAACACTTGCAAGTCACATCCTCTTCTCCAACTGATGCTTGAAGTGTTGCCCAAATACACAATTACAAATACACAATTACAAAGTCAATTAAAACCCAGTCCCTGTTTTATTTTATTTTTTTTAAAAAGCATACATAGGTTTTAAAAATAATTCTAAAATACAAACTAAAATGAAAACAGACCCAATTGACCAGACCAGAACATGAAAACCAAATTTAGGGGGAGGAGAGGGAGGAGAGTGGGCCAGAAAACAATCCATTTTTTAAAAGGCTTGAGCAAAGCCACAGCAGCGATTTAGAATTTAGCTGAACTTCAGCATGCAACTTTGTCCTCCACTCTCCTATTATGCTTTTTTTCTTCCCTTTCTTGGAAATATCCGATACTTAATGCGGAAGCACAGACCTGAATGTCTGCCAGAGGTATTGTGAAGTGCCAGTTTGTCCTCAATGCTCAATGAGCTGTGGGAGCCAAGGTTGCTTAGCACCTCATAGAATCGAGATCGCAAGGAAGAAAGGCTAGCTGTACTGTAGCTTTTGGAGATAGGGCGCATACGTAAATAAGGAAATTAAGAAGGACATAAGTTGGTTCCACTTCAGTGAACCTCAGTGGTCGTAGTAGCAAGCAGCTTGTACTGATGGTGCATCTCCCTCCTTGGCCAACCTAACTGGTGAGTGAACTAGGGACCTATATGGTAATAGATGTGTTGAAAAAAAAACTGGGCTTCGTAGAGGTGGGATAAATAAATGTTATATTCTTTTCTCAACTTTGCACAGAGAGCGCAGGCAAATTGCCCTTACAAGAGGATGGTCCAGTACCACTGCATAGTAAACTAATGACGAGGATAAAAAAAAGGAGAGTAGGACACTCTACTATGAAACAACTAAGGCCATCCTCTTTAGATTCAAAACTATGGCGAGACCGTAGTTTCATTGACAACAGAGAAGAATCCATGGGGTAGAAATTTTGTGTCATGGCCAAGGAGTGAAGCTTTCCACTTGCATCTGATAAAGAGCAGTTCTTTAGCATATTAAACATCCTTGAGCTTTCTTTGGGGCATGTTGCTCTTCAGTAGTTCAAGAGGTGAGACTTGCCCAGAAATCAAATCAAACTGATCTTTATTGGGCTCATTTACCAGAATAAATGTGCACTGAAAGAAATAGTTCCAAATAGAATCTTGGTTGTTTACCCTTGTTGCTATTTATTGACCTTAGTGTTTCTGGAAGAGGTAAGGGCATTGGTAATAAACACCGAGTAACTGGTATAATCAGAATTTCATTAGGGATGTTCTCTGAGCTTAACTTTAATGAAATTGTATCTCGAGAAACACAGATCATGGAATACTTGGAACTGAAAAGCTGGGGAAGAAAGCAAACAATCAGCCAGCAACCCCCCCCCCCCCCTTTCAAAAGGTAACATTAGTTTAAAGGTTGCTGTGGAAGAACAGGGAACTGTAACAGAAAGTGATGAGTTTGTTAGTGAGAAAGTATAAATGTGCAGTAGCAGTAAGGAGGGAGAATCTTGGACCTAGAGAGAGTAAAATTTAGAGAATCTGCTCTTCTGTTTTGCAAAATATATTCCCACATTTTTCTCCCCTTTTCAACATTACACTATGGATTTCCTATCATTCTGCAAGCCAGCTTATTAATTGGTGACTTCCATTGGTTCCATCTCCTCTTAATCCTCCAAAACTCTTAGCAGGTATCATGGTCTCTCTTGTACAGTTGTCTCTTCCTCCTCCCCCCCCCCCAGCTCCTTGATCTGCCTGTCCGAGCTTGTCCCATGATGAAATAATTCTCTTGCTCTTGGTGTTTGCTGGAAGACTATCTTCAATCTCCTACCTTCTTTTAGGTGAATCCTTTAGCTGTCAGACTCAGATAGTCTTGTGCTAATTTTGGTATAAAGAGTTTCAATAAATACCGAGTAGCTTATATTACCAGATCCTTGTGAGGACTGTTCTCCGAGTACGCCCCTTAATGCTATCTTACTATTTCAGGAAACAGATATTGATTCAGAGCCCAGCAATAGTATTTTCAATTAATGTCTGGGCAAACATTCTTATTCTTTCCTTCCTTCTACTATGGTTTTCTGCAGATTCAAATGCCTACAGATAAACAAGCATATTGCCCCAAGGCCATAACCGCAACCAACTTGAATTCTAGGCAACTAGAAGAAAGAAATGTTTACATGGGAGCCCTGAGAGGAAGTAATTGAAGCTGGAGTTTCCAAAACACACAACTGGTGACTATTGACATTTTAGTAATAAGATGTGGAAAATTGGATTCATATTAATTCCAGCTTTAGATTCCACTAGCTTACGCATCTCCGAGAAATTCTGTGAACGTTAACTTGAACCAAATACGTAAATTACATGCTCATACAAAAGAAGGGGAAAAAAAGAAAACAAAACTTAAATGTTACATAAATTTTAATGAAGAGTTTTCTAGGATCAAGAAAAACCTGGGTGAAATATGTGACACTAATACTTTCCAGAGACCTTTCTGGATTTTTTCTCTCTCGTTAGAGTAGCTATCAACCAGAAACTATATACTAAGTGCATAAGTTAGGGGAAAAGTTATGTTTGAATATATGAGACATTGACACAGACAGAGTTTAGACAGATTCTTCTAATATCACCTGTTCTGGGGTTTTTTTTTCCCTCTCTTTGATTCAACAGACCAGCACATACTTTTGGTATCTTGAAAGTAAAAAGTTCAAATTTAAGTTTTGTAAAATTTCTACACAAACATTTGTTCATATTTTATGCCTTTTCCTTAATATCTTTATTTTCAATAATTTTCCCCACATGCCTTTTAGTCTGCATTTTTAATGAAGTTATTCTATTTTTTTTTCATAATCAGAAAGCAGCAACAAAAATTTGGAGAAATATGAAAATAGAAAGAATTATGTATCAACATGTGCTTTAGTATAGGAAATGTAAATTAAGCTAGAGCGTGTTAAACTATCTGCTCATTTTATTTGGTTTTAAGTCAACACTTTAATATTATTTTGTAAAGAAGATGGAAGAAACCTCTTGTTTAGGAATAGGCAAATCTGTCAATTTGGTAAGCTTCCTATATTTGGTTTTTTAAAAACCTCATATTATTTTCTTCCCATTTCCAAAGAAATGTTCTACTTCCTGTTAATTCTGCTCTAAAACAAGGTGAACATACTTTTCAGCTACCTGTACCTTTCTTAATCAGTAGATACAGCTTTTCCCAACGTGAAATGCTGTATTATTATGTAATGAGTCTGATAAGAAAAAAAAGGTGGCAACTGTAATCAGAACATCAAGAACATTGATGATGATAAGGATACAACCTGAAAGGGAGATTAAAGAAGTTTATAGCAGGTATTCTGGAAGGGGGAATTGGCATACACTTTTCACACAATGTGTAGTTCATTTATCAATATTGTGATCAATGCATAGCCATAGAATTGCAAAGATACATTCATTTCTAAATACGGAAATTTACGCCTAAATGTCTTTTTCTTTGTAAAAGAAAGAAAGAGTAGGGTGAAGGAGGAAAAATATTAAAATATTATGTTTAACAACAATGATTTCTGAGTTCTTTGAAGAAAAGAAGAGTCTCAATGATGACATACTGTTTAGACTATTCCATAGTTCTAATAATGCAAATGGTTTCTGGAAGAGGTAAGGGCATTGGTAATAAACACTGAGTAACTTGTATAATCAGAATTTCATTAGGGATGTTCTCTGAGCTTAACTTTAATGAAATTGTATCTTGAGAAACACAGATCATGGAATACTTGGAACTGAAAAACTGGGGAAGAAAGCAAATAATCAGCCAGCCCCCCCCCCAAAAAAAGAAGTTAACATTAGTTTAAAGGTTGCTGTGGAAGAACAGGGAACTGTAATAGAAAAAGTGATGAGTTTGTTAGTGAGAAAGTATAAATGTGCAATAGCAGTAAGGAGGGTGAATCTTGGACCTACAGAGAGTAAAATTTAGAAAATCTGCTCTTCTCCTGTATTGCAAAATGCCCTCATTATAGATATATTCCCACATTTTTCTCCCTCTTTCAACATTATATTATGGATTTCCTATCATTCTGCAAGCCAGCTTATTAATTGGTGACTTCCATTGGTTCCATCTCCTCTTAATCCACCAAAACTCTGGTTTTTCCAATTGAACCCGACTTCCGACTTCACTTACTTCATTAAGCTCTACTACTGAAAACATACTTTGTAGATAGCTTTGTAGGCCTTAAATATCCTGTTCCTCCTTTCTTCTCCCTCCCTCTCCATACTATTAACTATCTATGAAAGAATATTAAAAAAAATAAGATGATACAAATGGAAGAATCAGCTATAGGTAGTGAAATACTGGTGGATAAAAAAACAATCTGAAATATCATAACATATTCCAATGCATCATTAGAAGCTTCTGATATTTCATATCATTTTTTCTTATCTTTTCTTTTTATTATCAACAGCCTAGAAGATGGCTGGCTGGTTTGATTGAGGTGGGGCTTATAATTAATTGATCACAGGCAGTTAAAGGTAGATCTCTGATTCCCGCTTCAGAAGAATGTCTAATTAAATTATGCCTCCCACAGAATAACTTTGCATTCAAAAAAAGAGGCTTTAATTTTAAGTGGAAATCATTCTAAACCTATTATTTTATTTATAGAATTGTGTCGCATCCAAAATTGATTAGAGTTCATATCTTAGTTTAAAGTACATGTACAGTATTAATTTACCATTAAAAAAAAACTATCTACAATCATTCTAGCAATTTGAACTGAGTTAACCAAGCACTTTTTTGCTTAAAGTTCAACCCACTGTGTTCCAAAGGCAGTACTTCAGTGGGAA
Source organism: Psammodynastes pulverulentus (assembly GCA_025802295.1). Classification (NCBI taxonomy): domain Eukaryota; kingdom Metazoa; phylum Chordata; class Lepidosauria; order Squamata; family Psammodynastidae; genus Psammodynastes; species Psammodynastes pulverulentus. The sequence goes on from JAOYMU010000098.1 coordinate 35,447,394, forward strand.
GCAGGAGTCAGTAAACTTGAATTTAATCTCTGGATAAATATCTTTACCTTCTAGTGAAAACTACATCACAACCCTAGTGGATTGACCCATCTAATACAGGCAGACAACTATAAACCTTAAGAAATAGCAGTCGAAAGAAACTGAACGTCTATGGTTTTTCCAGTGATGCCATCCTAATCATAGAGTCAGATCAAAATTCATCAGTTCCAAGGCAAACAATCTTAGACATAGAAAGTCAAACCGAAAATGCTGCTTTCTCTCCTTATGTACTGTAATTGCAAATTTAGTACTGAAACCATTCTCATGTTTTTTTAATCATATCACAGTTCCTCCATCCAGGAGAACTTCATCTGCAGCTCAGTTTAATGCTGTCCTGGGAGGGAAAAGCAGAAAAAACCCATATGAAACCCTATACTGCCCCTGCAATAAAAGTGCCATAGAAAGCATGTTCTTCAGTATTGCCAAGGACTTTCACCACTAGTTGATTACCCCACATTAAAAAAAAAAAATTACAGGACACTCTGATGATTTTTATTTGCACTACCTGTTGACTAATCAAGGTGATTTTATTTGTTTAAAATAGCAAACATTTGCTACATTATGTGTAAGCTTTGCCCACAAATGACTATCAATAGTTCCTGTTATTAGGTGATAGTTTTGTGCTGTTCACTTTATTCAATGAAATTTTGTTAGTCAATGACTGAATAAACAGCAATAGCACTTAGACTTGTATACCGCTCCCCAGTGCATTACAGCCCTCTCTAAGCAGTTTACAGACTTGGCATATTGCCCCCCCCCCCAACAATCTGGGTCCTTATTTTACTGACCTTAGAAGGTTGGAAGCCTAAGTCAACCTCAAGCTGGTCAGGATTGAGATCTTTTCTATTAAAACACATATAGAATCCTTGCAGCCATTAACATATAATAAATCTCCATTTTTATTGTTAAATCCTATCAGATAATACAGTGTTCATACCTTATCTAATTCAGTAAGTCCAATCAGGTGACAGCAATGACCCTACAGTGGCCTTGAATCTGTTCTCTGAAGGAACTTTTTAAAGCACACCTTCTGCCAAATCTCCATGGCCAAATATCAACTGCTGCTCCTGCTGTTCCTGCTATAGGATCTGGTTTCAGTTGGATGGATTAAATGCCATTGCAAGATATTCCACTGTAGATGACAACACCTTTGAATGATATTCAAGACTTTTAGAGCAGCCTTTCGTGCAGATCTGTGTATGACTGTCTTCCAATTTTTTAATAATTTCATATTGACATAGCAAGGCATTGAGGCTGTGATCCAAGTGTCATTTTGCTCCTACCAAATATAAATACCAACTATCAATGTTTCTAAAATGTCACTAGTGCACATTGATCTCTTTTTAAAGCAGGGAAAATTAGACAAAGGTTTTGCGATGAAGGGAGGAAAAAGAGGTTTTCTAATAAGACTTTTTCTGAGATCTCCTATTTTATTGTGATTGTCGTCATCAAAATATACTACTATTTGATGACTATATGTTATCAAAATATATTCTCATTTCCTCCTCTCTATCAGTGGCGGTATGCTCCCGGTTTGCCCCTAATCAGGCGAGCCAATAGCACTGGCGAGTGGTAGCTCTGACGATCAGTGTTTGGGTGGTTTTGTGGGCCTTCCCACCCGCTCAGGCTTTTTCTTTAGCTTTATCCATTCAGCTAAGTGACGTGGCAGAATGGATTGCCACGCTAAAACAGCTGAGAGGTGCTTTAACTGGGGCTTGTCTGAGTTGCGCATGCACGCGCGCTGTCACCAAACTGGTAGCAGCGCCGGTAGGAAACTGCCGCTGCTCTCTATTTATTTATTTATTTTATTTATTTGTTAATTAAACTTCTATACCGCCCCATCTCCGCAGACTCGGGGCGGTTCACAACAAAATAAAAAGTAAACAACAACTGATACAATTAAAATACAACCGATACAATGAAAATTAAAATACAACTTAAATACATCTTATACTGGAATTTCCCGTTAAGGTGCTCACATGGATGGATGAAAAGGAAAACTTATAAGGTAGGCATTTGTGAGCACATGGAAAACCACTTGCATTTTCTACAAATTTGTCAATGTGACAGTATACATTTGTACATGCTCCCACATCTTTAATATATACCGTGGTAATATTCAGCTGGAGAGTACTTGGATATATACATATTAAAATGTCACAAGATGAGAAAGGCTGTTTTAGGTTTTCTTAAAATTTGTCAAAAACTGTAAACTGATGGGATTCAGATGCCTGCCCAGATTTCCCAGGAAAAGGGACTTAGGATCAAAGCGGAAAACTCAATGAAAATAGCAACTCATGTTCTAATTGCAGTGAAAAGGGCACTGTTCTAATTATTAGGAAAGAGCCTGTATAATGTTACCCATGGAATTCCATGATAGAACCACAGACGGTATGTTATAGGCACTGAAAACAAAATATCATGAAGCTGAGAAAGATAATATGCCGAAAAAGCTGGATCTCTTTCCCTAATTCAAAATTATGCCAAACTATAGGAATATTTTCATTCATAAAAAAAGGATAACTATAGGGTAAAACAGAAGCTTTTATATGTTGGCATGGTATATCCTTAATAAGCAGACAGATCCCCCCCCTCCCGCAGTGTTATTAGTTTAGATTTTCCAGGAATACACAAAATCAAATTTGTATGTAGTCTACAAAGACGTTTGGAGCAAGGTTTATTACAAAAAAACAAAAACAAAAAAACAAGAGAGAAACAAAAGGGGGGAAGGGAGAAAAAGAGAAGGGTGTTGAAATATTTGGAGCCACCATGTTTTTAAGTGGTGACAATGCAGTAACTAGAAGATTGTTTCCATTCATAGCCAGATGAAAGTCAGATGGTTCAAATGGTTATGATTTGATTGGTTTATTCATGGCTTCTCTGGTTGCAGCTCTCCAACTGTATGAGCATCAGCGCCCATAGGAAAAATGTCCCAAACTGAATGTAATGTTATATTCCAAGACAATTAACAGCTGAAGGAAACAGTGGACTTCCAGGAAGGAAAATTAAGATTAAGCATGAAGAGAAACTTTGCTGATAAAAAGCTTAGCCAGAGCAACATTAACAGGGGAAGTTGTGAAGATGGAACACATCTGCAAAAGAATCTCTAGATAAGGGTGGAGACTGCATTCCTTTAAGGCTAATATTTCAAGGACATTTGCTAATGACGAACCTCACAAATTCTTTTTTCCTTTCTTTAAGATCATCATACCCGCTTTTCCATCTCCTTTTTTCAGATTGCTTTTATGAAAGGTGATTAAGAATTGCCAAAAGTTAAGATAATTAATTTGTAATGCATTTTCCTAAAGCTCTATTATCTATGGCTGACTAAAGCATAACTGTGTGAAGAATCTCCTAGGTACATTGTATGGGGAAATATACAATGTATATAGTATGTACATAATGAGTGGCTTTATGGAGCAAATATAATGAGCTCTTTTTTTAAACTATAAATATTCATTAAGCTGGGAATTAACTGAAAAACTTCATAGCATATTTCATTGCTCTGTTAAGATAGTTTACAGTAAGAACCAAATTAAAGATAATTTACTAAATGCAAGGAGGAGGAGAAATCACAAGGAAACCCTTTAATTCTTAACACCCACCCCCAATCTTTCACAAATAAATGCTACTACTAAACATTCTCCCAATGAAAGAACTAAAAATTAACATCCACTGTTTTAAGGCTGTCTTTGCACTAATCAAATAGTGTTTTCTGACAACTGCTAAGGACCTTGAATGGCTGGTTTCAAAATTCTAAATTTATTAGACGAGGAAAGGGTGGGAGAGCATCTACTCTTAAAAGAATTAAACTACTCTTACTGGTATCTAAATAAGCCACCCCAAAAAACTCCCTGTTAATGAAGGATCCCATGCAAAAATTCTACACCAGCTATGAAGTACTTCTGGGGTATAGGGAATGGAAACGATAGTGGAGTACTCACAGTGTAAAACCTCTTTGAATTGGTGCATTTAGTTTCACAGTTTCTGATTATATTAATCAGAAAGTTGCAAGTAGTTATTTAGAGTTTTGGCAGTGGAAACCTTTTTTTCCTGTTAAAGTGGAGTAACACTCTTCATACCCCAAAAATTATTGGGAAGAAGTGCTTCAGAACTTGTGAAACACAGCTTTTCTGTTATTCATTTAAAGCAACCTGTCTTTTTATGATCTTACATGTGACCCTGAAAAATAGTTGTGGCTGCTTTATGAGTTGTATTAACTTTAGTGAGTCAACTCCTTAAAGCAAGCAATGGTTTTTTAAAGATTTTCTCAGAGCCTGTATGAGGCTCTTCAAAGAGTATAAGACTCATCTGGAAGCTGACTGGACATGAGGTAGCAGTGACTACTTTGAGTACACTGCATCCTACTTGCAATCTATCCTACATTCAACAAAACAAAGGCAAGGATTTATTATCTCCTTCAGAAGGCATTTTGAAGATAAAAATCACTTGTCTTTATACCAACTGCCACATGTTTTGAGAAAGATCACACCGAAGTGCCTCATCTGGTGCAATTACCTAAGTACAATTACCTAATTTGTGAAGTCTGAGAACGTAGGAAAGATGATTGTGACTGCCTAGCTTATTGTATGTTGTCTTGATCTCAGCCTGTCTTAATTTATGTTAGCTGCTAGAGCAGGGGTGGGCAAACTTGTCAACTTTAAGACTTGTGGACTTCAACTCCCAGAGTTCCCCAGCCAGCATAGC
>JAOYMU010000098.1:35456495-35469216 GCA_025802295.1 Psammodynastes pulverulentus
AGCATAGCTGGCTGGGGAATTCTGGGAGTTGAAGTCCACAAGTCTTAAAGTTGACAAGTTTGGACATCCCTGCTATATACTGTTTCCGACAGATGAGTGTCCAGTCTTAAAAACCTCCAATGTTGGAGAGGCAAGCCATTCCACTGATTAATTGCTCTCACATCAGGAAATTTCTCCATTGTTTTAGGTTGGATCTCTCTTTAATAAGTTTCCATCCATTGCTTCTTGTCCTACCTTCAGGTGCTTTGGAGAACCTTTGTAGTATTTGGTCCATTTCTTAGGAATTCAGTGTATGATTTTTTTTCCCCTTAATGAAGTCAGTTTGATGATTAAGTTTCCCAACTGGGTATGCTCTAGATGCGTGGACTTCAACTTTCAGAATTCCAGCCAGCGTGGCCATTGCTGGGAATTGCAGATTTGAAATCTACTTGGCTGGAGGGGTACCCAGAGGAGGGAAATTTGAATTAGAGCACAGAAACTAAATCAGACTAATTTATACATTTCAGTTAATGATTGCCTTGCATGCCATATTATTGAGAGGCCCTTGGTGCCCTCTGAGCTTATTTATTGCAGATGTTTCATTACCCAAACTAGGTAACACCAACAACATGAAGATGTTACCCTTCATTTCAACCCTGGACTACAAATATTCTTTTATTGATGCCATATTATTCTCCGTGGATTCTTATTTGCCATGATACTAATCAGTAAAGGTTACATATTTATTTTTATGACACATTTAGCTTATATACTTAAGAAATAATTCTCCATCTGCAACTATTTATTCTGGTTATGTGCACCCACTCCCTCAAATTTTAGCAAACCAAGCATTTTTATAAGTGAATGCTTTCAGGCTAAATTCCTCACATTTACGGTAATTATATTGTTCGCAGTTATTACGAATTGCATCAGACATTCAAATAAGCAGTTTATTCTTTTTAAAAATGTATCTTTTCTATTTCACTTGTTTTTATGAATAGTTTTTGAAAACATTCCACGTATTTGTATCTTCCTACCCACTTCCTCAGTGTTGGAGGATAAGGAGAACATGCTGATGAATTTCCATGTGGCTCTCTGCCAGCATTAATTCAGTGAATGAAGAAACTCAAGGACAATTCTCAAGGGTCACTACATTAATATAATTATATGCATAGTACCAATATTATCTTTCAAAAGTAAAAGATTATTTTTCTTTCTTTCACAAATACTAAGAAATGATAAATATTAAACTTATTCCAAATCCATTCCAAAAGCATAGCCTTGCACTAATTGGTTGTAAAAAGTCAGTGTAATTTCAACTTCAAAAACAATAAAATCTACTGAGACTGTAGATGAAAACTTTAATGAGTCTCTCATTCTAGACAATTTGGTCAGCAGTTATAAAAAAGATGCAAGAATGTATACCATGCAGATGCTTTAACTCAGTGTTTCACAACCTTGGCAAGTTTAAGATTTGTAGACTTCAATTCCCAGAATTCCCCAGCCAAGCTGAGAACCCTGCTTTAACTAGTCAGTGTAGCTTCTACCAAGGTAATGATGACTTTTCTAGCTCAAGTATCTTTCTCCCCCAAAAGGCATAGGGGAAAACTTGGGAGAGAAACCTAGGGAATGGGGTGAGCAGGGCTTTTTTTCTCACAGAAAAGGTGGTGGAACTCACCCTCCCTCCCCTGGCCATGCCCCTACCCACCTCTAGGACCGCCCCCTAAAACCCCCCCTTTAGAGAACAGGGATGCAAGTAAAATTTGGGGGGGGGTTACAGCTTTTCCATTCTCAATAGCTGTTCTCAACCGAGAAAAACTACTTTTCCCAGAATGCAACTCGGCCTGGTTAGCCTCCGTTTGTTTCATCGTCGCCCTAGCAACCGGAAACTATAGAGCATGGCGATTGGTGGAGACGGAACACGTGGCTATATATCGCGGACTCCTGTTTACAGTTAGGTGTTACTAAAGCTTCACAGGATAATGCAGTAGTCTGCAGCTTCAATAAAGTAGCCACTTATATGTACAGGACACTGACTGAAAATAGGTGGCGGAACGCCGTTCCGGTGCGTTCTGCAAGAAAAAAAGCCCTGGGGGTGAGAGGTGAGGGGATGCATAGAAGGAACACTTATTGGGGAAAATTCAATCTAAAATTGTAATAGAAATAGTAATCACAAGAAAGAGGTATCTTGTTACTTATGCAATTAGCAATCATTTATCATCCAATGAACAATAATCATGAACAAGCAAGAAGGATCAAATGAAGAAATGGCAATAAAGCAGCTATATCAGCACTAAAAGGATTTAGACAGTCTTTTGCTATTTATTTGCTTTCTGGTGCCTTTTTTTGTGCCGTGGTGGCGCAGTGGTTAGAATGCAGTACTGCAGGCTAATTCTGCTGACTGCCAACTGCCAGCAGTTCGGCAGTTCAAGTCTCACCAGCTCAAGGTTGACTCAGTTTTCCATTCTTCCGAGGTGGGTAAAATGAAGATCCAGATTGTTGGGGGTAATATGTTGACTCTATATAAACCACTTACAGAGGGCTGTAAAGCACTGTGAAGTGGTTTATAAGTCTAAGCGCTATTGCTATTGCTTTCTGCATGAGAAGATCAAAATGAAGCGGCTTTCAGTGTTGTTGGTAGATTCAAGTATCTTCTTTCCTAATGTTGTTTGCAATAACTTAGAATAACAATCAAGAAGTTTTACACTGAGGTAGATTGGTATCTGAGAAAACATTCATTCCCAAATCCTTGAACATACCAGTAACAGGAGTTTTGATCTTACTAACAAGTATTCCGTTTGTTACAGAAGCAGTTGTGGATGAAAATGATTTTTATGATATGAAAATCAGAGTTTCAGGCAAAAGTCAAGAAGCCCTAGAGGCTCAGCCTGGATCCACATTGAACTCAAAGGACAGAATGTCCAAAGTGAGTTAAAATCCAGGGGGGGAAAAAACATTTCTTTCTGTAGAATGTCTGAAGTTACAACAGGGTTAGGTCCAACTGGTAAAGATCCATTTGTAATGATTATTGCACATGGACGAGTGTTTTGATACAAGTTCAGGAATGAAATGAATAAATCCTTGCGTTGCTTGATGTAATATAATCTTTCCACTGTGAATTCATGCCCTCTTTTACCAGAGAGAAGCACATTTGTATTATACAACTTAATCATTATGCAGCTCCAGTGAAAATGACTGTTTTCTTCATTAACTGCATTCTAGAAGCATCAGATCATGGCTAAAAAAAAGGAGGAAACTGACTTATATGACATACTCTAAGTAGGAAACGAAAACTGTTTTTTGTACTGGACATATATTTTTTTCTAAAATTCCCCAAAAGTAAATAATATTCTGATGTTTTAATCAATTTTTGAGCTGGAAGTTGATGAAGAAAAAAGAGTGCTCCATTTCCAGCATCTACTAATGATTGACATACCCTCCCTATCCCCAAATGGGGAGGGCAGTTACTGCAAATATGTTTAATACATACTTTTTAAAAGCAATTCCAACATTATTATTTCCATTGAGAACCTTCTTAATCCATATTGTCCAGATCAATCTGTAAATGCCTATTTGCTTGCTTGCTATATAGAACATTTTATATAGTCCATCTTTCAACCAACCCTGAATGGCTCCTGCTCAGAGTCTGTCCTTATAATGTCACAAACCTCAAAAAATTCAAGTTGCAATTAGGATCTCCTATTTATATTAAAAATGTAAATGAATGTTGGTACTTGAATGAATGAATAATGTATCAATAAATCATGCAACAAATATCTCAAATCCAAAGGAGACTGATTTTCACATCCTACTAAATGCACTATAAAAGGCATTGTTAAATGGCAAAGGTGGTGATGAAGGACATAGGGAAACACTGCATAATTTGTCTACCTTCTAACTTGAATGGATGGTATTACTATAATTACAAAGAAGAAGCAATTGTTTTAGGGATTGCTTTCAGAGTAGGATATCTTACTATATAGAAATCCTATTTAAAGACAGTAAAAACTACTTGTTGTCGACTTCTGGAGATATTTCTGATTCTGACAATCTCTGGATGAATTAGGTTGCTGCTAATCTGGCCAAAGACAAATTAACAGAGTTGGAAGGGACCTTGGAGGTATTTTAGTTCCATCCACTGCTCAAGCAGGAAACCTTATACCAGTGGCCTCCACAAACCTTTGGGCACTAGGGACTGGTTCGATGAAGTTTTCCACAGATTGGAGGGGTCATGGTTTTGCATGCTGCCTGCATCCTGTGGATGGGACTTCGCTTGTATGCACGACCCAGTTTCTGGCATGCTGCAGCCCAGTGACTGTCCACAGCCTGGGGCTTGAGGACCCCTGCCCTATACCATTTCAGATACAGGGTTGTCTAATATCTTCTTAAAAACTTCCAGTGCTGGGGCATCCACAACTTCTGGAGGCAAGTCGTTCCACTAATTAACTGTTCTCACTGTGAGGAAATTTGTCCTTAGTTCTAGGTTGGCTCTCTCTCCTTACACGACATATCCGTCTTAATGCATATTAGTACATGACATCATCCAGTGCATTTAGTCTTAAAAATGACATGTTGACAACACTGTGCCCCAGTGAAGGAATTCCAAAGCATTTCTGAAAGAAAGGGCCCTTTCTACACTGCTGCGTGTAATTTGACTCAAAGGGACAAATTGTTATCACGTTAAATAATTTGAGGTTAGAAGAGGTCAGTTCCCAAAGACTGTACAAGAATCAAAGGTTACTGAAATATTTATGGATGACATTGTTGTAATTGATTTCAGGAAATCAATTGAAATGCTGAAATGCTGTCCTAACTAGACCGTTTTATTATCTTTACTAAGGATAATATATCTAATTCATACACATCTTTGTGTAAGATATTAAAAGGGTGTCTCATATAATCTGTGTCTCTAGGGGAAAACAGTTCTAATAAAGCAGCAGGATTTGGGAGAAAAGGAAAAGTACATTAGGAAGGAGAAAAAGTGCAAGAAGTCCTTTAGAAAATATAGCTAGACTTCCTTCGGTTCTTCCTTCCATAAAACACTTTTAATTTAAACATGTATTTTCTTTCTTTCAGATGTCCCCTGCAACTAGGGCCAAGCCAAAACAAATGAAGCAGACTTCTCTTTGGAGATCAATTTCTTCAGTCAAGGTATTGAGATTTATTGAGTGATGGAATTATGTTCCAAGCAAAGAATTGAAACCTTTTGTTTAACGAGGCATTTTCAACCTTGCTTATATGCACATACATATTCCAATCCAGCTTGGAGAAGGCCAGGATGTACATTATTAGACAGATTTTTTTTCCCTCCAATTCTGACTTCCAAGTTGGGACTCTGGAGATATGATTTGTCTTGACTTACATTTAATATATCTGAACAATGCAAAGAGGATATTTACAAAAGTCAATACGGAGAGTTTTCAAAACCTTCAGAAGAAGAGACAGAGCCTCAACTCTTAAGGTGCATTAAATTTTTTTTTTTTTATATATAGAAAAAGTTTTATTGGTTTCAGATATAAAGTACATTGTTTACAATATGTTGAATTTTCTTATATCTTATCATGTAAGATATTTAAACAAATTTCCATCTCACAGCAAGACCAAAATTTTACAAAAAGGAGTTCGCTGGACCAGAGAAAACCCATAAGAAAGAAAAAGTTAAGGCACTGGGGTATGTCTTCAAAAAGGGAGAAAGATGAAAAAATTCCAAAATAAGATTTTCCTTGAAAGACTCCCACCCTCATGTCATTTCTTAGTTTTGGATCTGTTTTTGCTATGTATTATAGCAATCAGGTTGCACTTAGTATATTGGGGTAAAACATAATGGCTCACCTTCATCTTTTTAAAGTATGAAGGATATCTTTTATTGTAATCTAGATGTTAAGACTTAAAATAAACCCAAGAGTTCATCATGTGAATCTTCTATTACCAAAGCCAGAGATCAAGTGAAACCATAAATTAATTTAGGGTGAACAGTCACATAAGAAAAGCACACTATCATCTAAAATAAGCATATGTGCATTGGTTTGAAAATTTAAATGATAGGTATTTTTGCTTTGTAGATATTTGGGGGAAATCCAATACTTTTATGAGAGACTTAGAGTTTTTCATTGGAGGTGCCACAAACATGAAATGCTGACCGAAGTAAAATACACCTCAGTAGGTGGCAGCACCTGTACGAACCTTTCTAGGTTTAGAAGGGAAGTTAAATCGGACCTGTTTTATATCTATTTATTTTACAATATTTGCAAACTTCCCAACCAATTAAGAAGCTGGGAGATGAACAACAAATTATGGATAAAACTCCATCGGAATAGTAAAAATCATGACATTCATACATATAAATGGTGGGTACCCACAAATAATTTGGTCTAAAGGTATATTGAAATAATTATTTTTTCACTACTTTGCAAAAGGCAAGGAGATAGGGGGAAGCCAGTTCCATCACCTAGAGGCTTCAATGGAAAATGTTTGCATGTCTAGACTGCTCTCCACATACTTTTCACTGGGAAGGATCTTTGGACATTAACATCTGAAATCTCTAGGGAACAGTAGGGTTGTTAGCTAGACTGTGGAGTTGGAAACACATCCCAGAGAAGTCCATACAGTTGCCAGTGGAATGACCTGATTGTATCCACAGAATTGTTGTCAAGCACAGGTTGAAGGATACTTTGACTATGAGCACTGACTCAGCATCTCAGTCAGGTAACATATCAGATTAAAGATAAGATAAAATAAGATCAAGAGGGGATGAATAAATCACTATCACTGGAAAAGGGCATTCCATTGAAAACTGTATATTGAGTTAAGGGTGCAACATAAAAACAATCTATTTATTGTTTCAACCTCCCATTTAAGTTACCGTAATAAGGATTCCACATATGGCTTCAAAATGTAACTGGGGCCAACTGAAAATCTCACGCCTTTGCTCTTTGTTTTTCTTCCGCCTCAGGTTATAAATGAAAAGAGAGGGACAGATCAACAGATGATTGAACGTGTCTCTTAAACGAATTTCACAATACCAACTTGAAGCATGGAGGAGCACACCGATAAACTTCTCAGCATGGAAGCAAATAAACTCAAACATTCACAGAGTTACGAGGAAACTACATCAGTGGGGATTAAAAGAATGCAAAAGCGATTCCTTCAGAAAGATGGAAGTTGCAATGTTTACTTCAAACATATCTTTGGGGAATGGGAGAGCTACGTGGCTGATATTTTCACCACACTGGTAGATATCAAATGGCGCCATATGTTTGTGATCTTTTCCTTATCTTACATCCTATCCTGGTTATTGTTTGGCTTAGTGTTTTGGCTCATTGCACTCCAGCATGGAGACTTGTTGCCAGAAGAAGAAGTCACCCCCTGTGTGGAGAACGTCAATAGTTTCACAGGGGCCTTCTTATTCTCTCTGGAAACCCAAACCACCATAGGCTATGGATCTCGCTGTGTGACCGATGAGTGTTCTGCAGCGATCCTGACAGTTGTCCTACAATCTGTGTTAGGCTGCATCATTGACACATTCATTATTGGAGCTGCCTTAGCAAAAATGGCCACTGCCCGAAAACGAGCTCAGACCATCCGCTTTAGCTACTATGCAACAGTAGGCTTACGAGATGGTAAACTCTGTCTGATGTGGCGGATAGGCGATTTCCGACCTAATCATATGGTAGAAGGAACCGTAAGAGCTCAGCTCTTGAGGTATGTGGAAGATAGGGTGGGCAGGATGATATTGGAGTACAAAGACTTAAAACTGCTAAATGATCAGATCATTCTTGCCACTCCAGTGACCATTGTCCATGAAATTAACCAGGATAGTCCACTGTATGATTTTGACAGGAAAACTCTGGCTAAGGACAACTTTGAGATCCTGGTTACGTTTGTTTACACTGGAGATTCAACAGGAACATCACACCAGTCAAGGAGTTCCTATGTGCCTAGAGAAATCCTTTGGGGACACAGATTCAATGATGTTCTGCAACTGAAGAAAAAATACTACAAAGTCAACTGCCTGCAATTTGAAGAAACCACTGAGGTTTACGCTCCTTATTGTAGTGCCAAGCATTTGGATAAAAAGGAACTAGAATACACAAGTTGTGATAAGACAACAAATGGAGAACCCGAAATCTCCTCCTCTTCCTCTTCCTCCTCCTCCTCTTCTTCCTGCTCCTCGGGAATCAGAATCAGATCATTTAGTGCTGATGCTTTAATTATTCATTCTGAGGTTTCGGGAGAGTCAATCAAAATTTCTAGTCCAATGAATACAATGGAGCTGCCATATGACAGAGCTCTGGGGACATTAAGCAGAATTTCAATGGAATCCCAGATTTAGCAATCAATGACTTTTGCAGAACTGTACAACTATCTATAACAGCTATCAAGCGCACAAAGTTCACTTAAATACTAGTGGTCTGATCCTCAAATGAAAGAAGAGATTTACTGACAAACTGTTTGCACTCTGACATTCCTTTTAATATATAACTAGCTGTTAACAGTTATCTTTTCTGCAAATTATTAAATTCTGCATAGTGACACTGAAAGTTATTTATTCAAAATTTAAACTTATCACTGAATTTGCAAAGTGATAATTATTTGAAATATTAATCAGATTAGTCTACAGTTTAGACATGTCTTGGGATTGATTCAGGTTTATATCATTTTTGGAGATTGACAAGACAGTTTCAAAATTGGTTATTTGCATCTTGCAGCACAATTAATCCTAATCTGTTTTTTTTTTTTTGTAAATTGTTAGACTTTTCTTCAATGTATGCATTTTCTTTTCTTGTTTAAAATTACAAATGAAAGAAAAATAACTTTTTTTGGGAAATGAAAATACTAAGGTATAAACTATAAACTATGAGGAGGAAATACTGATTTCACAGAAAAATTAAAACAAGTAATTAAATTTTGCCAAAAGCATCTTATTTATTGTGCTTTACATTAATAACATAACTGTTACTGATCTAATGTGGTGATATAAAGTCAAATGTATTCAAGTCTACATTTGTAGTATTTTTAAACAGTAATTCTAAGCCTGATTTTTTAAAATTAATATATAAACATTTTCTCCTCAGTAATTGAGACCATCTATTATTTTACTTTTCATTTTTAAGTACTTGATTAGATCAGGGCATTTTGTTTTCTTTTTCTATTTTGCAACCTCAACAACTAAACCAGACAAACCAGTTCTTTTAAGTGTAGATTGATGGCTCTTAATTCCCATTACAAGCATCCTTAAACTTGCTCTTGAAAACCTGGCTTCTGACAAGCCCTGATTGGTTAACTAGTTTGGTGAGGAACTAAAATACTTGTTTAGCTACAACTGTGTATTTTCCAATCAATATCTCACCAATTTTTCTGGGCAAACATCAGATGTGGTATTGGAGGCACATGAGAAGAATTGTTTATGAGTATCCTTTCCTTAAAAGTGTTAAACAATGGGTGGAAAACTGAAAATGTGGACCACTGATATCCTTTGCAAGAGTTATGGATTTTATTTTATTTTAATTGAAAATAATAGCTATTGTGAAATGAGAAAAAAAATATGATAAGCACAAATTTATTCTTAGATCAGTTTCTCTGAACATATTGACGGAATAGAGCTTTTGAATAAAATAGACATATTAATGGGTTTGTTGTGCCTATTTTATTACTTCTTGGTTACAAAGAAAAAAACTGAAACATTATTAATCTATTATAGGACATCATGATCTCATGAGACTATATAAAAATGGGACTTGTGGGATATACAATAAGTGGTTCATAGTTTGCTTTTATCTGATATAAACAGAAGGAAAATATAGTGCCTAAAAATTACTTGGGAAGAGCATTGTCTATAGTTAATAGAAAAATCCAAATTAAGTGGTGTCTTTAGTGTTCTTAAAGAACTTTGTGCTTCTTTAATGCAGGAAAATACACAAACCAACCACATTTCAAGGCAAAGTTGGGAAAGATAAAGATAAAAGTCATTTAGGTGAGATGAATGATGTGGAAATGGAATGAATGAATGGTGCTATGCCATTAGCTGTGCAAGTGATTTCTAAAATTCTGCAAGATATCAAGATTCTTAGAATACTTTAGATTGAAAGTATAACTTTTTATAGTTATATCATTCTTTAAGGGGGGGAGGGAGAGGCATAAGACCATTTGTTTTTACTACGGTAGGTTGAGATTGCCAGTCCTGTGGAAGCCATTAAGTGTTCAGTAACCGAAACGGAAAACTAACCAGTTTGGTAAATGCCAGACCACATAAAGAATTGGTAAATGTGAAAGTGCTCCTGAGAAGAACGCTCTCTGAAATGAAGTTGAATCCATTTGGAAGTTTCAAAATCCTACAATGCCTCTCCTAAATCATAGCTCAGGTTCCACTTCTAGAGATGGAATATCACATAGTATCAGATGAACAGCTCCTTAGCAAAGTTCTGGAAAGGATATGAAAGCCGGGAAAAACAGTCTCCAAATGCCAGCAGGATCTCACAGATTGTCCTCAATCTTATAATGCTGATGTAACATTAAATCTGTGCTCAATATTTTGGGAGGCAGCTTTGCTTTCAGCTTCAAGTGGTTTACTATAACTAGAAGTGTCAGGTATTTGAGCAGGAATCCTTGCCTAAGGGAAACAGTTCTGCTACTATTCTTGCCTGGAGAGTTGAGTTGGACACAAGCCAGCTCAAGTGGGCCATATGCCTCAGTTCTGTTTACATCCTTTTTCTGTCTGTACGTAATAGTGGTGGTAGTTAGGATATCAATAACTGGAAGTATATAAATAGGTAGTAATACTGCTGTTTAGTTCTGATGGTTCCTAGATTTAAAAAAAAACAGTGTGGATTTAACTTATGCTGGTAAAGTAATTTCCACTTTGGAAAGATGTGCCAGATAAGAGGAAAATGTCCAGTGTGCATCACCAGGAGCTGCTATTATCTCATTCTGAGTCCAAGCTTATTATCTTTTACAGATGAGAAAGCACATGATATGGTAACTGGATACCAAAACAATCAGGCCTGTCGACTCTTTTCCCAAATGTTTGAAATTCATCAAAGTTGCTGAGAATTTTAAAATGTAATTCCTCAATAAATGCTACCAGTGGGATTCTTATAATCCCTAAATACAGCCTATATTATTTAAATATATCTGAATATTTGGATTAAAACCTTTCTCTTCAAAAGCTGATACTGGTTGAGCATTTCCGAATCCACAGGCTGCACTGAAAGTTGAGCTTCCTCCAACTTCTTTTGGATTCTTTCTGCAGAGGAACTCTGGCTCCTTGAAGACCTAAATAAACTTTCTTCTTCTAAATAAAAAAATGAAATTAAGTGCAACCTGGCTGTCACTTCTTGACAAAAATGAGCTCCGGGGATAAAGCTTCACTCGCACCCCATTTATCCCTGTAGTTTTAAATATATTGCAAGAGGTTCAGAGCTGTCCTTCATGAATGTAGCTGTGTTTTTATTAATTATAGTTCATTTGCCATCTTACCTAAGACTTGGTTTTCATCCTGAAACTGTTCCAAAGGGATGTAATGCAAGCAAATAGCCAAATGCCCTCACTGAACCCCATTCTCTTGCAGTCTCCTGTGGTGGAATATTTGGGGTCATCAGGCTGCCACCTTGTGGCTCAAACAAATACATATTTTAGTGGGTGAGGAACTGTAGCATGTCATGCGTAAGGAAGCATTGCTGGGAAGCGCTTGCAAGTGGAAAAAGTGTCTCACTGTATTTCTCGCTTCTTATTTTGCAGAATATTACACACACTGGAAATGCCATTTAAACAACAACAACAGAAGCTTTGGTCACATGATATAAAAAAGATGTTGAGACTCTGAAAGAGTGCAGAGAGAAAGCAACAAAGATGATTAAGGGGCTGGAGGCTAAAATATATGATGAATTGGGTATGTCTAGTCTTAACAAAGGGAAGGACCACGGGAGACATGACAGTAGTCTTCCAGTATTTGAAGGGCTGTCATAGAGAAGAGGGAGTCGAGCTATTCTCCAAAGGAACTTATGAAGGAGAGATCCAATTTAGAACTAAGGAGACATTTCCTGACATTGAGAACAATTAATCAGTGGAATAGCTTGCCTCCAGAAGTTGTGGGTGCGCCATCACTGCAGGCTTTTAAGAAGAGATTGGACAACCATTTTCCCAGAATGGTCACCACTAGACTAGAAAATCTCCAAGGTTCCTTCCAACTTTTCCAACTCTTCTAATCTATAAGAATCTGATTGTCCTAATACAAATTCCCTTTGAAAGGCTCACCCAGAATTATGTAATTATTGTAATTTATTATAACCTACTGGTTTTTATGTTGAGCAGAAAAAAATATCTCTTTGCTCGACCTTTATTTCTTCTTTGGCCTCTCCATATTCCTTGTATACTTAACTGCCTGGTCAACTACATTGCTTTTCAGCCCCTTCCTCCATTTCTTTCATGGAATGTTCAATTTAAATTAGCAAATTAATGTCAGAACAAATAGTTCTTCACCTTAATTTTACTTGTACCTTTTAGACTTGGTACATCTGATACCTCATCTTAAGTCCTCTAAAGGAAACACTTAACTAGCAAAGGCAGGAAGTGCCAAGTAGACAGCAAAAGGCTTACATAGGAGGTAGCAGAGTCTCAGGAGAAATCTCCTGCTGATAACCTAGCACAGGCCCAAGCAATCTATTGTTTTCCAGTTACCGTAAAACCTCTATTTGAACGCCACCTCTATTTGAACGCCACCTCTATTTGAGCGCCACCTCGGCGG